>OLKM01000541.1:76472-146472 GCA_900291075.1 Melanogrammus aeglefinus | reverse complement strand
CACATAAGGACTTAACTGACTTGAGTCAGACAATTTCATTGTAGTTGATTAGTGCCTTTAAATGTATATTTTTACAGATGTTAAGAATTCTGTTTACTTAAGCCAACAAGTCCCTGTCCTTCATGTGTTTAAATGTTGGGGGGCAACGGTTGGCTTGTTCAACAAGAGTATGGATTTTATCATTTGAATAGAGAAATTAAAATAAAAAATTGTGCTATTCATTCTAGGAGGGAGACTTTATAAAGGAAAGGCAGACGAAAGCAAACACACACACACACACACACACACACACACACACACACACACACACACACACACACACACACACACACACACACACACACACACACACACACACACACACACACACACACACACACACACACACGATAAGCATGAGGATAATCTAAAAGAAAGAACTTGCAAAATTGAATAACATGTTGACCTTTTGGAAATAGTAACTTCTGCTGTGAAAAATGAAGAACAATGACAAAGTTCTTTCTCCCTCTGTCCTTAACAAGTCTGACTTGTACCTTTCAACAGACAACCCCATATCATGACAATTTAAGACCCGTTCCCAGAACTTCTGTGTCGCTTTGAAACTGCTCTTTTTACGGATCCTTTTACCTTGTCATTTTCATTTCCACATTTTCTGTTCCATTGTGTGCACATAGGTACAAGGTTGGGCTAGCCACCGCGGTGTTAATGGTTGCAACATTCCAAACATAATCCCACACTAAAGGCCCCATTGCCCCTCACTGGAGGACAGTATAAACAGCTGTTGCCGCCAGGTCTCTCTCCCTCTCTCTCCTGCCCTCCCTCCATCCATCTCTCTGATATGTAGCCAACAGATTTCATGGAGGGTTTGAGGTCTTTGTAAAAGGTCCCACTGATATTATAGATCTACATATTTCGTCAAGCCGAATGCAAGAGAGCCAAATAGTATCTCCTTAAACTTTAATATCCCATTGTCACAAATGTACTTAAATGATGCAGAAGTTTGCATTGGCCCGATTGTTGAGCCTTTTCTACAGAGAAGAGTGAATGCATACCCACCAAAAATACACACAAATGCATTGAGATAATGTGATTATCTTCTTCTAGAGTCTTCTAGAGTGAGCTCATCCCATTCAGTGACTAATCGCGTAGAGAAGCTATTAGTGCATAGTACTGATGGGTTTTGAACACACACACACACACACACACACACACACACACACACACACACACACACACACACACACACACACACACACACACACACACACACACACACACACACACACACACACACACACACACACAGGGTGGAGAAAGAGAGAAAAAAGAGATAATCATTGAAGCACAAAGAGGGTGTTGCAGATGATGGCAGGGACAATGCAGAACCTGTATGTAGTGGGTGCGTCTATGTGAGCCTAAACTAAAATGAGGAAATCTGAATTCCTTCCCCTTAAAACAATAACCATGGGGAAGAGTATGGTTTACCCATGGGGAACCATGGCGACACATGGGGACACATGGGGAAACCATGCCATGGGTCCAAGACCCAGGGCAATACAATAAGTAACTACACTAACTTAAATCATTTCCTAAGTTTTCACAAAAGACAGTGAATAATGATACAGGTTTTTACTGACATGCATCAGTATCATTATGTTTAGATGGATACGTGATCCGTTCTACATTATATCGCTCCATAAACAGATATATCCTCTCTATGTGAAAAATACTTGCTCTTTTGCCGCTGTGTATTAAGACTGTTGAAGTAATCTCATCAGACACGTGATAGGCTGCATCCCAAACAACAATAGCAACCTATTGTAGACAGCATCGGATTCACATTACAGCTGAATTTGGAAAAGACAAAGAACAATGCAAAGAAAAAGCCATAGTACCCCCGAACAGACCCCCACCTTGGAGGGCTGGTTTCATATGTTTGTGTGTGTGTGTGTGCGCGCTTGCACATGTGTATGTGTGAGGGTCTGTCTAACAGCATCCAGCTTATGTTCACTAGCGTTCAGGTAGGCACCCACCCATAGTATGAAACAGGAGTGATCAGATGGCAACGCAATGACCGAGGTGTCATCAGAGGACAAAGACAGGTTTCGCTCATAACACCAATGCTTAGTCTGCTGCTTCCATGTACTTTCTTGCCTCTTCTGGTGGTGATAATGTCTGACCTACCACTTCTGACAGTGATAATGTCTGTCCTACCTCTTCTGACAGTGATAATGTCTATCCCACCTCTTCTGATTATGATGTCTGTCCTAACTCGTCTTACAGGGATAATGACAGCCTTACCTCTTATGGTGGTGATAATGTCTGTCCTAACTCATCTCAGGGATAATGACAGCCTTACCTCTTATGGTGGTGATAATGTCTGTCCTAACTCATCTCAGGGATAATGACAGCCTTACCTCTTTATGGTGGTGATAAATGTCTGTCCTAACTCGCCTTACAGGGATTAATGACAGCCTTACCTCTTATGGTGGTGATAATGTCTGTCCTAACTCGTCTTAGGGATAATGACAGCCTTACCTCTTATGGTGGTGATAATGTCTGTCCTAACTCGTCTGAGGGATAATGACAGCCTTACCTCTTATGGTGGTGATAATGTCTGTCCTAACTCGTCTCAGGGATAATGACAGCCTTACCTCTTATGGTGGTGATAATGTCTGTCCTAACTCATCTCAGGGATAATGACAGCCTTACCTCTTATGGTGGTGATAATGTCTGTCCTAACTCATCTCAGGGATAATGACAGCCTTACCTCTTATGGTGGTGATAATGTCTGTCCTAACTCATCTCAGGGATAATGACAGCCTTACCTCTTATGGTGGTGATAATGTCTGTCCTAACTCGCCTTACAGGGATAATGACAGCCTTACCTCTTATGGTGGTGATAATGTCTGTCCTAACTCGTCTTAGGGATAATGACAGCCTTACCTCTTATGGTGGTGATAATGTCTGTCCTAACTCGTCTTACAGGGATAATGACAGCCTTACCTCTTATGGTGGTGATAATGTCTGTCCTAACTCGTCTTAGGGATAATGACAGCCTTACCTCTTATGGTGGTGATAATGTCTGTCCTAACTCGTCTGAGGGATAATGACAGCCTTACCTCTTATGGTGGTGATAATGTCTGTCCTAACTCGTCTTAGGGATAATGACAGCCTTACCTTTTCTGGTGAGTATAATGCGTAGCAGCGGATTGGCCGAGGAGACGGCCTTCTGGAAGTTGTCGTCGTTGTTAATAGGCAGCAGGTCCCCGTGAATGTCGGCGTACCCCAGCATCAGGTCCGTCCCCGGGATGTGGTGGACACTCTGCAGCAGGCGGTAGAACTCCTGGAAGCTTCCGGCGCCGCTCCGCTTCAGGGCGAAGCGGCGGTACTCTGCATCAAACTGGAGAGAGGAGACAGTATGAGGGATGTGGAGCGCAGCATGGAGCCCATCTAGATCATTAGTACACTCGCTGCGTAACCTCCGCCTTCTGCTAACGGGGTACATGTCATGGATAGAAGATTTGGACTATTATTTATTTTCTATGAATATTCATAATAGTTTATTTTCTTGCCAACTTTGGGTGATTTTAAATCTCTTTTGAATATTGGTTGTGTAAGCCTTCTCGACATTTGTGATAAAAGGCTAGTTAGAAATATATTAGAGCTGAATTCTAAATGCATTATTTGCATTTTGTCTCTTTACTTCTTGTCAAATGAAATTAAGCAATTGGGTGGACAATTGGATGAGCCAGTCCAATAGTGTCACTGGTTAATTAGCTTAATTAATAAAGGTACCAAAGAATTACACAGAAATACAGGTTGGGAGCTTGAAAACTATTTATATCACCTGAAAAACTTCTCCGAGATGTAACTTAAAAATGTTGAGATGTTGTCAGGTGAGGCAGAATGCTACACAGCCCGTCACCAAGGATATCCAGAATATGACATCAACTACTGCCATTAAGAACATGTTTAATGAAGAACTTGAATTCATGGTCATGATTGCGCCTACAATGATTAAAAACGTGTTTAATTCTAGGTCATTGTGAGAGGACTTTCAATGGCTGTATTAAGGCGTCATGCAGTATTGGGTATAGTTTTTCATTTACGAGTTTTGTCCAATTTGATCTGGTAGTAATTGACAGGACAACATGTCTAGCCAAGAAAAGAACGAGCCCTTCTCTTCGCGCTACTTTGTGGTACTCGGCGCCTATTTCAAACATGTCCAAATGTAAAAGTAGATGAACAGTGTTCTTTTACATCCGGAGCCCCGACAACAGTAATACAGCGCTACTTTGTGTTACTCGGCGCCTATTTCAAACATGTCCAAATGTAAAAGGAGATGAACAGTGTTCTTTTACATCCGGAGCCCCGACAACAGTAATACAAAGGGTATGACTTTATGGCTAGATGGGGAAGAGGTGCTTGACTCACTGTAGAGATGAAAACTGTAGCTGCTCTACCTGCCCTGCAACATTCCTCAGCGGTATCAGCATTACATGCCTGACATATTTCCAACACATTGTGAGGGACAACAATGTGTATTATGACATGTAACAAACCTGATAACACGGCGATCAAGCTCTCCATACCCTCCCACAATCCATGACCCATTATGTGAGAATGTAGTACATGATACGACGCGCTATAGAGAATGTGGGGTGGGCGGGGGGGGGGTTCTAATGCGTAATGCAGAACCAGCGTAATAATAATATAAGATGAGGACAATGAATTATAATGGAAATCCAATAGAATAGCATGTCACAGCAGAACGAGGATGAAACGTCTGACCAAGTCGGATTAAAGATATATATTAAAAAAGGGGGATACATGGGATTTTCAATTGGTGCGTTTAGGATTAGAAGGTGTTTCGACCCGGCGGTGGATCGTAGGACGGTAGGACGGCGGCGGTACCACGAAAAACAGAGGCACGTGTAAATAACTCAGTACTGTCACGATACAGTATCAGTTTAAGCAATAGATGGCGATGGTCTGTTCGAAACCCCTCTACCTACGGTAGAAACCAGTAGCCCTACGGTAGAAAACAGTAGTACTACGGTAGAAACCAGTAGCGCTACGCTACACACCAGAAGCGCTACGGTAGAAACCCAGCACTGTGCCGTAGTGCACTGATTGACCGCGCATCAATAACAATAAACACATTTGGCTCATGTCCAAACGACTAACAAAAAATCCCGAAAGAATCATAGTAATGGTAAAAGACCCATACTTACTTTGCTCTTGACCTCCACAACGGTTTGAGGGAGTTTGAACGGCGTCCTTTGCTGGTGCCTTGACATAGTGTTGTCCGGTTGTAGCACTGCGGATAAAATCATCCACCAGACGTGTTGTTGTCCTTCCCTCGGGGAGAAAACAATACATTAAAACGCTGGATATCGAAGACAATGTCCGCTCGATCGACGTGTTGGTGTTGACAAAAAGAAAATCACGCCACGTTTCCAGTTAGTGTCCGTGCTTGTGTCTCTGGCGATGTAAATGTGCCTCTGTTCTCACAGCTGTGTTAGAAGGCGGAAAGGAGAACAGCGATCGCGACAGGTGTAGAATGGTGTGGCCGCCGGATGGGCAAACGTCAGCCTTGATCCGGTGGCATAGGAAAGCTCTCCTGCTAAAAGGGCAATGCTATCTCATTTTCATCCCCTTTTACCTCGCCGTCTCGAATCTTCCTATCAGGAACTGAAGGGCCCAAAACAAACCTGGGCGAGGAGAGCGAAATGGGCAGGGCGTGTATTTCCTATGATCTTGTCACCACATTATTAATAGAAACAGAATAGGCTAGTTCAAGTGAAAAATTCGAGGTTGGGTAAGAGTTGGATGTGTCACAAAACGTAGAAGTAAAAAAAAAGAAGAGATTTGCCTGTTAGCCTGGCTCTAGATCATAGCCATAGGTTCATCGAATAGATATATTCAACAAAAAGAGCAATATTGTACATCCTTCTTGGACAACCCCTTCTAATTTGACAAATAATACGGTAATATAGGCCAACACCAAAATGTAAGTTTACAATATCGTTCCTAAACATTTAGGAACTACACATCGTTACAACACATTTTCCTTCTCTCTATCTGTTTTCATATTATAATATCGTGACGTCAGTGTATGCATGTAGCACTACCTTGTAGGCTACTCGGATGTGTGTGTGTGTGTGTGTGTGTGTGTGTGTGTGTGTGTGTGTGTGTGTGTGTGTGTGTGTGTGTGTGTGTGTGTGTGTGTGTGTGTGTGTGTGTGTGTGTGTGTGTGTGTGTGTGTGTGTTTAGTAGCCTACTATCTTGTACTAGGATGTGTGTGTTCAGTTACCCTGCATTAGGATGTGTGTGTATTTGGTACTATCCTGAACTAGGATGTGTGTGTTCAGTACTACCCTGCACTAGGATGTGTGTGTGTTTAATACCCTGTACTAGGATGTGTGTGTTTAGTACTACCCTGTTCTAGGATGTGTGTATTTGGTACTATCCTGAACTAGGATGTGTGTGTTCAGTACTACCCTGCACTAGGATGTGTGTGTGTTTAATACCCTGTACTAGGATGTGTGTGTTTAGTACTACCCTGTTCTAGGATGTGTGTGTTTAGTACTATCCTGTACTAGGATGTGTGCCCAGTCCTGGCCCCCTCGAACTGCTCCTGTACTTTGCCAGCTATCTGCTGTCCTCCCTTTTCTTCTTTTTTCCACCCTCCTCCCTGCGGATCCTGAGTGATAGCATAGGCCTGGAATGGGGACAAAACACACACGCATGCACGCGCACGCGCACACACACACACACACACACACACACACACACACACACACACACACACACACCACACACACACACACACACACACACACACACACACACACACACACACACACACACACACACACACACTCTTTCACTTATACATGCACATACAAATATATTGGCTCAACAACAATAATAGCACCAGTGAATGGTATCCGATGAATGGAGGCAATGCGTTTGCAACAGCAACTGCAGTTGACCTCAAGTTTGTTGTGTTTGTAATCATGTAGCCACCAATATGTCAAATGAAAAACTCAGAGCATGATCCTTCTTGTCTTCTGTCATCTTCAGCAATGCCTGATCATTTTTACATTACATTTAACTACATTTATTTAGCAGACACTTTTGTCCAAAGCGACATGCAGTAGTTCATTCAACAATAAAGATATAACCCCAAAATTCATAAAATAAGAAAATAAACTGCTTTTAGGTGCAACAAAATGGAAACAAGAGGAGAATAATTTTTAAGTTGTAATTTAGTTTTAATTACATCTTTGCTTTACATTCACCTAGACATACAGAATGCTCACATCTATATGCATATTCCTTTCCAAGTTTTGTCTCTCTGTCTCAGGAGTCTTTCTATAAATGTAATGTGCATTTGATATTGGCAGAAAACATTTCTATAGCATTACCCTACCTACTAAGTAAGTGTATCAAAATTGACAGTCAACAAAACAACCAATAAAAACAAATTCCAAGATGCATGAACAAAAGCCTGCTATTGGTCCACTGGTTTTGGCTAGGTGGCGCCCGTTAAGAAGGGTGAGTCGTTTCTTCTTCAAGCAAGGTGTGCAGTCACTGAGGCAAAGTATTTCAAGTGTGTGTGGTATGCACTGTTTGACTCACAGCACGTCTACTTTGTCGGATTGGTGTGACAGGTTGTGACGTGAAGGGTTGTCATGTTTATTCCATCCGATTTTTTCTATCCATTCATAGCTCTGTTCACGATAAAAACAAATGAAAGCACCAGACATAAAGAATATTAAAAGGAGCGTGTGGACGGAGATAGCATAATTCTGCTGATCTAGATCTACTCTGCTAATGCAGCACGAGACTAGACAGTTTGGCCGACTGTTAGATAGGCCTACATTCACGGTGTCATTGATAGACAATTTCTGTGACTAACTTATTTGCAGTAGAGAACAATCAATGGAGCTTGTTCACCATGATACGCAATGGGATTATTGGTTGGGGATACTCGACTCCGCCCTATTGAGAGTGCTAAAGATATTTGGAGTAATGTAACTAGTAATGAAAACGCCTCACAGAGGGGTCTCCAAAGAAGGATAAATCCTTTCACTATTAGTTACAAACAATGACCAAAGAAAATACAATACCAACATACAGTAATGACTAACTTGCTAAAAATCCAAAAATGTATGATGCTTCTGTGAAAAGGGTTTATTGCATAAAACATTTTGTTTTCACAACTTCAGTTAAGTCTAAAGTTCCACAACTACTCTCAACCCACACCCACACCCACCCCCCATCCCACGCACACATACAAACACACACACACACACACACACACACACACACACACACACACACACACACACACACACACACACACACACACACACACACACACACACACACACACACACACACACACACACACACACACACACACACACACACACACACACACACACACACACACACACACACACACACACACACACACACACACACACACACACACACACACACACACACACACACACACACACACACACACACACACACACACACATGCTTATACCCATCGTAAATGTTATATTCTTTCAGAAATTTATAAATTCATATGGTCAATATATACATAGACAATAGCCACTGTTGTATCATCTATATTTTAACCACAATAAAAAAATATGTGAATAAATAATACATAAACGAGGAGTAAAACCAATTATCTTTTTCCTCGAAGATGTTATGACCTCTGACCGCACTGGACAACGGATGGACACGGACATGCACGATCTCCGCACGATCTCCGTCTGTGTTTACGGAAGTCGATCAAACGCAGTCGGTCCCCCTAGTGATAACACAACAGTGGTCGGAACCTGCTTTCATCAGCCCCATTCTGCGTTTTAATGCTATCTCTGACTCCTTCTCCATTCTAACCATCAATATGAATCGCTTCAACCCAGTCCTTCCGGTGGATGAATATCTAGGTAGGCGAGGTCGACTTGGTTTGATGATGTCAGTGGTTTGATGTCGGCTTTGAGACATTCTAAGTGCGATGGTGGTTTGGGCGCTGGATGCTCGTTGTATGCTATCAATATGAAGTGCAGGTATTTGCTTAGAAGGTTGTTGCGGATGGGTAAACGCTAATCATGATTATATTTGTACATCAATCAGTCGCTGCATGCAATGGCTCGTATATATGTAGGATCGGATGTCTGTTCTGCATGTTGTCTGTTATGCCCTTGTCATGTGTGTGTTACTATAGTAGAGACCAATGTGCTTTTCTACCTCAACGATGCCTTGACCCAGCTTTTGGAACATAAAGAGGAATACACCCAGTTTGGAGTGATACGCTACTTTGCAGAATAGTAAGTGGCAAATTGCCCTTTTTAAAAATCTATACAGTTGTTTAACATGACACAGGAAATAACCATTTACTAACCATTGTACTAACCACATCGTAAACAATTAATTGAATCAAACGTGTTTTTTGCATTAATCTCTCATATCTGCAATATACTTTAATTACTTTTTCAACAATATTAGCAAAAAAGTACTCACCACATAAGTGATGCCTTAAAACCATAGCTGTACATATTAAATGGCCAGTCTGCACAATTGAGGTGGCCACTAGCGCTGGCCTTTGTGTAAGGTGCCAGATGGTTTATCCAAAATGAGGTAATCAAAGCTGGATGGCTGTTCATGAAGCTGAATGGGCTTTACACAATCACCGCAATGTCCTTTTTTTGGAAAAGAGACATTCCTTTTAATGACAAGGTCTATTTTTAACGGCTCTAGCCTGTAAATAAATCACAATCAGGTATCTTTGTCCTAGTCACCTTCAGCGTAGACTAAGATGATATAAAACATACTCAGCATCTCTGACTCTTATAGTATAACGCCATTCTAACGCTCATACAACGACAGTACAAAAGACAATCACAAATGGGTCATGGTGAGGATAACCGGGCCCATTCCAATGTAACAAAACATAACGATTATCATGTGATATTTGGGATTATACACTAGTTATTACACAATGATAAAAAAGCATAAAATATCGGGCAAGTCTGAAAATCTAAATATTTTCATTTTAAATACTACACCTTAAGACACTTCATCAGTTAGACAGAACAGTAATCCGCCATGAATTTTTGACTTTTATTGAACGTAGAAAGAATGGACTGAGGGATCTGGAACTAACATATAAAGAAATTAGAGAATCACCTCTGATATGTTCAAATGTAATGGGATTGGTTGGTTAAACCATTTTCATAATGTTCCATTTGTGATGCCATTTCCTTGTTTCTAAGTTTTCAGCAGTGTAAAGAACAGCAACCATGTCCTCTTTCGAGAATACAACTACATCAAGGCTACTCCCCACAACCGGGCATCACTCATCAGAGTGTTTTGGAGGTGCTTCAGACAGATCGGCAGGAGTGGAGGTGAGTAGGTGAACACACACGGAAATATTAGCCCTCACCTATCTATATACCTCACCCATCAAGTACAGATCTACGCACCAGACACTTATTCTCCCTGTTAATACAGGGATGTGTAGATTCATTAAATCAATATACAGCACACACCTATTTTGATTACATGAAAGGCATTAAATACGGCTAAACATTCAACACAGCTCATTCAAGGATATTTGGAGGTGTTTTTCCTGCCATTCTTTACTGTCGTACTCTCCCAGCAGTAGGTAGTAGTCGTACACATCTCATATCTTTTCATTTTGTTTTGATTTGCACTGTTTCTATTTCTCTTGTGTGATTGCAGACCTTCTGTCCATGCAGGAGTACAGCTCTGTGCTCCAGCTGCTGTGTCCAGACTTCCCGGTGGAGCTGGTGCAGAGTGCTGCCAGGTCCACTTGTTACTTACACACAGCGCAGCATGCAGTGACTTATTGTGCACCGCAACGGAAGCAATGACTATTTAAACGTTGAGCCATCATGTGTTGTATTCTAGCCTCCTAAGAAGTTAGATCTTTCGTTGTTGATTAATGCTATCTCTTCCTTTCTGCAGAATTGTGTTAATGGATGACGCCGTTGATTATCTGATGTCGTTTGCAGACTTCCTTTATGCCTTTCAGCTGCAGTTTTATTACCATGGTAAAGTTGTTGCTCTCCTTACCTGTATACCCTTAGCAGTAAATATATATAATTGCAGTATATATCTACGGTAATTCATTTGTTTATGGTTATGGTATTTTGTTTTTGTAATACAGTTAATAGTCCGATATTTGTCGTACTTCATAATAAACAAGGGCTAGACAACGATGCAGTTAAATACTTGTATCCCATTTCTGTGTGTAGGTGGTGCCATTTTATTGGGCTTAACACTTAACTTAATGTTATGGTGCCAACATAGTCCATATCATGGTTTTCAGCAGGGTCATGATATCTACGTATATGGTTATTGCTCACAAGAGTGTTTCTGCGACGAGAATTAATGTCTGAAAATATGAATTCCACAAATGCTACAAAAACGTCCCAACAGAGTTTCTTGCGAGCGTCCTGACCATCTACCAGGATCTGTTGTTCGGTAAGAGCCCCAACACGGTGATCGTGCCCACATCGATCGCTGTAGAGCAGCTCCCCCTGTTGGCCACAGAGGAGAACACCAGCCAGGAACTGCAGGAAGGTGTCGAGGCCTCTACGCTGGCTGAGTGCATAAATGGCCTCTGTGACAGGTTTAAACAGAGGTAACTTACTTCATTTATCGGTAATATCTGACCTCCACAGATAAACTCAATTTATCTGCTCTCTGACGCCCCAAATCATGTCTCTGTGCCCTAGTTACCCCTCTAGGACCTGTATGCTGGATGTGCTGGAGCAAAGTCCCAAAGTTACATACTACGGCTTCCTGATGGGCCTGGCCAAACACGACGCTATCAACACAGAAATAGGTCAGCATTAGGTGGTCAATGAATAATGTACATGCTGCACAATACAGCGCTGTATTACCAGTGTGTATTGTTATTATAATCAAACTATCTACATATATATAATTATTATAATCGTTATAATAATAGTTGCTATAGTGATCCGCACCTTTTCAAACCCATGATACATTTTTCAGGTGCGCTACCCAACAGATCAGATGTGCTGGTTGATCCAGAGATGGATCAAGAGCTTCTTAAACTGTGAGACTTTCTCACAAACCCACCCTTGCACACACACACGCCCACATGCACATGAGCACGCACACGCACACACACACACTAAATCTCTTATCTATACTGTGTCGTTTATAAGACAATTATTACTATGAAATATATTTGGTAACTGATGCATGTTCTTCTGTGTGCTCTCAGCATATCTCAGATCTCCGCCAGCCCTGGCAGCAACAGCAGTGGCAGTGTCCCAGGGGGGCTGAGGGAGAGCCAGAAGAAAGCCTCCCCACGGAGAGGCCTCCACCACAGGAGGAGGACGGAGGTGGAGAGCGACGGCTCCACGGAGGAGACGGACTCCTCCGAGAGTTAAAGGAAAAGGACCACACCCATATCTCTCTGTGAACCACTTAAAGCTGCTGTGGGTAAGGTTTAAGAGCTATGATTTGAATGAGTTCCTCAGCTTTAAGAGAGTTAAATGTGCTGTGAGAATATGTGCTGTGAGAATATCTGTTTCGAGTTGAAGGCACCTGCTTTTGTAGGAGATAATTTACACTTTTAAACGCTCCGGGCAGATTTCTGACCAATCAGGGCATCTCTTCCCTGGTTTAAGGTATCTTACCTGTCAAACCCAGGTGTGTGAAATGCAATCCTCGAGGGCGGAGGCAGAGAACCTTTCTTGTTGGGGTTGTTTAGTTTCAAAATCTGGCTCTCTTCTGCACTTTGCGAGTCTCTCTCTTAATAACTCTTGAACCCTACCTAATACCTACAGGCAGCTTTTTATAAAAAAAATAATAATGTGGAACTGTTCAGCGATGCCACAAAATCAGAACTATAAACTACTACACTAATAGTTATGAACTAGTTATATACTACTAGTTATAAACTACTACACTAATAGTTATGAATAATAATCCATATCATTTCAATGTACAGTGGTTTGTTTTATTTGTTTGTTGCATTACTGCAAATGTGTCTGCTGGCACTGGGTGTAGCATAGAAGGAGAGGCAGGGTTTGTTGTGTTTATAGGTTCCTCACTAACACCCTGGATTAACGGATCATTCCCCTTTTTTTAAAGACTTCTCTTGTCTTTTAAAAATTACTTGAGTTTTTTTACTGGAATAAGTTATTTTAGCGTTAAGATTGAATTGCATGCAATGCATACACATTTCAGCAGGCTTGTGCGAACTAGTGACGGGGAGATGGAGCTCAATGAACTCAACTCTGCACACACTTAAACCTCTGCTCGCCTGAGCATAGAGATGACGTTCACAATATGTATTGCAGCAAACAAGGCTTGCAAATGAATTGATAAACAAAACTACTATCAGAAATGCCAATAAATTGTCATTAACTATTATTAATACATGGATTTCGTTATTCTGTCATTTTTTCTTGGAACTATGTCTTTATAATTGTATAGCATTGTATGATATAATATAATTGTCTGAGAAGTAATGCACCAAATATTTTTGAATGGCGTTATGAGTTTGTTAAACAGGTAATTAGTGGTGGATTTGGGAGGCACTTGCCAGAATGTGATTATCTCGAATGATAGAAAAAGGTTGAGTGTAAACTTTTCAATCCATGCTCAATGTATTATTTTATCACATGACATTTCTTCTGACTTGAAACACGTAGCTAAACTTTTAGCTAGCAGGCGGCTCAATCCTGGCTGCTAGCTCCTTCTCCCGCCCTGTCAGGAACGCCACCTCGCCCACCGAGGGGCATGGAACTCCTACCAGATTACACCCCCTCTGCACCATCTGCCCCTGGACACAGAGCGCTCTGTAACCTCCAGACTCTGTCGGCTAGGGTTAGCTCAATAATGAATCAATTAATACCATAGTCAACATGAATGACATTACCTTAGTTAACATGAACATCATTACTGTAGTTAACGTGAAAACAATTAGCAAACATGAACACCGTTAGTAAATGATGACTAAACCATGAGTTAACTGTTGGTGCTTATTACTGTATTAACTCATGTAAACGCATGGTTCAGTAATGTACCCTTATTGTAAAACCGCGAGTGACTCCACGCCCTGCTAAGGAGTAGGGAGCACTCCGCCCCCATGTGGACGGAGGCGGGAGTTCTTTGTGGGGCTGGACGCACGAAGGGCCGCCCTGTCTGGCCAGAGCCTGTACACAGTCCGGGCCACTGGCTTGGCGTACAAGGCCAAGAGGGCGGAGTTCCCCAGGAGCCTTCGGGCACATTCCAGGCATGTGTTGGCCAATGTCGTGGGCTTTCTTTGGTCAGGACATTTTGTGTGGCGGGGAGCATTGCGTGCGCACACACAATCACGCGCACACACATGTGTTTGTTGTTTTACATGCTGGACGTTAGTGCAGCCTCTGGTGTACAGTCGGTCCTGAGAACAGGTGCACCTCCTGGAGCCCTGCTCGGGGTCCGGCCAGGTCTGTCTGGCACTCAGCCAGGCTGCAAATAGCTTTGATGTGAGTCAAAAATAAATCTTGCTTATAAATGTGATTTATTGACAATAATTACTGTCACCACCGTGATCTTATATATATATATATTTATATCTTTAAAACACTGATATGCAGTGATACAGACTGGACACAATGTCAACATTAGTGATCAACCTCCTTAAAGTACACCTAAGATGATGCCGGTGCCACGCATTAGTGACAACTATTTTTGAAAAGCCCATTATACTCAAGAGGACGGAAGTTCAGCACTGCAATGAAACGGTAACTTAAGTGATGCTTGTGAGATATATACTGTATGTATATATATATATATATATTATATATTATAATATATATATATATATATATATATATATATATATATATATATATATATATATATGTATATATATACACACAACTATTCCCTGGAAGCAAGACATCTTAGGTGTACCATATGCCATATCTTGGGACAGATAAAACGTTGATTTAAATAGACATGACTTTTGTAGCCACTAAGTTCTGTGATCTTCAGGCTTCTCCAATCAACACTCAACACAGTCATTACCACTACACAGAAAATAGGCACTGTTTTTTTTTTTCAAAATACAGGAGACAACTGTCCAAACATTTCTTCTTTCACAACTGCCACTAAAATCATAGATGCATGGCAGAACAATTGTCTGTGTAGAATCTTCTTGGATGGATTAATGCTGGATTCAGCCGAGTCCTTTTTTATGATTATGGTTGTTGTAGCAGGATAAAGCACATGGATGTCTCATGAATGTCTCACAAAATTCCAATTCAGAGATTTGCCTTAATCTTCAATACAGTTTGTTCTCTTTCTCATAGCCAATAAGATTCAAGCTAGTAATGCGAAAGATAATGTGACTGCATTGCGATGTGAACGTTGCAATGGATTAATTGGTCATAGAAATGTTAAATTGCACATCTGTCATAAGGGCCTTGTTTTTTAAAGACAAAAGAACTTCTTACACTACCAGGAATTATTGTGGAATTATGTCTTGGTTAGAAGCCATATTTGGATAACTTTTAGAGATGGAAGAAAAGGATAAATCAAGCAGCAAAAAAATAGAAAGTGGGCACTTGAAATCACAAGTGGTTTTTCAAGAATAATCCCTCAATATCTTAATGATTGTCAAGTGTTGAGGTGGCTAATCTTGGGTTTCTCACCTGCAAATAATTGATCAGGTCTTGGTCCTCAGGTGGAGGTTTCTGTTTGCTTTGTGTATGGAACAAAAGGCCGGGCCCCTAAGAGGGAAGGGACTTGCATGGTTACATGAGTCTACATCCAATATCCAGTCAGACCGTGACATTAATTCTTCAATGGTTTGATGCCACGGTTGCACACTGTGTGGATTATAGTTGGCCTATACAACAATAATGATCACATCGTCTTTGTCAAATAGTTTTACATGCCATTATTATAACTTTGGGGAACCAAAAGCTGCAATCTACTTGCATCCATACATATTTAAAGAGCCACAAAAACACCCTTTGTGATTCCATGTGAGACACATAGACCAACCCTGACTTTCTCCACCCTCCTCCCTCCAACCGCGCCTCAATCAACTCATCGCAGTATGTCAAGTCATGTGGTAGTTGACGGGCTGCCATGGAGAACGAAAAGGGAAAGTCTACTACCCAGGTAGTTTGAAGAAACGGCATCCAGTTTGCTGTTTAAAAACGAGTGCAGTGCTTTACAAAGGACTTTAGGGTCTAGTCGATGAAGATGTCCTCGGTGGGACAGGAGTAGCCGATGTGTTCCGCGTAGTACTGCTGAAACGCCCTCCTAGCAGAGAAGAACACAGAGGAGGGACTAGCTTAGAGCTTCATTCGAGTAGCAGTGTTGGACAGTGATGCTAACGTTGACACAATAAAACCATATGCACGATGACAATGCATACAGTCTTTCATTTGAGTCAATTCATTATATTCAAGATTGCGTTTATACTGACAGAATAACATGGTGCACGCGTTCCGCCCTACAGAGAAGGAGGCGGGACGAGACACTAGAGAGAGATGAAGCTTGGGAAGTCTTCCTTACCCTACGGACTCAGCCAGAGGAAGGGATGTCTCGTCGGTCGTCACCACGTGACAGGCAAAGCGCTGCTGGTCCGGGTGCTTGCTAATGAAGCCAAAATACCTGTGGGGACGTCCCCAAAAAAGATATGGTTAACGTCTTGGCCGTTGCAGTGTACTACAAAGCATAGGGTTTGGGGGGTGAATATGGTGGATAGAGGACAGCCTTCAAAATTGTAGTGTGTGTTTATCTGCTGTTGACAAAAAGATACCCAGTAAAGTCGATGACTTTAGAACTTCAAATGAAGAGACCCAAACACCAGGCGCACACAAACCACCGAGAGGAACGGATAGTGTGTGTATGTGTGTGTGTGTGGGTGGTGTGTGTGTGTGTGTGTGTGTGTGTGTGTGTGTGTGTGTGTGTGTGTGTGTGTGTGTGTGTGTGTGTGTGTGTGTGTGTGTGTGTGTGTGTGTGTGTGTGTTGTGGTGGCCCAGCCGCTGAGCAGTGCCCCCCAGGGCTTTGGTGGCCACAAAGGCTGGCAAAGGCAGCCAAGGGGGGTGGTGCTGGATGGGAGGTACTTCCCTAAAAGCTGTGTCATAGAGACCCCGCCCACTCAGGTGTCTCAGCTTACCATTCACAGGTGTGCTGAGTTAGCCCTGCAATCAGGGGGCCATTTTAACTCCACCAGAGAGACCAGAGACACGTTAGGCCAGTCTCCTGGTTAGAGGCCTGTGGCCAACCCTCTTTATCAATCCAAAACCGCATTAATGAAGTTACGTTCAAGTGGACCGAAGAGCTGTTTTGTCGGTGTGTGAATTGTGTCGTGCTGAAACCCGAGAGAAGGCCTGCAGCTGAAGAGGAACCCCAAAGACTCCAAGAGGAAACCCAAGCCGAGCTAGGGCGAAGAGGTCAGTGGCAGGGACCACAGACCCCACTAACCTTGGCCTATCTCTCTCTCTCTGTCTCTCTCTGGGCCCACCCCAGGCAGAGCCAGAAAGGGTACCCTGACGACAGCCGCCAACCCGGTGTAGATTTGAGTTGCCTTTTGCCCCCTCCCTTTTCCCCCTGCACCTTTTTAATAACTAAATGACATAAGTTGATTTCACCGCAAACCCCACTTCTGCCTGTTTCTATTCTAATTGGTGATCCCACTGTTGTACCTCAGAGACCAGGCGCCCACAGTGTGTGTCTGTGAGTGCGTGTGTGCGCATGTGTGGTGGGGTTTGTGTTCTGATTATATACAATGATTTGCAATTTCATTTAAACCAAAACTTTGTCAACCTGTTTCATATGAATCACAACTTACTTGTTGTGTTTTGGATGGCAGCCACAAAAGGAGATATTCTTCAATTGGAAGAAATGTGAACATTGGTCACCCTGAAGGAAAGAGGAAGTTGGTGCATGGTTTGAGCGTTAAAGAGACATTTTCACACCACCGCTTCTTTAAAGAAATACTAACACAGAAAATATCAGACTTCTGTTGTGTACCACGTACAATTAAATGTTGAATATTCTACATGAGAAATAGCTTAGATGGACAGATAGATATATAGATAGATGATGCAACATCAGCCGAACAATTAATAAGAGTAATGATGTTTTAAGGAAGGTAGGTCTTACCCTGGTAGAGGAACAACACTTGTCCTGTGCACTGATCTTCAAACCAGACACACTAACCTCAAGGACACAGGCAGGTGGAGGTTGCATAGATATTTGCCTGTTACATGCAACCTGTAAAAAAAAAAAAAGACCCTTGATTTGAAACAAGACGATTTCAAGTTCTGAGCCACTTGGTGAGTAATTTCTTGGGTTTAACGGTGCGATTCAGGTTACACAACAAAATCCTAAATTCCTAACCCTATCCCTGGCATTCTCATTAAATTACGCTGGCTCGCGGCTTTAACCAGGGCAGTGGCAATGCTAATTTGGGCTTCAACGCTCAAATCCATAGCAATATATTGTCAACGCCTGCAACACTGACGCTGAGAGCTCAATCGTGTGGTGGCTACTTTGGAATAAGGGGGGTCGTATAGTGCGGGCCTTTGTGAAGCCTTTGAGACTGTAACTGTGATGTATACAAATTCTCATAGACTTGAGTTGACTCTGGCTAAGGTTGGGTCAGGGAATAGGCAGGGTCTTCTGGAAATGCAACCTAATTTCTAAGACAGAAAGGATTGAGGATGGACCTTTTGGGCCATTATCAGGCCCCGCCCCCTTTCAAAAAATGATCACATTGAAATGAAGAAGCTAGTGTTGGAAAACTCTTAGTGAAGAACCGGTTCGCCCTTGCCTCCAGAAAAAGTCGATTTTTAGATTCTATGTTTTTCTGCCTGCAGTATACCTTCTGCATTGCCGCACAGAGCACATGGTTTCCCTGGTGGACCGGGACCTGAACAGAACCCAGGAACCGCACCGGGAACTGATCCATCCAAGCGTCAGTAGGAGCTGACGATATATGGAATAGAAGAAGAGACATGGAAATGACACAGAAGACATAAAATACAGGACATAAAAGCGGAGGGGGATAGCTGCCAAATATCAACCTGAAGGATGGTGATCATTTGCGTATCTTAGTTGGTGATCTCCTGTTGTGTATCTGTCGAGGCAATGATCTGTGTGTATCTGAGGTGTTGACCTGTTGTGTATCTGAGGTGGTGATCTGTTGTGTGATCTGTGGTGGTGATCTGTTGTGATTCTGAGGAAGTGATCAGTTGTGCATCTGATGTGGCAGTCTGTTGTGTTTCTGAAGTGGAGATCCTTTGTGCATCTGATGTGGCAGTCAGTTGTGTACCTTAGATCGTGATCTGTTGTGATTCGGAGGTGCGAGGGACCTACCTTGGCTGGGTTCCTTGGAGACCCTGACAGCATAGTAAGTGGGGAAGATCCCAGTAGATCCGGTCCTCATGTTGTAACCCTGGCACCAAAGGTCCTCCGACTGGGACACCATCAGCACAGGGTCATCTGTCTCTAGGTAGAGCTCGTCAGCATGGCGGGGGACAAACCTGTCCAGGTTCAAGCAGGCATGCACACACACACGACACATGAATGCCAGAGGCACAATCATTATGGGGAATTTATGAATCCACCCTCATCTACAATAGATGGAACCTCAATGTTTAAGGACATGCATAGCATCACTTCAGAAACCCTGCGGCAGCATTTTGATTAGCTATGTGAAAAACTCCTCTAAAAAAAGGGAAGTTCAAGTTTTGAATATACCAGTGAATTCTGCTCACCTCTGCGAGAGGATAAGGCCATTAGTTAATATGATATCCCACTGTGTCTAACCTATCTACCATTAGTTAATATGATATCCCACTGTGTCTAACCTATCTACCATTTGGCTTTGATAAAAAAATGTTGCTAGCAAAGGAAAAGTCTGGGGTTGTCCGATTTACGACCCTGAATAATATCTACAATTATAAAATAGCTACCATAACATCCATCAAAAAGAAGTGTGACTTGGATGATCTGATGAGCGGGTGTAAAAGTGTCTGTTGAAAAAAAAGTGTGTGTGTGTGTGTGGTGTGTGTGGTGTGTGTGTATATGTACCTGTAGACAGTCTGTGTGCTTGCTGTGTGGTGTCTGTGTGAAAGTAGTGCATGTGTGTGTGTGTGTGTGTGGTGTGTGTGTATATGTACCTGTAGACAGCTCTGTGGCTTTGCTGTTTCTCCACTCCGTCCAGAAAGCAGGAGAACACTCCGAATGACTCGGCACCTAAATCAATAATAATCGATCAGCAAGGAATCAGCACAATGTCGTGTGTGTACACAGTTAGCTATAGTATGCTATGGTAGTTTAACAAACTTTTCCTGTATTTTCCATCTGGGTCTCTTTGTGTGTGTGTGTGTGTGTGTGTGTGTGTGTGCGTGAGTGTGCCTGTGCGTGTCTGTGTGTGTTTGTATTACATCAATTAGGAATTGATGATGATGAGCCGAGCGCTTTAGTTTAAACATAAAATAATTGGAGAGTGTGATTCCTCTTTACATAAGATGTTCAAAGAGTGTTTGCAGACGATGAATGGGGAAATCACCGGTGGACTTGTACTGGTTGCCGTTCACAAACAAGTTGAGGAACTTCCTGGTTGCCGGTGCTTTGCTCTTAATGCTGGAGGGCTCCTCCACACTCTTTGTCACAGCAGCCATCTTGGACTGCTTGATGAGTTTGACCACCTCCTCTCGCCTCGTGTTTTGTAGTTCCCTTCTTTTCCTCTCCTCTATCCTCTGCTCTAAGAGCGAAGAAACAATAAGGAACAAAGAGGGGTCAGACTGCTGAGGGGCAAGATGGAAGAACCAGGTCAACGATCGACATTTACCAGAGTGCATGCTAGCACCATTTATGTCACACTTAGTGGTGAAAAGGTGTGGGAAAACCCTGGGTCAGACTTGATGAAGCATTTGTTTAGACCTGAATGTCATGCAGTTATTTAATATATTATAATATATTACATTTAATGTTACATTACCTGTAGTAGTATCAATGCTCAAGGATTTTTCCTTGGCATTTCATCAACATAAATAAGATGATTTATTTTGGTTTCTATTCTACCCTCATTATATATTGAATTGTTTCGCTATGCATAAACATATTTTGTCATTATCTTGCATTGCGGCTTTCTATTTACCCATTAATTAGCATAACGCTGCTAGCCGGTCTCTAGTTACCTGTAGGACCTCTATGGCCTGTTAACAGTCCATCCCTTAACTCATCAACCCCTTAACTCATCAATCCCTTAACCCATCAATCCCTTAAATAATCAATACCTCAACTCATCATTGCCTTAACTCTCCATCCCCTGACTCAAAAATCCCATAACTCATTAATCCCTTACCACATCCATCCCTTAACTATTACATCTCTTAACTTATCCGTCCCTTAAATCAACCATCCCTTATCTCATCCATCCCCTTACTCATCCATCCCCTAACTCATCCATCCCTTATCTCATCCATCCCCTTACTCATCCATCCCCCATCCATCCCATCCCTCATCAGTACCTTGCCGCCTCTCCCTCTCCAGCCGTGTCCTCTCCTCCTCGTACTCGGGGTCCTCCTCCTCGTTGGCCGACTGGTAGACGGTCTCCGTGTCGCTGTCGTCGTCCTTGCGGCCCTTGGCCAGCTCCGTGGCCAGGTCCAGCTCCAGGGGCTGGCCGTCCGGCCCCAGGCCGTACTTCACACAGCTGTAACTCAATCCACCCGGCGCGTCGCCCTTCAGCTGACCTCTGGTCGCGTCCGTCCCTGCCTGGCGGTTCTTTGCGTCCTTCCAGGGGCCGTGCGTCTCTCTCTGGGTCTCACCGTTGCCGTTGAGAGTGCCCGTCGCCGACGGGGCAAGGTCGCCCTCGCCGTCCTCCTCCCGGATGTCCGTGTTGGTTCTGTCCGGCAGGGTGGCGGCGGGGCACAGGGGGTCCGAGATGGGCCCCTCTATGTCAGAGCTGATGGACATCCTGTTTGGAGCCCGACTCGCTGTTAGAGCGGGACAGCGCCGTCGGGGAACTCTGGTTCCTGACGTCGTTTTGTACTAGGAGGGGAAATCAAGAGAAGAGAAGGACGTTGGAAACTAATTCATGAGCATACCCAACAAATGCCCTAATGTTTATGGGCAGGGGCCAGTCTGAGACGTGCAGGTGGCTTGCCTATACAATCATCGTCTGTCAGTCAAATCCTGATGACCAACAAGCTATATTCCATAGCTTTTATACCTTTTTTTTCTCATCCTCATATCCTGTTTTGATGGAAAACAATCTAACTGATAGGATGGATGTAATTTCCCGCTTCTCCAAATGCAGAAACGGCCCATTTACTTTGAAGCAAGCGACCACAATATGCACTTTGCTCCAGAGGAGTCACGAGAGGCTTGTTTTTTTTTTAATTCTCCCTATTCATTTCGGTGGAATAATAGGGCACATTAGGAATGGATGGTTCACCTGTAGCTTCTCTCCTGCGCTGCTCCTCCTGCTGCCTCTGCCGCTTGTTCTGGGAGCCTCTGTTGTCCCGGCAACCCGTCTTGTCTTGGGACACTCTGTTGTCGCGGGGCCCCGTCTTGTCTTGGGACCCTCGGTTGTCGTGGGACCCCGTCTTGTCTTGCGTCTTCTCCGGGTCTTTGGGTCTCTGCTTTCGCGGAGCGACGGGGGTGCGAGGGACCACCATTGACGCCACACAAATGTTGGGGCCCGTGAGAAGGTTGTTCACTTTGCCGCCTCCTCCAGCCGCTCCGGTGGATCTTTTGCCACGGTCCCCGGTTCTGGACGCCACCTTCCCTTTGTCCTCCGCCTTCTGCGTCTTTACTTTGGGAGCTCCCGTCGCCGCCTGCGGAGGTCCATTCCTCACCCGGCCCTCACAGAGCCGACCTCCTCGCTTTGCCAACTCTCCTTCTCCTCCTCCTCCTCCCCCTCTTCCTCCTCCTCCCCCACCCCCCCCCCCACCTCCACCTCCTCCTCTTCCTCCTCCTCTTCCCACTCCTCCTCCTCTTCCTCGGCCGGTGGCAGTGCCTGGGCCTCTCTCTCTCCCACCTCCTCCCCCACCTGCACCTCCTGCTCCTGCTCCTCTACGAGGATAACTTGGTACACCGCTGGTGGAGTTTGTTTTTATCCTGTCTCCCTGTGGTCTGGTCAGTGTGTCTGCAGCTGCACCCGCGGGTGTGTGACTGTCTGTCTTTGTTCTGCCCCCCCCTGCTCCGGAGGCGCCGGGGGGCTTGGGGGCGGTGCGACGGCTGCCCAGCAGGACTTTCTCCCCAGTCTTCTGCGACCGGCTGGCCCCTGCTTGGGCTGACTCCCCTTAATCCACACACACACACACGCACACGCACGCGCACGCACGCACGCACGCGCGCGCACACACACACAGGCACACACACACAAATAAATGCCACACACACATGCGCACACACACACACACACACACCACACACACACACACGTGCACACAGACGTGTGCACACAGAATACAAACAGGTATACGATTATTTATTAGGTAATCAGTGGCATTAGGAACAGATTAGCAGAGAACAGTAAAACATGTGTAGGACTAAACCAAGCACTGAAACCAAGCTGCAGTCTGTAAACAAGGGGAAACATGTTTTATATGGACTAATAATAATAACTATGGACCACAGGTCAGAGAGACACCTTTAAGGAAACCATATACGTATATTTAGTTAGTGTAAAATGGCTTAATACAGTGTATTTGCATTTAACATTATTCTTACAACGCGTTGCCTATTTCTGTGCCCAAATATGTCACTATTCTAGTGCACATAAAGCATAGGTAGAATAAGAGAACATTGGTCAACTGGCCACCATAGTTTGGTAGACGTTTTCGTCCAAGCGTCATCTCCCAATTAGATGTAAAAGGGAGGTTTCATTTACGCTCCAACCAATCAGTGAATGCACAGCGAAGCACATACATTCAACTAAATAACAAAGTCAGCAGTAAGTGGAACGCAAGCAAGGCAGTTTCCCATCCCACACCTCCAACGCTGCCAGCCAACCTCATACCAAGCAGGGGGAACATGAGAAGGGCAAAACAACAAGAAGAATATTGGAGTGGCTCATCAATGATGTGCTTTAAAACGGGACCTGGGCTAGTTTGGATAATTGCGGTGACAGAGTAGTGCCGGCTATGTGAACAGTGTTCTGCAGCACCTCTCGACAGGGGTCTGCTATGGGTTTTTGTTGGGGGGGGGGAGGCTGACCGGAGGTTTGAGGACATAAAGAGGAGAAGGCTTCTGAAGCAGAGGCCAGAACATCCACACACTAGGTCAATAATACACACACACATATATGTAAACATGTACTTGAATTGTCCCACTCTTCTTTGTTTTGCTGTAGGAAGTATATCATTGCATGGGGTGGTTGTCACCATGCATTATAATTCATATTATGTGTGTGACGTAACAGACCTGTGACGCGGGGCGAGGCGGAGCGGCCATCTTTACAGCTCTCTTTCTTCGATAGAGAGTTGTTGTTGATGGTGTCCTGGTTAGAGAATGAGCAGAAAACAACAACAACAACCATTAAAACACAAGACAGTCTTCATTGGTATCATTCAAGTTTACCTTCATTATATATGGCCATTCACGACAACAAAACTTTACAACAAGAGTCATGCACTTTGTAGCATGGTGGCTGAATTAAGCATCATTCACCAGGAAGTAGAAATATAAGTCGTTTTATTTCTATCAGCTTATTGTCAAGTATTATACAAATCAAAACGCAGTTAATAAGCAATCCAATTCAACGCATGTCTGCCAGAAAACTCCACTTTCTCCACAAGTTTCTGATTCTCCATCGCTGTACGTCTCACCTAGGGAGGATGGACAACACCCTCCACAGGAAGAGGCGGGACTATTGCACTGCAAGAGTAGGAAGTGACTAAACTTAACTACACTATTATAAATGATACTATTAAGAGTGATACTATTATAAACTATACTGATATAAATGATACTATTATAAACTATACTATTAGAAGCTATACTTTAACAAACAATACCATTATTAACGATATTATTAGAGATTATACTATTATAAACTATAGTAATATATTAGAAATTATACTATTATAAACTATGTTCCCAAACAATAATATTAAAAACAATACTTTAATAAACAATACTATTATAAATGTACCTATTTTAATGCAAATTGCACATACTGCTGACTTACTGCATTGCCCATAGGGATAGCTGAGTATAACAAAAGTATCAGGCAACAGAACTTTCTCCTATTGCATCACTGTACTCAGGGATTAGCTGGCTGCTTTTCATCAACAAAAATAACTGTAGTTTCTTTGAGTGTCCTCTGCGCCGTGAGTGATATCGTGTTTGTATCTCCATCGGTCCTACTCGGGTTGCAACGTTTTCATATCCCTGCTGCTGCAGGCTGCAATCTCCCAGTCTGTCCCTCCATGTAACCCGTTTAGAGGAGAACCTCTCCTATGACCCCCACCATCGGAGTGGGGGTCTGATAGCCCCCAACAGCAGACTCACCCACCACCAGACCAACCAATGGAGCTACCCACGAACAGACCCACCCCCAGACCCACCCCCAGACCTACCCCCAGACCCACCACCAGACCAACCACCAGACCAACCAACAGACCCACCCCCAGACCAACCCACCAGACCCACCCCCAGACCCACCCACCAGACCCACCACCAGACCAACCACCAGACCAACCACCAGACCAACCACCAGACCCACCCCCAGACCTACCCCCAGACCCACCCCCAGACCCACCCCAGACCAACCACAGACCACCTCAGACCAACCACCAGACCCACCCCCAGACCAACCACCAGACCAACCACCACACCAACCACCACACCAACCAACAGACCTACCAACCACCAGACCAACCACCAGACCAACCACCAGACCAACCACCAGACCAACCAACAGACCAACCACCAGACCAATCAACAGACCAACCACCAGACCAACCAACAGACCAACCACCAGACCAACCAACAGACCAACCACCAGACCAACCAACAGACCAACCACCAGACCAACCACCAGACCAACCAACAGACCAACCACCAGACCAATCAACAGACCAACCACCAGACCTATCCATCCCCAGACCCACCAGTAGACCCACTACCAGACCCACTACCAGACCCACAACCAGACCCACAACCAGACCCACCACCAGTATTTACCACCACCAGGCCCAATAGACCCACCATCATTCCTACCCATCACCAGTCCTTCCCACCACCGTGACCAGACCAACCAACCTCCAGACCGCGCCACCTCTCATCCCAACCCAACATACCCATGTCATCCCTATGTCCTTAAAGGTTGTTTTGGTCCTTTGGTTGTTTTGGTGCTACTTGCTCTTACTCTTTCGGTGCCTCACTGTGGACTTTAAGTGTTGGGTTCCTTTCAAATCCTTTTGGCCATCATCTTTTGATAAAACTGGAGTACAAAAAAATAAGCTTGATTGGATGGTGTTGAGCGAAACCTTTCTGATACATTCTGAGTCATGATGTGTGCAGTATAGCGAGGTATTTGTAGAACTGCTTTCAGTTTCAAAGTTCATTGACAGCATGAACTGCCAAATGGGAGGTCAGATATGCTATTGTACTACAGGATGCAAGAAGATAAAACAGCAGAATAATAATTTGTTCTCACGTTTATCATACCATTCAACTTGACCATTATCAATTCATTGGTGCCCAATCCAAAGATAATACATATTTGTTTCCCATATGGTTAGAAAGGATAAAGAATGCCTGCGCAATAGTTCTGTCATTTCTTCATGAGAGTATTTGTATCTTGATTAGTATCGGTTGTCATATTTGGATGTACAAGGCTGATTGTGTAAACGTCTTTAATCTTTACGTTGTGATGGGGGATTCTTCTGTGTTAATAGTGTTATAATGGTTTAATGGACACATGATCTGGCACAGAAGACGTTTAACCAGAGATACCTCACTGCTCCTTGCTGTCTTCTCTTAGATAAGATTCACTCATCCATACACTCACTCATGCATGTGCACCCAAACACAAACACAAGCACGACACAGACCCGGACACACACACACACACACACACACACACACACACACACACACACACACACACACACACACACACACACACACACACACACACACACACACACACACACACACACGCGCACACACACACAAGCGCACACACACAAGCGCACACACACAAGCACACACATGACACATTCACATGCACATACACGCACAGCGATCATCATTTTAGACAGCAGAGTGGTCTTGCTGGGATATTTTAAAGACAGGTTTTCATCTCGCAAGCCCAACAGACATTTCCAGAAAACACACACACTCACACAATGTACCAAATGGCGTCCCACCTACAAAATCTGCTGGTGATGGCTGAGCTGTCAGTAAACAGGGTCGTACCTGGGAGCGGGGCTGGGCCCGATGGGGGAAGAGAGCCAGGGTGGTGGGTCTCTTTGGTCGTCGTGTATCCATAATAACGCTGGGTGGTGGATGGCTCCACCCTTGACATAGATGGTACCGCGGTGTCCTTCCTCCGTCTCCCTCTCTCCTATATATCTCCTCGCGTTTTATATTTCAGGTCGTTTCGGGGTGTGCCTCTGCCTGGACGAGGCCCTCGCCCAGCTCACCTCTCCCTCTCTCTCCCACTCCCTCCTCCCCAGCATCGATCAGCTCTGGAGAGATGAGCAACACACAGACGCACCCTCCTCACCGCCTCCCTGGCTGCCCATTGGCTGCGCCGTGGTGCATCGTCATCATGTTCCTCACGGGAGAGGGAGGGCGAGTGAGAGAGAGTGAGAGGGAGAGAGAGAGCTCGGGGGGAGCGGAGGAGAGCGAGAGAAGGAGACAGGGGGGAGAGAGAGAGAAGGAGAGAGAGGGGAGAGAGGGGAGAGGGGGGGGGAGAGGTTAAATAGAGACTGGGGGGAAAGAGAGAGCATGCACAGATTAAGACGGAGGGAGAGGAATGGTTCACGGCAGACAGAAGACGGGAGGAGGGATGGGGGAAGTCAGGACCGACCAATCACAGAGAGGCATGACATCATCAGCTCATCTGTCTGCGGCTTACATTGAGTAAAGCTAATAGATGCTTATATCTGGTGTATCTTGTGAAATATTCTGTCTGGGTGTTTCAGATATTTTCTTTAGAGTGTACAACGTTAATGGACGCTGTCATGTGACAAGCTAATGTCTACGTACATATTATTTGGAGGCTATATTACACTAATTGTATACATTGTTGCAGGTCTAAAAATGGGATTTATGTATTATTAATGTGAAAATAAGCATTGAGCCCACTCTAATCGGGGTGCAGCTACATGGAGGGGTTTGGATGCACCACACATAATGCAATAACAGTCTTCTTGCAGCAGTTATCTTTCAATATTTATAGATTGCTTTTCTGTGTGGGAAAAGTCTTAGAGAACTGAGTAAATAATTGTTAATTCATGTTGAACGCTAAAATTGTTAATGATAATGACCACAAAGAATATATGGCCGGTGTTTAGTCACTGAATCTGCAATGTTGCTAAGTAGCACTGTCCAAAATAAATCAAATGGGATCCGCCAAACCGTATTGCACCTATTGCATCTCCAGCAAAAAAATTCCAGAATCTCTCAGACACTGCATTTGGGTCAGCTTTTGATAAATGGAGGAGCTTCAACTTTTGTTTTGAAAGGCAAAACATCAGCTGTCTTATCATATGCAATGCCTGTTCATAAGAATTATATAATAATAATTTGCATATTTCATACAAAGGTTAACCAAAATACACACTAATTGATAAATAAACTCTTCACAGAAAATATGTTTTATATGGGCTGGTTCAGTATTCATAACATTTTATTGAACAAATATTACTCACAATAAATATTCATATTTTTTAAATTCTGTTTAAAATAGGCAGAACTACTTAAAACATAACAACAAAAAACAAAAAAAGAGCACCCACCAAACCTACTACACCACAATTTTAATGAAAAAGTACAACGCAAAACAACACAAATAGAACATATAGTCTTATCCAGATGGCTTAACAAGATACACAATGTAAGTAAGAATAATTCATGTACACAAGCATCTGATGAGACACGGGATGTTTTCACAAGTAGTTGGCATTTCTACCACAAACTACTTCCCAGCAATGAAACAATAACTTTCTTACTTTCTCCAATAAAGTGCCTAATAATTCACTTTTGTGGCCACAATAATTTATGCAGACAATGCTGAACGTGGTTTGGTCAAATGTTGGTCTATCGATTATGGTGTACATAGACTCTTTTACACACACTTAATCAGACCAGTAAACAAAAAATACTGCCTTTGTAAAACATGTATCGCTAATTACAAAGAATACCAAACAAAAACTGCTTTCATATAGATGGATATGATAAAAGGACATTCTTACAGTTTAACACCAAACGCCGATTAAGAAAAAGACCTTGAACATAGTGTGTTATCAAACTTTGGTCAAGGTAGTCTTTAAAAAGAAACGCCACTACACAGATCAATTTAATACCGCGTATGTGTGTGTGCTTATCTTTTGTGTTTATAGACGACATAGTAGAACTATTTTCTACAGAACTGTTTACATAATTACCGTACAAATAAATGTTTACTTTTAATAATAATATGATCTGTCAAGGTCAGAAATACATTTGAAAATATAGTTAATTACAAGGTTAGTCAAATATTTATTTTAGCCACATTACGAAAACGGCTGTGGAAATGTCAATATATTTAGTAATGGTATTGGCAGATTATAGAAATGTAATATAACAGAAAACCTTGCCTTATTTTCCCTGATAATAATTTAGACACACATTTGGAAAAAACATGTTATCATTATAATACACTCAGTAAAAGGTGATTATCACCACTGACAGTACTTCAAAATACTAAGGAATAGAAAATAGGTTTCTGTTACCCGAGAACTTGCTCTGGATATGTGGCATTAACTTTTGTCTGCTTAGTAAATATACTTTTCATGAAGACTGTCTTAAGATAAGTTGCATTAATAGTCTGTGCTTATAGTTTCACATTCTACCATACTAAAGAGAAGCAAAAAGTTTGCTTGTGACACAGAATATTGCCAATGATAGGTCAATGTCACCTCCTTATTTCAGTCAAACCTTACATTATACCTTTTAATACAATTTCTGGCATTATATCAGCAGTTTTTGAGTAGTCAACCTGAATAAGATTAATACGTTGTAATTTTATGGCTATGGAAACGTACCCATTAATCATTATAATGGTTATTGATTCAAACTATTTACAGTAAACAATTCCAAGTTAAGAACATTAAAAAATATCAAGATTGTCAATCAAACAAAACCAGCTACCCATTCCTCAGAATGTGGCTGATGTTGAATGCTCAGTTTTATATTTATTTCAATTATCTTTGTGCAAATCTATATAAAGGACAACAGGAGCTGCAATCGACCTAGCTTTTTTCATATTGCAGCATCTCACCTTGGAATTACCTACAAAACACAAAAGCAAAGTCAGCAAAACCATAAAGAGAATTGTCAACTCTAATATATGTGTAATTAGCATTTATAGCCAGTGTGCTTCAGTAAGATTCAATAGATTTGCAAATTGTGTTTAGTCATCACATTTTGCCATGAAAATGTTTTGCCTGCTAAATATGTTACAAATTCAATTACAAATGAAATAAATATGTAAAATAGTTCAATAAAATCATGAATGTAAGGCTGAGGTCATCATCAACCTCAAAGAGAGAGCAGAAAGGACCGGCCGTCGCTAGGCTGCAACCACAACATCAACTCAGGTTCACTAGATATTGAAGAAATCAATATCAGCACAAAAACCAGTATCCACATTTTTTGCTTCCACAAAAATAACTAAAGCCAAAGAATCACAATCAAACCTCCAAAGACAACTCCAAACAATTAATTACCAATACCAACTGTAGAGGCTAAGAATTCAATCAATGACTAATATCAACTATAGAGGCTGATGATTGAACTAATAACCACTGTCCAATGTAGAGGCTACTAATTATACTAATGACCAATATCCACTGTAGAGGCTAAAAGTTAAGTTAATTACCAATGCCAACTGCAGAGGCTGAGAATTATTAAATCAATACCAATTCCATCTGAAGAGGATGAGAAATATTAAATCAACACCAATACCAACTGAAGAGGATGAGAGTTAAATCATTACAAATACAGACTGTAGAGGCTGATTTAAATAACTACCAATATCCCCAGGCTGAGGATTAAATTGATTACCAATAACAACTGGACTCCCAGACCCTTCATACAAACACGTTGCCTCATTACCTCCAACTATCACTGCTGCTCATTTGGGCTGTCCTGGACCATGTCCTCGTCCATGCACTCCTCCATCCAACACGCCTCTCCCCTGCCCCCCGCTCCGTCCATGGCCCCCCCCCCTTCCACTGGGGGTCCCGGGACGCAGACCCCGCGGGCCCTCGGGCTGCGCCGGTGCTTGCGGAGCGGGCCTTTCTTCCTCTGACCCAGAAGCGGAGCGTGTTGGCCTGCGAGCGTAACGGGACGTGGAGACAGCGCTCTGAGCGGGTTTGAGGCGGGGCTGAGGTTTGGGAAGGCGGGGCTGGACGCTGGGTCTCTGGCAGGGGTTTGACCGGTGGTTGGGTTTGAGGATGGGAAGGGGATAGGAGAAGGGAGGAGAAACACCGCGGCGGGCACATCTATGGATAGCTTGGTTATGGCCGCCGCGGAGGACAAGACGGGGAATGTGGAGGGGTCCGTAGAGGTGGAGGCGTAGGCCTGAGGGGGGGCTGCCGGGCTGGATGTGGAGAGAGTGTGTGCTGCAGAGACGTTGAGGCCTGGGGCAGGAGAGGACGTGCGCGCTCTGGAGGAGTCTGGGGCCAGTGGGCAGGCCGCTGGCTCATGGACCGGAGAATCTAAGCAGAACACAGCATTGTAGTCTTAAATGAGCCCACAATACACAGAACACATCAAACTAAAAGAATGTACATCAGTGATGCCTCCTATCACACAGCAAGAACCTGAAGCAAGAAGGCAGGTTATTTAGTCTTTTAAAAGATTGATTGTAGCTGTTAAGTGTGGATTCTAGTTGTGGTGGATTCTAAAAAGAAAGATTTGAGAAAGGGGAAGTTTTGGTTTCACATGCTTGGAGTTGTTCGAGGACAACAGGCTGTAGCCCAGGAGGCAGAACGGGGTTGACTTGTAACCGGAAGGTAGCTCCCCGGCTCCCCCTAGTGTCGCAGTGCCCCTGAAGACACCTCACCCCAACTGCCTCCCACGAGCTGTCGCCGTGTGTGGTTGACACTGCCGTCAGTGTGTGAATGTGCGTATGAATGGTTGTAAGTCACTTTGGACAAAAGCCTCTGCTAAATGCCCTTAATGTAAATGTTATGGCCCTTTGCCCTTAATGTTGCATGGCGATGCAGAATCATTTTGTTGCGTTCACTGGAACAGTCGTCTATGGCATTAGTAGTTTGGAGGTCTTCCCAGCTGTTCTGTGCTCTGAAAGGGCAGGGCTGTTTGGGGTTTACCCTGCTTTTGTCCTTCCTGCTATGCAGCAGGTCATGTTCAGAGCTTAGCTGTTATGGCATGTAAATGTAACTTCACTCCAATCTTTGGATCTGGAAGTTCCTGGACACATGGCTGCTCAAGGATTCTATTTCAAAACAAAATACCAGAGATACCCTTCTACCAAAAAAGCAGACCACATTGCTGAGGCATAAACGCTCATGTCAGTTCTAACTGGTTGGAAGGCCAAGACGCAGGTTCGTACCAGGACCACTGCTAGTCTGGGACTCGTCCGTCATCGGTGGCTCCGCCTCCTCCTGGATGGTTGGCACCGATGCAAGCAGACCTGCAACACAGATCACAAACACATCCATATTACTGAGTAGAAAATAGAAACGCAGCTTAAGCTCAAGTTTTAGTAACCAGGGAGTAAAAGTAGCATTTATTTATCCCCATACAAAACATACATTTTAGCCTTCACAATTAATTAATGTATGGTGTCCTGCGAGTACCCCCAACCAGGACAGCAAAAGAGTTGCAGTATGAAGAAAACTATTTGCATTACATTTTCTGTTTATTAAATAGAAATGCATGATCGTAAGATATCGATGAAGACAAGGCGAATGGTGCAGTTTGGACTCACTGAGGCCTCTGTAATGGGACAGTTGCTGGTAGACCTGCTTCATCCTCTCTATGTTCAGCCGGCTGGCCTCGGCGTGGTTGATCATGGGTTTGGGGTAGTCCACGCCCACCACACAGTGGGCGGCCTTCTGGACGGAAAAGGGGGCGTTCCAGGGCTCGTAGATGTAGCGGTTTGGGTAGTCCTTCAGGATTGGGATGTAATGCCTAAAAGAGCATTGATGTTTGAGGTTCATGGTTTGCATCATGAGTTATTTTCATACCTCAGCATTGTTGAACACTTGATTCTGATTGGTCAATAATGTTCCACGGTTGTGTATTATCTTTCAACAGTTTAAAATCAATGCACAACAAATCCGACTTTAAAAACATTGTTAAAATACAACTATTTCCTTGACAACACAAATAAAACATGCTCTGCATATTGAGCGGGTAAAAATATTTTAATTCCAACTGAAAAAAATATATACGGTTAGGTAATAATACGATAACAAAACAATAATGATACAGATGAAAGTAACTAATATCTCAGCGACTGTGGTATGAGTGGAATAAAACACTTAGGTGTTACGATATTGGAATATGACATACTCAGTCATACATTATTTTCCAATAACAGGAAAGCCTGCATTGGTTTATTCCTAACGTCTTCAGCAATCATACATTCCTTTAAAATACACATGCATAAGGATCATGGATCACTTCGGGGAATATTATCATTCAAATTGCAAATACTGAAAAAAAAACAAGAGCTATTGGCATGAGAATAACCTGATATAATCTCCTGACGGATCGGTCCGCCGCCCAAAGCCCACAGGACAGTAGCAGTGGAAGAACTGCTGGAAGAAGGCACTGCATGAGAGCCACATCCAGCTGCCAGCGTTCACACTCCAGTCAGCATCGAGTAGCAACTCCTCAAACACCTGGATACAAAGACATCCAAACACAACAGCCCATTCATATATTGTCTGTGTATTACCCTGCCATTTTAATTACCATTATTCCAATACATTTGTGTGAAATAACTTTCTTAATTTATGGATTGAGTCATTGAGTTAAGTTGTTGGCACTTTATATGGCATCAGAACTGTAAAGGGCTTATTATGGTTCCCGTCTACACACCGCGAGGGGGGTTTATAGACCTGTTACGTCCTTGCGGACCCTCCTTGCGTCCACCGCAAGGGCCTGACGTGCGGCCCCCAAAAATGTTAACCTTGCGTCGGGGGGACGCAGCTGCAAGGGCTGTGATTGGTCCGCTCACTAAAACCCGACGGCAGGAACCAAAACAGGTTCACGACTGCATCGCAGCGTCTGCGTTGTCCTTGCGTTGCATCGGCGTGGAACCATAATTGAGCCTTGAACGGTTCCAAGAGCGTGATGAAAGTGGCTCCTAGAGTTGACCGGCTTGAACATGCCTCTGATGATGTACCTTCATGCCGCTCTCCCAGCTGATCCACAGGTCTCCCCGGGTGAGGAAGCAGGCCACGGCGTGCCGGGCCAGGTGATGGATCCAGCCCTCCTGCCGTAGCTGGGTCATGATGGCGTCGATCCAGGGGAAGCCCGTCCTTCCTTCGGCCCATTTAGCCAGCGCTTCTGGGTTCTGGTCCCAAGGTATCTTGGGGGGGGGGCGATGTTTTGGCTGAATAAACTTCTGAGCAGCAATGAAGCGGCCCAGGGCTTCACCTTGGTTTATATTTCAAGCAGATATTTAAATAGATATGCAGATATTTAAATAGATATGCTGCTATTAAATGGACAGGCGGCTACATCTCTGGTGTTTATGGGTTTGTAATTAAAAGATGCGTCATTAATAACCCGGCTCTGACAGCAAGCGTTTCCAAACCTGGACACAGATGGGGTTTCCTTCCATGCGGTCAAAGTTTGGGTTGATGGTGGCCGCCGTGTAGAAAAACTCCCTCCACAGTAGCTGTCCGAACAGGGACAGCGGAGGACTGCAACGCTTACGCAGCTGAGACAGACAAGAGACAGTGAACGTACAACGTGAACAGAACGATGAGGAATTATAAGAGTAAATTGATTAGTCTGAATATATAGGAGATCGTCCTAGACAACCCCTAGAGGCATGCTTGTGTTGTTCACTTTTACCTTCATGTATAGTTCTCTCAGGTTGTAGTAAAAAACCCGGCAGGACAAACAACCGAAGCGCAGGAAGGGACTGAGGCCCGCCGGACTGGCGAATAAAGAGCAGACTCCCCGAGGGGGCTCGAAGTTGGCCACCCAGGCCTGCACAGACAGAGATGTGGACAGAATCCGTCACAGGGTTTTTTCTACATTGAAAATAGTTTGGCAGCCACTGAAATGATTTTATGTTCCACCAAAGCAAAACCGGTGAGGCTGACGAGGAAAGCCAACATCATCGTTGTTTGTGCGCGTGTTGATCAGGTGATTAGTTGGGTTACAGTTCAATAATCGGTTTGCCTGGCAGATTAAAACAAAAGCCCCTTCTGACTAAACGCACCGTTTAGTTTATGGAGGAAATCTTTGCATTCATGAACAGTAAATGAACATGAACATAACATTTGATCATTTATTTTTTAACTTGCAGAAAGAGAGATAGAGTAAGGAGAATATTATCAGTGACATCATTAGACAACCCTCAAAGCTTTTGTTCCCCTAGGTCCACAGGTAACGTCACAGACCATTCGTACTTTAAGTGATGTAGAAAAACGACGTCAAGGCAAAATGTGTTTTTTAAATGCACACATTTGATGGAGTGGCAATAGGTGAAGGATGGAGAACGAGAGGAAGAGATGTGCTTTTTTAATGGGGTTTCCTTTACTCAAGAATAATAAGACATTTCTGTTGATCAAAAGTTAATAAATAAGAGGAAAGGAAAATGCATAGATTTCGTTAAAATAGTGTATCACATGATCATTGGCTTAGCTGTACTCGGACCGGTCATGCTTACTCTGGTGCGTAGCCATCCCCCAAAGGCCCATTCTGAGCCAGGAAAAACAATTTCTGAGTCAAGAGTACAATTTCAATGTATTTCACAATATCAGTGAGTGTTACGACAACTTAAGCTAGCCAAGGTATCACACTGCCTAATTGTAAAACAATGCAATGCAAGATTTGCGTATGTGTTTTCACAACAACACAAAACATAGCGTGTAGATGCAGTACTGCTAGGTTACTAAGCTTCATTAACCACAAGAATAACCCATTTTAGGATAGATGTTAATCTGACTAGATTTAAGGATAGCATGTCCTTAACGGGTTATGGACCTTCCTGTCCAGGTGTTTGTTGAGTCTCTCCAACGCCTCAGACTCCCCCCCTCTCCAGACCGCCGGAGGTAGACCTTCCGTTTTGAAGCCTTGCATGTCAAACACACAAGCAGAAAGACAACGTGAAGCATTCACATTCCTTTAGGATGACAACAAAGACAATTTGTTTCTGAGAAATTGCTAACATTAGGAGAGGCCTTCCTACCCAGCTCTTCCAGTGAGGGTACACTGTAATGTTGATCGTGGTCTTTAGCTATGAGTGTTTTGCACCTCTCCATTTGCTGCGGGGTGACGGTAGGCAGGGGCCGTCGGGGCAGATCCAGCCTGTTCACAATGGTCTGGAAACGCTTGAAGGTCAGTGGAGCACTGTTGTTGTTCATCTCTATAATCCTGTAGGCATAGAGAAATATCTTTGAATTGATATTTTGGATAAGTGTTACGCCCTTGCGCTCCTAGACTCGTTGGGTTCAACCTAAGCCAACTGCCCAACTACTAAACAAACTAAATGGTTAGCTAAAAACCTTTTCTTAAACCCCTTAATACTATCTGAGATACTTTAAAGTTGCTACAACAACGCTTTTGCTACTTAGGACAAAAGCATCAAACTAAATAAATGTCATATAATGGGACATTTTGTCAATCTCTTAAGAGGGCAAACAATCAATTTAAACACATTTATTACGTAATGCTAATCCACATATGGTCTAATGCTATATTCTATTTATTACCAGGATCCTCTTCATGAACACACTAATTTAAGGCAGAATGCACGTATTCCGACCTCTCAGGATATTTAAAAATCGACCTAAATGTGAGTGTTTAGACAGGGGTATGCTTTGCCGAGGCAGGGGACATTTGATACGTTCTCTCGTGACATGTCTGCGTTTTGTAGTCCGCCTCCGCCATTGCATAAGATGCCTGTTAGTCATACAAACCTGTCGAGGTTGTAGAGGGTGTGCAGGTTTCTGACTATGGTCTCTACGCCCATCTCATGGGCCACCTTGATGATGGCCCCGTCTCTCTCCTTCCCATAAGGCTCTGGGTCGTATTCAAACGTCAGGCGGGTGACATTCCACTCCTAAAAAACAAAGAGACAGAGAAAAAGAACAAAGAATCAGGTGTGGGTTAGGGATAGGGTTAGAAAGACTTACTGGCTGACTTACAGGGAATGAACCAGAGTAAGGGAGTGGATTTTTCAGAATAAATCGATTACAACATTATCACAGATGTGATTAATTATTAATAATTTAATTTTAAATGTGATATTTCAAATGAATAAATCCCACCCCGCCCTTCAGGCCTCCCTCCAAAGCCCCTCCACCAAAACACGTGTCTAGCTGGCTAGCTATAGCAACAGGTCTGCCTAGCCTTGTGGAAGACTGTGGTCACACTCAATAAGTACACGGGCCGAGTGCATAGAGGGACACTATAGGCCATCCAGTCACTTTGTGTAGGATGATTTAAATGATTTGGACAGGAAAACTACGGCCACATGGACCAGATATATTTTTTTTGGACAGGGGTTTTTATTTATTGAATGCTGTCAGGGTGTTAAGAGAATTTCCACAATTATATAAAAAAATGCTTCTTAAAATAAATTGCTTTCAGAGCAGCTTTGAAAAGAACGGGCTGTCGTCTTTTCAAAAATATGAAACCATTATGCCCACATGAATACATCATGCACAGGCCGCTTATTAATTTGTCATTATTTGACAAACCTTGAAAAGCCTTGGAAAGACATCCGTGGGCTGTCCTCTAACCACAAACAACCTGGAGTTCAGTTTCCTCAGGCTGTTGTCCAAGTCCTCCAAAGACTCCAAAAGAAACCTAAGAAAATACATACAGCTATATATACTTGGATATGAATATATTGGATATATGGAAATCAATGTTTACCAAGGTTAGACTTCGAATTTGAAATGTTGTGTCCATAGGGAGCTACACAATATTAAGCGCATATGTGCATATTTTTATACCAATGTATATCATATTCATAGTTGCAGTTATGTGCTATCATTGTACTGCATGATAATAATATATAACTAGATGGTCATATGTGATCAGCAAGTGTGTGTGTGTGTGTGTGTGTGTGTGTGTGTGTGTGTGTGTGTGTGTGTGTGTGTGTGTGTGTGTGTGTGTGTGTGTGTGTGTGTGTGTGTGTGTGTGTGTGTGTGTGTGTGTGTGTGTGTGTGTGTGTGATTTATTACGGAAATGGGAATAATGTAGGCCGAATACAGAATAAATCGCAGCATGGCAGCATGTTTTTAAATCAATTCAGACATGACATCAACCCTTGCAAGATAAGTTAATACTCTTATCTCACTTCATTTGTTTTACTTATTGCAGTTTATTCATGCCATTGAACATTTTAATTACTAATAAATAACGGTACGTTTTCAAAACGTAAACATACAAAATATATATAGTGAGGCAATGAGTATGCATCTAGACCAGAAAATTTAGCGGAGTGGATTGAGCACCTTTCGATCATCGTTACACAAAATGATTACAATATAATCTCAGTCTATCGGATTTACAACGACATTTCGAGTTGGGCAGCAGCTGCGGGACAGCAAAGTAGTAAAAATGTTATTAAAGCACAGACCTCCATCGGTTGACTCCTACGTTAGCGGAGCCAGCAAACCACGGATCCAGAATATAAACACAACAAACAGTGTCCGCTCCATTAAGGGCCTCCTGCAATGAAGGATTATCGTGCAAACGCAGCCCTTTGCGAAACCAATGTACTGAATTCACCACCATGATTATTCATCAGACCATCATCATAGTACAAAGGCAGAAACGAGCGTTATCAATCAACTGATACCGTTAAACGGAATAATAAAATCCAAAACAAGCACACTTCGGTCAAGTCTGAAAAACTTCGCCGGCTGTCAGTGGATGGCAGCAGGCGCGATAATGTTTGGGTCAACGCAACGTTGCGTTGTTTCGACGTGTTTCAACGTCAACGCACGCTCATTGGCCAAAATATGAACGTCATCATTCATTTATAACAGGCTCGATGTGCATTGGTTGCTGGCACATGTTTCTGAAGTGTCACGTTGTTGTTGTTTTTTCCCCTTTTTTTTCTTATTGATTAACGATGAGCAGCAACCATTGTTGTTGTTTTATTGTGTGACGGCTGTTGTGTTCTGAACACAACAGCTTTATTCGACTCTCAATAAATGATGAATAATTTATTCAGAACGATGTTATATTATAAAATGTTTCATTATAATTATTGAAAAATCGTTATTTTGTAAGATCAATGTATATTAGATACATACCTTTATTGCCCCAAAGGGGAATTTGTCTTGCACTTAGGAAACGTTCAGTTTAGCACTGAAAGCACTTTGTGTGGGTAGTAATAACGACAATGATCACTTTGGATCATTGTCGTTATTACTACCCCACACAAACACATATTCTATATGATAAATGGGAATAATCTACCTGAAAATATATTTAGAAGAATTTAGAACACAAATGTTCATCACTATTTTGTTACTACACATTATTTTGTTTATTATACTCCCTCGAAGCTTATTTACATTTTAATGTAATCATTTACACCTGTATAATCTAACTTATATTAAATTATATCTCTAAAAAAAAAGGAAATTCTAAGATGAAAACCAAGCATATTAATTAGATAATAGAGAATGGTTTAAAAAGGCCCAAATATATCTGTCCTGCAAGCTAAACCAGTCTATTATAATAGTCTGAGTCTCCCACCCAAATAATGAATGACACGTGACAGAGAATCCAGCAGTTTTTACTTTATAGAATACAGCATAACTGACCTTCTGCAAAAATAGTTCTATAATAGACAAAAACAGCCTGAAAGATAAACGAAAAAAGAAAGAAAGGAAAATATTGGATTTAAAAAAGATTACAAAACTAAGATATAGATAGCTGGATGAAGGCCACATTGTGCCTGAAAGTTAAAAATAAATACCGACATTCACAAAGAAATCAAAACAAAAGCAACTAAAATAAAAATTACATGGTAAAAGGGTTTGGTGAAGCTCACAATAGTTTCAGATTGAGAACAACATGCAGACTACTACATTAAGCTCAACACAGCTAAATGATATGTAGCATTTAACTATATGTAACATTGATACATGGTGTACTGACACAATTTTCTTTCTACATTGGCATACATACATGAAAGCAACTGGACTGAATAGAAATGGAAACGTCAAGATTCTGTTTGAAAACTAAATTGACGTAAACAATGTGAAAATATGGTAACAATTTAAGATTATTCTATGGTTTCACACATATCGATATATTTGTCTTTAGTATTGTTACAAAATTTCGGGAAAATTCATCAAGGTAAAAACAAATTATAATCTAGTACTATCAGCTCCCTCTGCAAAACACACACAGAAAAAAAACTCTTTAAAGAAATTCTCTATAATATCCTATTCTCTATTCTAAATAAATGAATACTAACTGTTTTAGTGATTATTATTTTTCCTTGCAAAACAAGTTTTGAACAAAAACAGCCCAAAAGGATAACATATTATTTGGGGTTTAGTGATGTTTACATACTCCAGCTCAAACCAGTTCATGTTGAAGCCATTAAAAAGGTGTACTTAATATTAATCCAAGACCATATCAGATCGTTGTTGAATCAGGGTTGGGATCATGATTGGTTGTCCAGTTCATTGCTACAAGGGAACGTATGGTAGAATTGCAATAAATGAATCTGATAATTTAAATACTTTTCTAAGAATCTCTAAAAAATCTAAGATTCATTAAAAAAGATTTGACGGCGACCAGTCCTGGTGCCATTTCTGAATTGACTCTCCTGTTCAAATGGCCACTGATACTTATTTCCTTGAAAGGAGGTTAACCCACATTTTTGCTTCCATCATCATGCAATCATGAAAACAAAAACTTGAGAACACAAATCGATATCACAAGCCATTTCACAATGGCACAGGTTTTATGCAGAAGAGGTTTTAAGGCCAATTTAACTGTTTCAAGGCCAATTTAGTTTCAAGGTAATTTCAGGTATGGCTGAAACGTTCTTTATAGGCCACATCTTACTTAGAGGCGACAGCAGGTCTTTCATAGACTAAGATAAAATAAAGGTCTCAAGTGTATAAAATAAATTATTATGTATATCTATTCATTTTGAAAATAATGAAGTATCCTTAAACCCATATAAAACAGTTGTTACACTGCCATTTACCATCCAGGGTTTCTATCATATTTTTGTTAGGAAAGAGATCATTTGTAGTATTTTGACCAACTATAGACCGCAACTGGCTTATTTTTGGATCATTTATCAGAAAAATGCATTTTCACCACCCCTTAGCATGAAACATCTCACGCTCCAGCCAAGCACATGTCAATGATTAAATTCATCCATCAGCGTTCCAACCTTTTGCACATACGCAAACAAAACGCGCATGGAGAAAATGCGCAAGCTCTACACACAAACAAAAAGAAGCGTTCCGCACACACGCTCGCCTTCACAGTTGTTCATCAGTCAGCCTTGTCCTTCTTTTTGGTCGTGACTTTGCTGGCAACCGCTGACCCGACTGCCCCGACACCCCCCGTCACCATAGAATAACTGCCTTTGACCAGACCCACGCCAGCCGAAGGCACACTGGTCACCGCAGTCTTGGTGATCTGGAAACTTTTGGTTCCGACCCAGGCCACCCCTCCGAGAGTAACCCCCACCACACTCCGGGTCATTGTGAACAGGCCACCTCCCACTTTCCACAGGACTCCGCCTTCTGATTTGGGATGGTCTTTTTCCCCGTCTAAGAGAAGAAGACAACAAAAATGAGGGGCGAATAGTTAACTTTAATATAATATATACTCGAGTATATACTCCAGTATATAGTGACTATTTCTGCGTCATCTCATTGAAAGATTTCTAAGTTGTGTTACATATGTCAATGGATCAAAATGTGTACTTGTGTGTATACTAAAAGCCTAGTGAGTTGGAGGAACTAATTCAGTAAAAGTATGGGGAACCCAAAGTAAGGTTCACTCTCTCCTTCGCCCTCTCACTCACTCTCTCGTGAGAACAAGAGTAGAGCTGTGTTTGATAGGCGAATAGAAAGAAAACCATATCCCAAGTCAGCAAGAATACAAAAGTATGCAGTAGTTGGCAATTAAACAGACTGATGGCTAGAATTGTTGCAGGGTTGGATTTTCAGGGAACGTGTTGTTCTTATGAGGATGAAACTCGATGATGCTTATGGTTGATGGCGTACAAATAAAAATGCACATTGTGAAGTAGTGTTGTCTTCGAGTTCAGTCAGAGCCAAGAGAAATACACGTCAGAATCACATTTTCCCAGAGAATTGAAAGGAAATGCACCTTACGGTACATAACATACAACACACATATGTTTTGTATTACTACAGTATTTGTATTGAAGCAGAACGGAGCAGGTGTCTCACCCTCTGGGGGCCCGGAAGTCTCCCCCTCATGCTGCTCTGTGTCGTCGTTGTCATGGTGTTGGGAGTTACCCTCTTCATCTATCTCCTGCTCTGTGAGGACCTGATAGGGTAAGAGTACCCGGTAGTAGCAAATTTACATTACAGATACGATCAACATATCTACTCCAACTACGTTGTGCCTTTCATTATCTGCGTGAACTAATCGTGTATTTCCGCTGCTGCTAACGGGAATAGCAAGACTAAGTTTACCACAATAGTAAACAGCCCTAACCCTAAAAGCTAGCATATGCTCTTGAATCATCTTTAAACGATGATAAAATCAGCAGATTCTTTTTCTGTCTAATGTTTGTATGTAAACTAACGTACGAGTCGACTAAGTCTGTTTTTATGAGGAGCACAGTGGATTTAGTACTACTATGCCCTCCTAGACAAAAGCTTGATTATTTTTTATATTTTAATGCACAAACATTTTGTAACAAAGTATTTGCATGATCAACATGACAACACTTTGGATATCGAAACGTTGTCACGGTCATCAGACATGTCATGAGCCTTTTCCAAAACGGACTGTCACAAAATCCAACCCCAACCCCCACTCACCTTCATATCATTCACTCGAAAACTACTTAAAAGCAGACAATTCGTCTTTGATAGCTACATTTAAAAAGTGAAGACAAATCTTAAACTTCGCTATTAGAATGATATATTTATCTCCCGTGGCGAATAATTCTACAGCGTTTCCCTTGCATAGTACATAAGATGCTCTATGGTTTGCCAATGATCACAAATCCTAGAGGACGTGACGCAATGTTTTCTATTCTTGGTGTTGGTTCAAAGGCTCTGCAGGGTTGCAAACAGCGCCCTCTCTTGGAAATAAATCTTCCCATTCTTCTTCTTGGTGTTTTATGGCCGTTTGTATCCCTATTGTTACATTACCGCCATCGTTTGACCTGATGTAGAACTTTTCCAATCCTCTATATCCATAACAACAAACAATTAAGTGTTTCCTAATTTCTGACAATCCTTCTCCCAGATACCCGGATGTTTTCCCATTAATCTGTAATGTGCTGTTTAAATGACTGTGTCCACTATGAGGTAACCTTGACATTATGACCTGCTCCTTCCTGTTCCTCCCCATTCTCTTCACAATCCCAACTCAATTCATTGTATTGAGTATGTATACTGTTTATTTCTCTGTCCCAGCAGTTGAAATGCCACATTTCAACTGCTTGCCTCCACACCATTACCTTTTACTTTTGGCATTGAAAGTAAGATCTCTCTATTTATATATTTTCATTATTATATTGTCTTCTATTGTACACATTCTTATGGAGCAGAATGTGTGCAGGAACCCACATAAAACGGGTTGCTTGATGGTTGTTGAATATAATGGGGTTTACAGTCCTGCCCACGAATCATTAACACCTGAAAGGATTTTGTAAAGGCAGGGTCATGGGGGAGCATGGAGAGACGCCATCGAAACTAGGTCAGGTCATTCATCATCATGCATCTGCTTGATTGCCGATGGAAACATCTGCCAAATGTGAGCCCATCAACATTTTGCCAGCAATAAAGTCAGGACTCTCCCCCTGCTCTCCGATGATAGGTGAAAATAAAAGATGGAGAAGACTATCGAAGGAAAAGTGAATAGCTTCATGCCCGTGATCGATTTCCCACTTTTCCCCATTTCCCTGTGTGCCTCTGTCAAACTGCCACGAAGAAGATGGTGTAGTATAGAGCCAAATCTACCACCGGCACTTCCATCAGGTCTTCTGTTGCTTACATCCATATGATGCTATACTCCTACTGCATCTTAAAATTACATGCTTTTATCCTAGATCTAATTACAGAGTCAGTGTGAGATGAAACGCAGATGAGAGCGCATATGCAAATGTGTGGTACAGAAGACAGAGCAACGTGACAACAATCTGACAAAGAGTACATAGCAGTACAGGCTAACCGGCAAATCGGCTTAATAGACCAATCCACGATTCTCTCCTCTCCTCCACTGAATCCTGTATTGCTTCTTTTGCAATGCCTCTCTTTGTCTACATTTAACAGACAAGATATTCCCTTTTTATGTTATTGTTAGAATGTGTATTTAGTATATAGTAATATCTCTAATACAAATATACTAATCAACATTTACCATTTTTACAGAACACTATTTTGTTTTCTCATTGATAGATTGAGTAATTCTTTTGTCAATTTTCAGTTACGGTCTCATAGTGCTTTACAGGTTATATATTTATGACACATCCCAAGCCCTACAAAGGGCAATAAAACAATCCCTTAATGAACAAGGAATAACTGTTAAGATTGAACGCAGAGTGGGATCCAACCTTTCGGGGACGGTAAGGAGTGAAATGGGTGCCATAAATGACCAACATGGTAGTAATACAAGCAAACGTTAGAAATACAATATACAAAAATAATCATTTGGATTGTCCATCGGGATGGCTGGCTGGTGAGCAAGCTGGTAGGCCAAGCATGTGGGGTGGCCAAGCATGCAGTAATGATCATCACAACAAACTCAAACAGAGACAGCCTTCAGGTTAGATGGGGGAGGGAGGACATGGAAGAGAACATGGAACATGTAGAGAACCTCTAGTCCCGTACCTATCGGCAGCTGGGGTGGGCTAGTGCTGGCTCACGAGTCAATTAGGTAATGAGAGCCCAGGGATACTCAGCTCTCATTAGCCCAATGCGAGCGTAATAAGGCTGGTTGTAGGTTTGGATTAGAATTGTTCAGCATAGTCAGCCTCCCTGAATACCGTCGTCAGACTATTTCACAGATTGATAAGAGGACATACTTTTTCATGCTTATTACTTTTTTGGAATTTAAAGAAGGCTGGCCCCTTAAGGCAGAGAAGGGATACAATAGGGTACAATAAGGTCCTTCAGGGAGGACGGTGCAAATCCATGCAGAATCGTATAGATAAGCAGTGCACCTTAAAATCTGATGTGACATAAATTGGAAGCCAGCGGAGGGTAGAGGGAATAGGAGTAATGTGGTCGATTGCGCATGCCTTTCTTGTCCCATTGGATTTGACTTGGCCTTTCGCTTTTATTTTTTTACACTAAAGGAGAAGGGGGAGCATAAATGTCTATGCCCCAGTTCTGCATCCTCTGAACTCTCCCTTTTCTGCCCTCAACAAGAAGAGTTATTCTCCCTTCTCTCTCTGCATACACAGAGTGAAACAGAATGTTCTCTATATGTTTGCTATTGTCAAGATGTTATTTCTCAATATATCAATTGTAGAATTTATTTCCTGCTTTAAATAGAGATTACAAAATTTGTTCACCCATTACATACACCGTTATCATCACATTCCCTCAGTTTTATTATCTATCCTCCTATTTTAATTCAACCACGACTCAGGTCTGTCTCTTACGCATAGTTCACATCCTCCTCTCAGAGCTGTTCCTACTGGTTGAGTGGAGGCCATGATGGTTCCATGGATTCTTTCCATGGCCGTTGCTAGGTAACTGCTGGTTCTGCATTAGCCAGTTTCATACTGTAAAACATGTCTAGGGGAGACAGTGCATTGCAATCCACTGTCAGTACGCTACATTATTATTATAGAAATTCATGTTGATTTGTGTTTGAATCTGTCCAATGCCCAAACTTGACCAATTCTAAATTTAGTTTATATAACAGCTTTGGATTTGGATGTGGATCACGGGTCAGATTTAGAACATATCCTCATCACCCGATTTGACTGTTGTCATACCATTGAATAGGCGTAATCCTGATACCATCATCCCACAAATATGGGCCAGTAGGGCCCTACTCTACCTACTAATAGGTGCAGAAGGCTGTTATAACAATTACTCTGATTGACCCAATGTTATTAATGCCCCACACTCCCCCGCCCCCTTTTTTTATTTAGCTAGAATATTAAAATCTGAACCATAGAACTACAGTAAATGTATAATGAGGGAGCTTGTCCATGAAAAATACTAAAAATTAAATGCTTTTTTTAAATGTTGTGCAACACGTGTTAAATACTAACCTAGCCTAATGATAAATAATAAATGAAAGTGGCGTGTGTTTGATAATCCTCATAAATCCACAGCTAATAGAAATTACAATAAAATATTATTTATTCTGTTCAAAGTGAGATTACCTTATCTTTGTTGGACGACATCACCTATTAGTAGGTAGAGTAGGGCCCTACTGGCCCATATTTGTGGGATGATGGTATCAGGATTACGCCTATTCAATGGTATGACAACAGTCAAATCGGGTGTCCTCATACTGTCAAATACAATCTGTCTTGTATCTCAACATTCCGCTGTGCGCATAAAACAAACTCATAATTCATTGATGGCTTGCATAAATGTTGGTCTATGAATGACAAATGTTAAAAGGTATTGGTCTGGATGTGTGCAGCATCGGAGAACATTGTGCGATTAAATCAATAAAAACTTTTTGGTAGGACTATAGGTTATTAACGTCTGCAAACAAATTGATTCATAATTTATTATGTTTGAAATATTTCATTGAAATGTACAATGTATTAATAATTTCAGCTGCATTATTTCATTCCTTGCATTATTGACCCTGCAACGCTGTCAATAACTAAACATCAAGGCTGTCAATACCTATACATCAAGGCTGTTAAAATCTATATATCAAGACTGTCAATAACTATGTATCAATACATCAAGGCAGGGGTGTATATAATGTGTAGGTCCCACTTCTTCATGGCAGTCAAATATCTTGAAGTGTGTGTCAAAAGTTATGAACAGTAGTTATAGCTCATCCGAGTGTGTCCAATAGGCCTTTAACACTTGGTTTGAAAAGTAGGACCTACACAGGATCAAACATTTAAAATAACATATCACAAAGGGATGTATATACCACACCTTTCAAGTAACTTATTACAAGAGAAATTTCAAAAAGTATATTTATATACATCTCAAAGTCTGTTACTGTTCCTGGGAACCATTACTAGATAATCATTATTTTTGATTGCTTTTTACTTAAAAAAATACTTAGATATATATTTAGAAATGTATTTATTAAATTATCAATTTTATTAAATAAAAAAAGATTTTTTTTTTTTTACTTTTCAGAGCTCTCTTGCCAGATCTGGAAAAACCACCGGAGTGGGACATGGACCATGTGCTTTGATGATTGGCCTCTTAACCAAAACTCAAACCATCCCAAAGACTTCTGAGGCTCTCTACCCGTCGGAGGTGCCAAACACTAATAGGGTTATAAATACATTCCATAAACACCATGTCACACGTTCTCACAGCCACAATTCCTCCTATGCCTCGACCAGCCACACACACACACACACACACACACACACACACACACACACACACACACACACACACACACACACACACACACACACACACACACACACACACACACACACACACACACACACACACACACACACACACACACACACACACACACACACACAGTTAAGAGAGTTTAGCGGGAGGTTGAGGCAATATCTCCTCTGTGAAATATCCTCCCCCTCCTAATTTTTTTAAGTTTTTTTAAGTGTATTGATACAAAGTTATATATACATAGGTTTAATATAAGAAATATTTTCTTTGTATCTTTTAGCCTACCTAATGCCATAATCCATATCTTACTCCCACCCTCGCTCCCTAGCACCGTCCCTCCCTCCATCTCTCCCTCCCTCCATCTCTCCCTCCCTCCGTCTTCTCCTCATATCTTCGCCACTTCGATTCTCCTTTCGGTCACTCAAAATGAGCGTTTAATAAAAAGAAAAAAGTGCATACATTTCCAAAAGACTAGCTCACGCCTTCATGTGCTGTGGGACTTGGTCGTTATGGTAGTACTAATCACTGGTCTTTTAATGCTTTTCCCCCCTCATCAAAAGGCAGGGAAAGCAAGACTCAGTGCGCGCGTCTCAACACCGGTGCTCGCTGCTGAGGATTCTATCCGATTTTCGATCATCATGGTGTCGTTTTTACGCTACTTTTAGAAAGAATACGGGCTTCGATGGAATGTAAAAGAGGTGGTGGACAGGTGCACTGAGGACTTCGCAATCCCACGAAGGTGAGACCCTCAACAACCAACATACGAAGATGCTCTGGTTTAGACGCTAGCCATTATTGATGCGAATACGCCTATTTCCTACTCTATTTGCTCTCTACGGATACGCATTTGCAGTAGTGCAAAACATTCACCAGCTTAACATGTAAAAACTATCCGTTTATTTGGCATATAGTAAAAAAAAAACCCTGTGATTAGCAGCTGTATGTTTGAATGTGCTTGCTTTGATGGGGACAGTTGGTCAGATGATGAAGTCATATGTATCCTACAGTTATTTGATCCGACCTATATAGCTCACTTAATGTTTTATCTCCAGTGTGATTGATTTGCATAGACTTGTCTATCTAGGCTATTTTGCGGTTGCTGTTCTCATCTTGAAGGTGGGAGTGGCCGATAATAACAGGCTTCCATGGGAGAAGAAATTGGGGCAACATCTATAATTCACATAACCCTTGAATACCTCAATAACTTCAAACTGGGTAAATATTGTAAATAATTGGAATTAACAGTATAGGTTCACAGATTTCAAAATATATAAATATGCATTGCACCAATGATCAAATCTTGAATGATTTTGCATGCAGTTTGACAGAATGAGTCAGTTTTGGAAATAACCCGCAGACTACTGGAGAGAAAACATTCCCTTTTACTAAGAGAGACTTGAAAACAAAAAAAGTAACGCAATAATGTTTAAATAATTAGATACAAGTAAATAACATGAAATGTATCAAGAGACATTGGATGGGGTGCATTGGATTTGGGGCAAGGACCGGCCGCAGGATGGAGCCGCTAGCCCGCATGTCTGACTCCTGGAGGCGGGGCAAGATCCCCCCCCCCCCCCCCCCCACCCTAGCCGGGTCCCCCTGGTGGAGGTGGGGTGGTGGCGGGTGACCAGCGGGGAGAAGCGGTGGGAATGAAGACAAGTACTTTGAAACCCAATCCCATCACAATCCCCAAGATTAAACCCGAATATGAATAGGATGAGCTCAATGATGGGGTGCAGGCAGTAGGCGGGGTTTAGGCGAGACCAATGCGTAAAGATCTCTCACCAGAACTACCGAAACACTTGGACAGTTAAGTGGTCTTCTTTCATTTGTATCTTTTTGATAGATATCTATTAAATGAGAGCTTTTTGACCGGGTGATTCAGAAATTGAAATCTATTTTCCAAGAGCACCCAAGCAGCGTAAAAAAATAAACAAAGTTTCCAGATATGGAAACATGAAAAATACAACAAAAACAGTCATGTCAAATGTAATGACTACTCAGTCCAGTCCAGTTCCATGCTCAAAAAATAAACAAAAATTGTTGTAGGAAATAATTCCATGTGATTCATGTGGAAGGACCAGTAAGACTAAAAGCCTTTTGTACGCAACGAGCAGTGTACTGTTGTCCAGGGAGGTATACCGAGACTGAGGATCACACACACACACACACACACACACACACACACACACACACACACACACACACACACACACACACACACACACACACACACACACACACACACACACACACACACACACATAAACACGAACACACACACACAGACACACAAACACACACACACACACACATACAGACACACAAACATACACACAGACACGCACACACACACACACAAAAACACATACACATACACACACACACATACACAAACATGCACACAGACACACAGACATACACACGCAAACACACACATGCACAATCCAATTTATAAAATAACAAAAGCCTTGTGTAAAACAAATTATAGCAATATAAACTAGGGTGGTTCAATGTTACCGGTACCAGCCAAGTACCTAACCCTAACCCTAACCCTAACCCTGTACTACTAATTTGCATAATGTGGTACTTTTGTACTAGCTTAATATTATGGCAAAATGGTGTAAATCTATTAGAGAATAAATATGGAGATGAAGTGGGTGTGCATATTGGCCTTTGAGTGCGTCTGTGTTTGCAGAACTGAGCAGAGAAAGCTGCCAGCAGATCACGACAGCCCACAACTTGCAGAGAAGCAGAACATTATATCACTGCGTTTTCGGTTTTTTAAATACTTGTTTGTTCTTAATTTGCCCACACACAATCCATGCCAAATACTCTCTGATTTTGGCATTTAAAGTGGCAATTTTCCGCTCTTAATATCAAATTAAAAGGTCAGATTTGGTTTGTGCTTTTCATTGTTTTCTATATTCTATAGCTATAGCATAGCTGCAGCTGTCACTTGGGCTTGGCAAAAGTTTGTCATTTTGGTCCTATTTGATTGCAACAAGCAAATTATAACTTCACATATTAATCTGTTTTCAGTTTCAGATGGAATATAGACTGCCAAGTTTTTTTGTTAGAGAATACCATTAACCCAGATATGTCCACATTTAAGACCAACTAAAGTTGTGGTAGATGGGCCTGACCTATAACATAACTATATATAAAGATGCTGCATTAGGAAAGTTGTCATGTGTGACAAAGGCATTGTCACACATTTTTTAACAAGAAGAACAATATGAGCCCAAATCTAGAGCCTTGAGGGACCCCCGATAGATGAAACAGCCATCTGAACACACTGGGTATAGCTGATACCAAACAAACCAAAGCCTGCCCACACAGGACAATGCTCAGGAGTCCATTATGTATTCAACAAAAAGTCTGTGCTCAACTGTATCAAATGCATTTGATGGATCTATAAACAGGGTGGCATATATTTAAATTTTATCCAGTGCCCCAAATTCTAGGTCATTTATCACTACCAAGGGAGGCATAAGTAATGTTGTGTTCAAGATGCCTCGTACACTACCCGTCCGAGGGGCAAAGTGGGAAATCTCCCCGCTTCCTTGGGCATTTCACCGGGCCATTCCCCCTTTGGGTCGGTCCCTCTCGGGATTCTGAGAGTCAACCGAGTTCAGTGAGGTTGACCGTACGACTCAGAAAGCAAAGATGGCTGCCTTCCACCATGGACCACCATGGGTCTAAAATGTCCCGAGAATCTAGCATGCTTTACCCCCTTCACATTTCCAGATTTAATTAGAAATTAGCAGTTTGTTGGACTGAATAACAAAACTATTAAAATGTTAACAACATTAATTTTTTTCAATTAATAAATGGCAAAGGTTACACCATCTCTGAAAGTCAACCTTCACCTTGGATATATAAGGGAAAAGTTAGCAGATGGTAAAATCGAGATTTTCAAGTTAGAGCAAACCCTAGCTACTGAAAAGCAGAGTAGTTGAGTTGAAGAGTGCATCATTCTGCTCGATGTTACACGCTCACTCAGACGATGCCCTGAAAGGATTGAGAGGTCCTCGCTACTCTTTGTGTACTTGGTATTTTTTCTTCAGAATTTAACATAACTACACTATCATTGTGAATTTTCAAATGTGAATATTTAATTTTAATGTTTACCTAAAGCTGTAAAAGTAAGTAAGTGTGCATAAAATATGTGGAGGGGTTGTTTGAGAACAGAGGACCTTACCTCACCGCTTATCGAGTGACGAACTAGCTAGATTTAGTTTGATAATATGATTGTTTTAGATTACCATGCTAGGTACTACACTGCTCACATGTGTGAAAGACAATTTATAACTATTGTTTTGCCCCCTCTCACAGTGATTCAGCCATGACGTGCAGTCCCACATCCAGTGAAGAGGAGATGGCCCTGTCCCTGTCAGAGGGTTCAGGGGCCGAAGACAGTGGGAGTTCCCGGGAGGAAACAAGGGGCCCAGGGGCCACAACAGTGGTTTCCAGTAGAGGGGACGTCAGCCGGGAAACGGAGACCTCCCTGGTCATCTGTGTGGTCATACCAGACCTCCAACAGTCGGTGGGTGAACTGAATGTACCATTTTGTGACAATGATCTGAGACATAACAGCGTTCTTAGTCTTTTACAACATGAGCACAATTTGCATGACAAAAAGCATCTTTTAACTCGTGAATTTCCCAGGTAAAATAAACACAATTAAGAACCGCTGAAATTCCTCCACGTTCCCCCAGTCCAACACAAAACTTTGTTAGTGTCTGAAAACAACAATTCCTTTTTCACTCTTAATATCTTCAATAGAAAATACAAGTCAACTTTTGACGGACAGCAGAGCTAACACAACATTCATAGAACATAGTTTGTTATAATTCATGAACAAAGCTGTGATTGGCTTGGCAGCGTGTGGGACTGTTATTTATGTCAATGAATAACCAAACACCATGTTCTTCCATTGTCAGACTAATGGAGGATAATGATGCAATGTGTTCAGATTGCGGCCTCTGCAGTCACGAGGTGAAATAGGACAATCTGTCACTGCTTATAACTGAGTCTGAGAACAATCAAAGCATCTGTCCATAACTGAAGTACTGCACAATAATTGCTGCAAGATCAACTTGAGTTTAAAAGAAGTGTAGAGAAGCTTTTTTCAAATCTATATATATTTGTAGTTGGGGCACTGCATAATGGCTACATTAGAGATGGGACATTTTGAAAAAAATGTAATTTTCACAGCTAGTTCATCTCAATGTTCTAAATTGAAAAGTAGAGCTCATATAATTCAGTCAATATAAGTGCACAAGTAGGTTTCAGAGGTTTTCCTTGAAAATGGTGGGTCATTTAGATATTTTTTGAAGATGGGGAATGATTCTGCAGCATATTCAGGGCTCTGCGTCCCGTTCCACCTCCAAGAGAAGGTTCTTGGACCCCCATAAACCTAGCAAAAAATTTTTTGACAGGAAATGAATGATATCACCAAACATATTCAGATCCAGGTATAACTGTTGCCAAGATGCACAAAGGATGGGATCTGTCACACCATATCAGTAGGTGTTCTGGGACACATTCTAAACACATCGGACACAAGTGTGAAAGCATCTGACTTCCCAAAGCGCACGCATAGCGTTCTATTTACAGACCAGGGGCGGGAAATGGAGGAGCGTCTTCCTATTTCGACTTTTGCTTTCTCAGCATCAGTATCCGTTTACCTTTAATCCAAAACATCAGTAAAATCAATATGGATAGGCCGACTCGTCGTCGGTTGTCAACAAAGTACCAAGTATCTATTTTTTCCTTTTGTTGTTAATGACAGCTGCGTAACTATTCCTCACTCATATTGACGTGAGCCTGCCACTGGTCTCAGTAGAAGTGGGTGAACAGAATGAAGAGGTTGTAATATGAGTGACAATGTGTGGGCATTCTGTACGGAAAGAAGAGGCCTGGATTAATCAGTTGTGGTTTTTTTACCTTATTTATTTGGGAGAGCTATTTGAGATTAAAAATCAATTTTTCAAAAGGGTCCTGGCCTAGATAAAACAGAAGAATAAGACACATAAAGGTCCCAAAAACAATAAATAACCAATTATAGCATAAAAAGATTATTGAGAGCAGATTCAGATTCATAGAGATACACCAGGAAAGGTCATATTAAAAACATTTACAGGCTTGATAGGCTGACTCTGAACCATTGATGAAAGCATTTATAGAAACAAGTTAATTTTGAGGTCAGTTAACGTCGAAAGACCCCTTGAAGGGGCAAAATAGCCTAAAGCTTTTCCTTAGCTCTATGGTTACATTGGTAACAGATAAAATGAGATAGTCATGGAAACTAAGCGAACGGCCCAAAGAGTCACTCCTACATAGGTTGATAAATATGCTGGTAAAAGGCCAAGAATGAGACCTTGATAAATATAAACCTGCAAGTGGCTGACTCTTTGCCGGGCTAGTGAGGGCAAGCTAACGTTGGCGTACAAAGCCACATTGATGTGTCAGAGCGCTTGAATTAGCACTGAAACCTTTACTCTTTTGCTTCTCCAGATTGTCCTGAACTTTGAGTCCACCGCAACAATATGGTCAGCTAAGCAGCAGGTTCTGTGCACGCTGACCCAGCCACTGAGGGACGTCTTGAATTATGGCCTGTTTCAGCCTGCGTTCCAGGGGCGTGAGAGTGGGTTTTTGGACGAAGAACAGCCACTGAGACAGTTCTCTATACCAAAGTGTCAGGGTGTGCCTACACTAGAGGTAAAGTACATGATGTTGCCCTGGTCGTGTGTCGGAGGACTATTTTACAGGAATACTCGCTCAATTGACTGTTGATAAACAGATAAACAACCAATAAACATGGGGAAGCATAAAAGGCTCATGATTAATGACTCAAGGGTACAAATAAATGTAATGGATCAGAGAGGGGCTAACATAAAACGGATTGTCATTGTCTGCTTTTCAAACCCATTTTTGCGATGTTTTCTCTTGTGTATCTGCAGTTCCGCTATAAGAGTCGAGTCTACAAACATACCAATGTCAATGAGATGTTGATTGCAAAGATAAACATCCAGGTGAGTATTAAGAAACGTTTTATCATAGAACGAGCATCAGTGGCGAAGGTTTTATTCCATTAATAAAAATAATAAAAAATAAAAAAAGCTGTGGCATATTTCACGAAGCCATCCTCTGTCCTTTGATCTATTCAAGAATAGAAAGTTTGGGACAATGATTTATCATGAAAAATTTACATACAAATATTGTTGAGACCTTTCGATCCATGGTCGAAACTCACATTCAATACGTCAGTGCTACAGAGGGACGCAAATGAGGTGTGAACATCATGTGCTCTCTATGTTCCTATTTCTATTACAGACTAATTTAAGACGTTTTATCGAGTGTATTCAGCAGTTGGAAACGGACAAGGTGGAGAAGATGCTGGATAGAGGCCTCGATCCTAACTACCATGACCCAGAGAATGGAGGTAGCGCAACTCAACCATCCAATAGGATTAAATTCAGATGCGTCATTTTATTTGGAATGGGAAATGAAGACCAAATCTGAATGAAATGGCACAAAGTGCTATACATAGATACATAGTCAATGAGCCATATTTGATTTATATTTATACATAACATCCAAATTTGACACATTTTATTTCTGTTCCGATTGAAATGAAACACTTTATTTTGAAAAGACAAGCTAGTCTAGATTCTTATTTTCTAGAGCTATAGGGAACCTTAAAGTGGATTCAGAAGATCTGCCTCTGTTGGCTTGTTTGTTCCACAAGGGAACCAATTAGAAGATGGCTACAGCTTGTAGATGTATTCATAGGAAAGCTATAGTTTAAACACTGAAAGGAGTTTTTGTTGGCCTGGACTAATATGCACCTGATGTTGTATTTACTTAGCTTCTATTTTGGATTCTATCTTATTCTATAATGGATGAAATCTAACTTTGAAACGGTGTTAAATGAATGTCATTATAGAACTGCATAGACCAGGATCTTTTTTTACGTATTCATTAATCAAAGACACGGAAGGAACTGTTTGGCACACACGTTGAGTCCGCCGAAGGAAATTGTGTGGGCCTCAGGCGAAATTCAAAATATGTGGATTTGAGTTAATCTGATTGTACAAGCGTTTTAAGTGGTTCCTGCATGAGGCCCATTGCTTTATATACAGTAGGATCCCTTGATCTCTAGTTGTGAGATTTTATTTTTTTTACAATTTGAATGTATGTCTGTTTGTTTCTGTGTGCGTGTATAGAAACTCCACTAACGTTGGCAGTCCAACTGGGGGCTGGCTCATCGTCTATCATCATTGCATTGAAGGACGGGGGAGCTCATATGGACTTCAGATCTCAGGACGGTCTGACTGCCCTCCACAAAGCTGTCAAAGCCAATAACCATGTGGCACTTAAAGTTAATAACATGCAAATACATTCAATAACACAATATGCACTGCACATAGATTGTCTGCACTTCTCTAATGCTGGTCAGGGAAAGTGGATATGCTTGATAAGTTCTCAAAAGATGGCTTATTAAATAAGCTTTTGACACCAATAAAGAGAGTGTGTGCAATGCATTTGTACTGCAGCCAGTATAGCTAGGCAACAATTAAGATTAAGAGATATAACATTAATTATAGTCATACCAGTGACTGGAAGCAACGATGGAGGGCTCGTCTGAGGACGACCTAGAGAGTTAACCAGTGCATGTTATGTATCTCCTTTGAGATATCGAAAACATAGCTTGCATTTTTAAATGGCAAATTGTCAACTTGCTCTGCTGTTCCACATTTGGCGTAATGGGTGCTGGAAGCCCACAGATAACTTGCTGTTTGACTTGCAGCAAGTCAAACAGCAAGTTTCCAGCACCCATTACACCAAATGTGGAACAGCAGAGCAAGTTGACTTGAATAATATTACACCGACTAGTTGTTTTATAAGGTCTAAATGAGCTGGTATGCCTAGGCTGCTAATTGGAAAAGGTTTGCATTGTCATGATGGAATTGCAGTCAAATAGTTCTAACCCAGGTTATAGAAAGGTAAACATTTGTAAACAAAAAAAAGATTTCCATAACATTTATTTTGACTAGTTTTTCTTTCATGGTTTTCTTTGTTTCTTCCAGACCCTGCTGGACCTGGGCTCCAGTGTGAATTATAAAGACAGCCAGTCGCTCACCCCTCTGTACCACAGTGTGCTGGAGGGGGGGGAGCTGTCCTGCTGCCTCCTGCTGCTCAGGTTCAGCGCCACGCTGGGCTGCAGCGACGAGAACGGCTGGACTGAGATGCACCAGGTAGGGCCCTAAAGAGCAACGCTCACAATTCTCTAATGTTTTTATGCATATATTTTTTTTTCATATTGCAGTCTTTTTGGGCTGGGTTAGATTCAGTGGATTTTGGGTTTCATGATCATGATGCAAGATAAACATGTTACGGATAAAACAAACCCAACAAATTCCAACAAAGGATATGTTGTTCACAGGCAAAACAATGTATGAAACAAAGCTTTGTTTTTATTTTGTCGATTAAGGCCCTCTTTTTTTTGGCAGGCAACTAAAAAAATCACAGCTTTTTAATCGCACCTGCAATATGCGCACTGTGAAGTCTAGCTTCTTTGGCAGGGAAGACATTGGAGCAGTGTGCATTGAAGCAGGGAGATACAGGCAATGCTATTCACTGCCCCTACAATGAATAATTCAATGAACAACAGTGGCTAAAAAGAGCAGGGGTTCAACACCCACCGAGAACTGCTGTTGGTATAGGAAGACTTCAGGGCTGGATTGCATATTACAGATAATGGATGGCTCAATTTATTTTGGTATATACTTCAGAAACATTCTATTAATCTCTTTTACAAAAAGAGGTGGATTGTGTCGGTGCAAGCCTCTGTCTAAAAACCCTGTTCAGCCTTCCTGACTATAAAGTGAATAACAATCAGGATTAAGTAAACTGCTGACTTCGATATTCTAAGATCCCTTATAGGCTTTCTGTGGCATGAGCTGCTCAAAGTGTTAGTGAACTGCCTGTTTCCGCTCGAACTCAAACACCGAGATAAAAACAAATGCGTTTGGAGCTGAGTTACCATGGTTACAACCCACGCCAACTTTGTGATACTTCTTTTTCCAGTACAGTCGTAGAGCACGAGTGTTATACTGAGCCATGTTATGCATGAAGTGCCCCATCCCCCTCGGCAGTCAACACAGAGTGCTTCCCAGACAGAGGTCCACGCATCAACACACACAACTCGCCGCCAGTGTATCTTTGTCGTGACATCGAAGTGCCTCTGAAAGTTCAGAGCAGGGTAGAAATATGACCACTTTTTACAACAACAACAAAATAAATTTTTGGGTCACCACCCCTTTGACAGTATTTTATTTTACCCAGTAAAAGTCCAAGCTAATTATGAAAAAGGCGTCAGTAGGGTTGGGGTTAGTATTACCAGTATGTGTTGTACCAGCTAATAATGTAATGCATGTTTTTAAAGTCACAGCTGTATCTAAGATGCCCCACTTTTTTTTTGTTTCTAGGCCTGCCGCTACGGCCACCTGAAACACCTGGAGCAGCTGTTGCTCTTTGGAGCTGACATCTCATCCCAGAATGCAACAGGAAACACAGGCTTGCACATTTCTGCTCTCCACAAACAGGTACGGCACACATATTTACAAATGGAAAATTACAGGAATACGCCAACCTGATTCAAACACAGTCACATGCACATGAATATGAACTTTTTTCTGTGATTGTGAAGTTTTGCCAATTTATTTTTATGACACTTTAACATTTTCATACATAACTATAAGTGATTGCGTTTTAGCAATACTACATGCATTGCATTACAAGTGAATGAAAGTGAGCCTAAGCAGGGCTTTGTCCTGGTGGATAGAACTCTTTTCTACCATACCATCAGAGTTGTCCTTCTTCTTCTATTTTCACCCGGGCTCGTGCGATGAGATATACTGTATGACCAATAAAATAACGATACAAACACATGTTGCATAATTAAACATCAAATTATGTGTTAAAACATTAAAAAAACAGTTTTATAATCATTTCATTGCAGTTAACGTTGAAGACCACCATGTTTGCTCTTGTGGCTGACGTCGAGTTTGACAAGTCATGCTCTAAAATGATACACAAAGTTTCACCCCTATAATTCCAAGTTGGACAACTGTTTAATTAATTTTTAACAGATCTGAACTTTTCCCGTTATACGAGTTGTCTTGACTTGTCTTGATTAGTCTCCACTGTCAGTCTTCCCTCGACAAATCCATACCTCTAATTCATGACTTATGTAAAGTAGATTCGACACAATCTCAAGCATGTGAAAGCTGTGTATTTTTATGTTCCTGTCCCTGTGTGTTCTGCTGGTACTCAGGGGTCAACAACTCTTCATCGCTGTCACTCAGCACAGAAAGGGTATTTTGAAAACATTGATGTATAAGCTGGGCAGATCTTTCCTAGTCTGAAATGTATTTAATTTGACAGAACATTAGTGTGTCAAAGACCGTTTGGACTAAATGGCATGATATATAAGTGCATTATTAGATGGAAATGAGTTAAGCCTGGAGCATGTCAGTTAGGGGCTGCTTTGAGCTGTGAGCTGTAGTCGGTAGATATGGGGAGGAGGGTGGAGAGACACTCCTGCCTGTTAGTATCGCTGGTCGATGAGCTGCTGCTCATTAGGTTGGACACAATGTGAACATTATGCATGGGGGCGTAGGTTTTTACGTTCTGGAGGAAAAAGGCGTCTTTTTGCGTGGACGTTCCGTACTGCGGCTGGACAGCAGTGGTGGGGCGGGCCTGCTGTGCAGAGCTTCTGGCCTGAGGAAGATCTGCCTGGTCCACGACTGCTCTATGCTTCTGTCGTGAGATTTGACTGCACCCTTCAGGACAACATTGGTCACTGCAAAGCTGTGTTTACTTTGTATGCTTCTAATGACTGCTAATGACTGCGAATGAAAATTATTTTGAGCTCAACCAGCCCGCCTTTTAAGTGATTAGTTTATAGTTTCATTGGAGGGCAAAGCCGGCCCATTATGTGGCTTACTCATCTCTAAAAGCTTTGTTTGAACTCTAAACTAAAGATCCTGGTGTGTTGTGAGTGACCTCACTTTATTTGTATTGTCTACTAAATGCATGCATGGGTTCACATCCCATATTAGGCAGGCAATGCTCCTTTTTTTCACTCTTATTGTTGAGTCATTTTTAACATAATTCCCAGGCAGTTCAGTTCACTTTTATTATTGTGCTGCAACATTTTTGCAAAATGTGCATCAAGAGAGAGAGAAAGGCTGAGAGAGAGAGAGGTTAAGGTAGGATAGAAAGGTTCTAATAAATGAACACAGCAACATAAGCGCAATGTTCTGTTTATGTTCTTCTGTTATCTGTTATCTTATGTTGCGCTGCAACATAAACAGAAGGAGCTTTCAACAGGGGCAGAATGTGGACAATTTAAATACGGGTGACACACATTTGACTAACGCCCTACTATTCCCGGCGATACCCAAAATGCATTTGTAAATGGAAGACGATAACGACAAGTCGCGGGTGCTGGTTGAATCCCAATCATTCAAACCATGAAACCCCAAAAAATCTGTCATAACCCTAAGCCAGCAATTTCAATGAACAACTCTATTCATAAACTCATTGCAGAATTGATCAATCAGCTTCAGTAGCGTCTCCCGGTACCGTGTTAATCAGAAGATCACGATGAATTATCCTTTAATTTCAACGTTCACAAAACCACCTGCACCAAAAGGCTGCTGCCACCTTTCCTGGTCATTGTTGCTTTCAGCCCTGTCCCTTATCTTAGCTGGGTCAACCACATGCTTTCTGTTGAGCCCCAGGCAGGATCATCCTGAGAGATCTGTGGTTCCTAGCCGTGCTCACGTAAATACCAGTCTTGTGCCAGGCTCAAAAACACATATACACATATACACACCTACACACACATAAATCACACGTACATACAAACTGAAATGTGTGTGTACATGTATCGTTCAAGGGGTTTGTGTTGGGTAAATGTGCCTATAAAACATTGTGACTTGTTTACAAATAATATACAAATACAATGTACTGTATGGATGGATGGCAGATACTGTATGTGCAGCTTTGAATGTGTAAGCTCACGTGCAATAGCTTCCATCTGTTCAACACACATTTTACTGCTTGCATCTTTGCCTGACTGTATTTTCTGTGTTCATGTGGGCAAGCTCTAGTGTGTGTGTGTGTGTGTGTGTGTGTGTGTGTGTGTGTGTGTGTGTGTGTGTGTGTGTGTGTGTGTGTGTGTGTGTGTGTGTGTGTGTGTGTGTATGCGTGTGAGAGTGCATCTGTGTGTGTGTGTGTGTGTGTGTGTGTGTGTGTGTGTGTGTGTGTGTGTGTGTGTGTGTGTGTGTGTGTGTGTGTGTGCTGTGATATGTGTGTGTGTGTGTGGTGTGTGTGTGTGTGTGTGTGTGTGTGACCGTGTATGTGTGTGACCTTGTGTGTGTGTGTGTGTGTGTGTGTGGTGTGTGTGTGTGTGTGTGTGTGTGTGTGTGTGTGTGTGTGTGTGTGTGTGTGTGTGTGTGTGTGTGTGTGTGTGTGTGTGTGTGTGTGTGTGTGTGTGTGTGTGTGTGTGTGTGTGTGTTGATTGCTGTGTGCGCATGTATCAGCCGTGGGTGGAAGGCAGCTTTGGTTGTGTTAAGTGGGTGGTAGATTGTCAGAAAGCTCCTCTTCTCTCAATGCTTTCTATCATGCTGCCTGCATTAGCTTTCTGTCTATATTTGCTACAACCAGATTACAGCACATTCTGTTCCTCACAGTAATGGAAGAGACAGTCATTTGTGCTTGCCGGGAGACTCTTTCATCTTTTTGTACGTTTTTTATTATGGTTTCTTTGAGCGTGAGAAGGACGCATAGAATTTAAATCCCCCCGAGAATATTTTAGTACTACTTAAAATGATAGAAGATTGTGAACACAGTTCCTAAGAAGTGCTTAATTCAAGAACGAATCCACAGTTTTTTTGGGATTCTGGACTCAACCCTTCCAGGTGAGGTACTTTTATTTGTAAATAATACAATGTAATTGGATTTGAGGATACAACTATTGTGATAAGATGGTTGACAAATTAACACTGTGGTGATTCTAAAAGGAGTCCCATTGAAGATTGTGTAGAGTGAAAAGGTGCCATAGAATGAGTAATTGTATGTATGGTGTCTGATGTTCAGATCTATCCTGTCCTACTACTATTATTCGGCAACGGCCTGTTTGTGTGTCCGGATTTACATCGCACACCGTTCCTCTGATCGCCTCTTAACTCTGCCAAAATACTGTTCAAGGGTCAGGCCTCATGCAGAAATTCCTGAAATGCCCCCAAAAGAAGCCACAATCCAACATATGGGACGTTGTCTATCGAAATCAAATGACGTGCCACAGCCAATAAAACTCAGAGAGGGAGAAAAACAGACTAATGTGTATAGGACTGAAAGATTCAACAAAGAGGAGCAAAGACCAATTGTATAGTTGCTCAGTCTTATGCTGGATATCAAACTGATTGAAATCTGTGAGGATGTCTATCAGGCAACCGGTGCAGAAAAGTAGGAATCCATTCTGAATCCTCCTGGAGGCTGCAGATATCCCTTTCATTTAAAAGGGACCAACTTAAAGCAGGGCAGAGGTTGGCAATGTGCTTTATGTTGGAAACACAGGTTTGGTTGAAACCTCGAGGTAGAGTTAGGTAGGGACAGAGTAAGGGTTAGGTAGGGTAAGGGTTAGGTAGGGTTAGGGCTAGGTGGGGTTAGTGTAAGAGTTAGGGTAAGAATTTGGTAGGCTTAGTTTAAGGTAGTGTTAGGGTTATGTAGGGTTAGTGTAAGAGTTAGGGTAAGGGGTAGGTTTGGTTAGGGCTAGGTGGGGTTAGTCTAAGAGTAAGGGTTATGGCTACGGGTTTCAGTAAGAGTCAGGGTAAGGGTTAGGTAGGGTAATGAAAATGACCCTTAGGGTTAGGGTGAGGTAGGCTTAGGGGTAGGGGTAGGGGTAGGGGTAGGGGTAAGCTTCGGGGTAGGGAAGCAGGTTCCGGTTCAAAATCCTGATCCTAATCTTTGAAAACTCTGTCTGTGCCATCGTAGCTGAATCCACACCCTGACCCTTACTCTGGTAACCAGGGTTATGCTGGTCCAAGACAGCAGGTTGATCGTCTCGGATGGGATCTTCAGCTTCCACAGCTTTAATGTGTGAGTGTGTGGAGATAACTGAGGGAGTCAGAGCACCCTCGAGGCGTCAACGCCGCCTCCAAGTTGTCGGGAGAGAAGCTCAAATAGTCAGAGCTTGCATCGAGTTGTCAACCCGCTAATCTCATGCAGGACCACAGGCTGAAGGAGAAGATGAGGACAGATAAGGCTGACAATGAGTGATCCAGCTATCTCCTTGATGGGGGGGGGGGGGGGGGGGGGGGGGGGGGGGCGGAACAAGTTCAGGTCCAGATTTGGTTTGAAGTCGACTCGGTACTGCTATCACAAAGACGCGCTGCCTGTGGTTTTTCCTTAACTCACTGACGCCCTCTGAAGTGCCTGATCATAAAATATAACTGCGGGTCCTGACCGGCCACTCAGGGAGAGCACCAGGTGGTGCAGATGCTGGATGAGGCGTTTCAGTGCTAGATTTATGTAGGGACAAGAATCCCTCCCAATGGCACGATGATGAGCTTCCCTTTGTTCCCAGCTAGCTGGCTCTCTCAGTTACCGTCAACAAAGGTCAGAGGCAATAGGATGAGGGAGTTTGGCATCTAAAGGTCTCGTCAGCGTTCACATATCACCAGAGTTCTTCAGGCGACAGCGAGGCGGCGAGACGGCAGCCGCTACCTCTAATAAATACCTTCACGCTGCTGGGGTGAGGTTAGGAGGAGGGAATAGTTAGGAGGGAAAAACTGAACACATAGCTGCTGTAATTATATTGCCGTAGCAGCATTTCTGCATCCTACCCTATCCTATATAGATGATATAATAAGAATCATAATATGTGTGATTATTATGATAAGACTTTACATAAGGGAACCTAGCACTTTATGAGCTATAACGTGCTTTGAGATGTGTGGTCTGTTGATTCATGCTGATGTGAGATGTGATTTGTGTGTCTGTTCGGTGTGCATTATTAGTTGTTGTTCTGTTGCTGTTGTGCAATCCAGAAGGAGACCGTTGGGGTTGAGTCAGAGGTGAAAAGGTAGAAAAGCCAGAAGAGCTTTGTTCTGGTTCTCTTAATGAAAGAACAACAACAGTAACAGGCTTATCAGAATATAGACAAGGGTTGGCTAGGGTTAGGGTTACCCCAACCCTAACCCCAACCCTACAATGAATTGCCTATATATTCTTATGTTCTTTCAGTACCTTTCAGTGACCTCCATTATCATCTGTTGCTCCATTCATTTGACTTTTAGCAGCTTTCTTCACATATGTACTTCTTCCCATTGCTTCCTTCTCAATAGGAGCCATGTGTGAGATTGCTTCTGTCTATTGGTGCATGTAAGGACGTGAAGAACTACAGAGGTCAGACTCCTTTCCAGGTAGGACCAATCATGTGTGCTCAACTATATGTGCTTGAATAGATGTAGACATTGGATCTATAGGAATTGCTAACGAAGACTGCATGACTCTGGCAAAAACATTTTAGGGAGAGAGTTTTGGTCCTAAAAATAAACCAAAACAATATCTTGCTGTTTGTCATCAAAACTTTAAAGAAAAAAATGTTCATTTTATTTATTTTGTTTCACTGAGAAATCGAATGGTTATTACGTTTAATAATGCTTAATAACCATCAGATGGTCATCATTTGCACAAGTGATGCAATTCTGAAAATTAAAAAACAAATACATTAAAAACAAGTGTGTGAATGGGAATAACTAACTAATCTGACTTTTATAAGATGTTTATGATGGCTAAACAAGTACAAACTAAAAGAGTGCCTGGGATACATTTCAGGAGATGATAGGTATTGAAATCCCTATAGTATAATATATCGAAAATACAGCTCATTAGAGATATTTATATTTGAAGTACCCTAATACTAACCTAGTCCACACATAAGTTATAACCCTAACCATAACCGAGTCCACAACGAACCCTAACCCTAACCTTGTCCACAAAGAAGCCTTACCCTAACCTAGTCCACAAAGAACCCTAACCATAACCTAGTCCACAAAGAACCTTAACCATAACCTAGTACACAACAAACCCTAACCCTAACCCAGTCCAATACAAGCCATAACTCTTACCCTAACCTAGTCCATTACGAACCTTAACACTAACTCTAACAAAGACCCAAATTCTAACACAAAACCGTACCCTAACCCCTTCTAGATAATGCCAACAAAAAGCTATTTGTGCAATTTGGGATTTGTGTTAGCCTGTTTAATATCCTTAAATAATCAAAATCCAACCCCTCTGAATTAACACTACTTTTATCCACCATCAAATACCAGGTGGCCATCACTGCTGGAAACTTCGAACTCGCAGACATCATCAAGAACTACAAGGACAATGAAAACGGTGAGTTGATTATACCACTGAATCCAGATAAATATACTAATTATCCTAGATTCATGTACTACTAAACCCAGTTAAATATACTAATTATCCTTGAGAAATATACTACTATCACAGAGAAATATACTAGCAATCCAAGTTAAATATACTACTAAACCCAGAAATATACACTTCTAATCCTAGATCAATATACTACTAAACCAGATTCAACAGATACATGTGAGAATGGTGAGTTGATTATACTACTAAATCCAGATGAATATGAGATGGCGAGTTGATTAAACTAATTTACCTAGATAAAAATATATTTTTTCAAGCTTAACTTACTGTGTGTGTGTGTGTGTGTGTGTGTGTGTGTGTGTGTGTGTGTGTGTGTGTGTGTGTGTGTGTGTGTGTGTGTGTGTGTGTGTGTGTGTGTGTGTGTGTGTGTGTGTGTGTGTGTATGTGTGTGTGTGATTGCGTGCGTGCGCACACGTGCATGCGTGCCTGCATCAACTATCGATATAACTATTGTTTATACATCTTTGTGTAGGCGGGTCTAACATACAGGAACGGATGCATGTGGTTGCCATGGGCACCAGTTCTAAGTACTGATTGGTTGCAAGGCAATGTGCTGTGCAGTTGGGAAGAATACGTAGGCATGTGAGAAACGGCAGAGAAGGATAAAAATGGCAGTCAGTGACGATGAGAAGCAGGAGAAAAGGATTCGAAGCAAAAAACAGCTTTTCAAACTCTGTTGCTTGTTTGACCAGGAACGCAGAAACTAAATCCTAGCCTTTAACAACTGTTAGATTTGTTTTGGGATAATGCATCGTGATATTTTTCAGGATTTTGTACAAATCCTTACTTGATTTTTGGATTGCCGATTGCCTTGGTAGGTAAACGTAAGTAGGCTAAAAGAAACGTATTATGCACACATTTGCAGACTAGAAAACAACAAGGGACAAACACACAAACAGACACACGCACAACACACATAGTTTCACATGGTCAAGTAAGTTGTATGTTCCCTTAGTCCCTGAGCCTTAGTGTTAGTGTTAACTTTCTTGACATTAACCGCTGTATTCAACCAAAGACGGGATTGTTTCTCCTTGACTTCCAATGCCACGTCATTGTTTGTCAATCACTTTGCCACTTTGCTCCTCTCTCCATCTCACTGCATTGTTTTCCCTCCTCAGTCCACCTGAGGGAGAGCCCTCGATGCGCCTCTCCCTTCCGGGTCAACCACGCCTCGCCCTCCAGCCACTGGGTGCCTTCCTCCAAGCAGCAGCTGGAGACGGCCCCCGTTCTGCTGCGCTCCAACAGCGAGGACAACAACCTCGACCCCGGCCCCAAGAAGTCCCACTCCTCCACCGTGGTGTCAACCCCCTCCGCCTCCCCGTCCTTCACCTCGCGCCGCAGTCCCTCCCCGTGCCACCGGAGCTCCTCGCCCACCATGCCCTCTCCGGCGGTCAGCACCGTGAAGACGGTGGGAGGGGTGCGAGGGGGCCGGCCCTCCTCCCGGAGCAGGTCCCCGTCCCTGGGCAGACCGGCCGCGGAGGACGTCCGTCGACAACACCAAAGACACACAAGGTTTGGCTGCTTTTTGTGTTTGCGTCTTGGCCCAAGAACTGCGCTGCTTGAGGGAATGGCTTGATTGTTGGTCAGAGCGGAGAGTGGTGTTATCAGCTAGAAATGGCATAGCCGTTCCTCAGCTGGTGGCGAATGAGTAAGCATATAGTTGACTGCCCCTGCCTCCCTACAAGCCGATTTAGATTTGAGACTGCACTTGGATCATTACGATCAATCAGGAACAGTCCTCCAGTGCCTTCCAAGGGTGGAGCTGGTGTCGGTAGTGCCAAACTCTCAGTGTGTTTTTGTTCGGAACATAAGCCTACCTACAACAAGGGCATGTCATTAGCATCTTTAAAAATGTGTAATGATGCCCCACGATCGTTGGTCGCTGGTATGGAGGGAAAATAAACGTGTAGCGTTGGGTCCCAGCCTTGTGGGAGCAAATTCATAGAGTGATCTTCAGAGAGCTCCTTGTTATAGCCAACCCTCTGAGGGCCTTCTGTGAAAAACTGCTTGGCTTGCCTCTACATCAGTGTCTTCTAAAAGCTTTAGCTGATTTGCATTCACATTGTATCATAAGCAGATCTAATATCATTAAATAACACAACTCAAAAGCAGGAATTCTACTCTTTGCGGATGACATAGTTTTCTTACAAATTTACTGAAACGATCATTAACACATTTTTCAAAATCTTCAATAATCAAACAGGAGTTATCTTTGAATCATAACATGTTTCAATAGTGAAAAGGGGGCAGGATTTAAGTATTTTCTAGATTCAGAACAATTATAATAAAAAATTCATTCATAATGTTCCACAGGATAACCGACGCCTTGGCTTTTGGTCACGCTAGATCTCTACCATGCATCCCATAAGAGAAGTCAATGGAGAACACAGAGTGTGATCTATTTTTCATGTTCAGCCACGTGTTGAAAACGCTCGTTCAATAATTCAGAGCTCGTTCTGGCGTTGGCATGGAAGCTGTGGAAACTACCATCCCAAAGTCACCATGGTATTAGTCATGGAAACAAGCTTACTTGCACCTTTTCTTTAATACGTATGGTGAACAACATGGCAGTATTTTTATCCCAATACATCCTAATATGCTAATATAGGATAAAGGATGATGGCCATTACTGTCAAAAGAAGAAGAAAAAAAAACATTACGTGTCTATTGATCGTATTGTATGTTGTACATCCTGGCACTTAAAAATTAGCATTGTTTAGCGTCTTATCCTAGCTATCTTTTTTTGTATACGGTGAATGGGTTAACATAGCAATTGTTAGTTCTTGGCCCTTGTTTCTATGAACATCTTTAGGGCGATATATTGTTGTTTCTCTTTCTTCTGAAAAATGTTATTATTGTAGGTCACTTTGGATAAAAGTGTCTGCTAAATGCCCTAAATGTAAATCTAAATATAATCAAGATGGTATCTTTAATTCTAAGATTAGCGCAGTGAGTTAAGTAATTACATTTCTCATCCTCGGCCTTTGGTAACTGATCTGTTTTGGATGAACCATTACTAGAAGTTATTACATAGCATGAACTAACAATGGAACATCAATGGAAAAAGGTGTGCAGATGATGAGTGATGCATTCCTGCTGTGTCTGCTGAATCTTTCTAACGACACTTTAATGGCTACAATATGAAGAGGTTGGTGTTAAATATGGTAAATAATACACTCACGGCAAGAGCACTCCTGATGTTGTAAACAACCTCAAACCTCTTTATTTTTGTCTGTCACATCATTTTATTTTGTCTCAAAATGTATTATTTTGCCAAACAAATGTTTTGATCAAATAAGTCCATCTCACATTACAGCAACATGCGAGTGCAGGATTTATTTTGGTGTGAAAGACACAAATGGGCATGATGTAGCAAGCTACATCGACGCTGCTACATCAACGCTAAATGATATTTGGATAACTATGAGCTGGGCGCTGGTTTTCCTTTAAGAGAGAATAAATGTCACATACATGATGTCGAGTTGGGGTGTTCTGAATCGATTACAGGAGGACAATGCCTGGTTTGCTCAGTGGACTTGAATTTGGAAGACACTTTGGTATGTGTATTATTATGCATTTGGTTATCCATAGGGAGCTGCCCAGGACATCCATCATCTAAATATGGCTACTTAGCAAGTCCACTGGAACAGTTGTTGGTTTTGTAGCTTGCTAAAAGTCTCTCCATAGTTGTGCAGTTGTGGTTGCTCAGGGCCATTTCTCACCTGCCACAAATAGCTGCCTATAATATAACATGATTCATGCCAGGGTTGAGAGTTTTTTTCTGCAGTATATCACAGGATGTGTTGGTGTACTGTACTTTGCAATACTTTTGCTTTGGGGATTTCTATGAGGTAATGTTGTTATATGACTTAGTGCTGTCCATTTTCTTTTACAGAAAACAAAAATGCATCGACAGCATACTAGTCAAACTGCAAAATCATTACGACAATACTGATGTTTAATGCACATGCAGTGGTACATGCACAATATCCCATGAACTGTTCATGAACACACTGCAGCCATTTACAGTACGATGTTTAAAATGGGACGACCTCCCCGGATGGATGATGTGTTGCTATGGTGATTGCCTGTGCGACTCATGAGCTGTGGATGGAAGCTCTGGTCTCGTCCACCGAGGATTAGATAATACAATGCACAAGTGGACACACACACCACCCACACACACACGGACACACACACACACACACACGTGCGCACACACACAGAAACAC
>OLKM01000541.1:0-64074 GCA_900291075.1 Melanogrammus aeglefinus | reverse complement strand
AACACTGTTCATTTTATATTGCCCGTCATCAATGAAACAGAAGGGGTAACACTGTCGCTTTTTTATTCAAATTAAAAATTTCGGTTTATAGCTCAGGATGTGACAGTTACCTACCATAGGTTGCTAGTCGTCCCAGCGTCCTTCCTTGCTGCAGTGTGTGTCCCTGAGTATGAACTGAACCTAAAATACCCTGGAACCTAACTGATTACTTTTATAAATAAAAGAAGGGGTAACACTGGTTCGTTTCATCTGCTTTTAGTCGCCCGACATTTCAAAAAAACGTAAGGGTTACACTGTCGTTTTTTTTATTCAAATTAAAACATTAAGGGGTAACACTGTTGTTTTTTGGCCCGTCATCAATAAAAACATAAGTACACTGTGTTTTTTATGGCCCGATATCAAAAAAACATAAGGGGTAACACTGTCGTTTTTTATCAAATAAAACATAAGGGGTAACACTGTTGTTTTATTGTCCGTCAAAACAAATAAACGTAAGGGTACGCTGTTGTTTTTATCAATAAAAGAAGGGGTAAACACTGTATTTTTTGCCCGATATAAAAAAAACATAAGGGGTAACATCTCATTTATATTTGCCCGTCACAAATTAAACATAAGGGGTAGACTGGTCGGTTTTTATGGAGAAAATTCCGTTTTAGCTCAGATGTAGAGCAGTTGTTACCTAACAATAGTTGTTAGTTCGATCCCCAGCTCTGCTGAGTGTTTGTGTGTCCCTGAGATGACACTACCCTAACTACCCTTGCGACATAACTGATTTCTTTCATCAAAGATAAAGTAAGGGAACACTGTCGCTTTTCATCTGTCTTTTTTTATTGCCTGAATCAAAAAAGTAAGGGAACACTGTCCGTTTTTATCAAATAAAACATTTAGGGGTCACGGTTTGTATTTTATTGCCCGGTGCTATCAATTAAAAACTAGATTGGTAACTGTTGTTTTTAGGCCCGATATCAAAAAAACATAAGGGTACACTTGTCGTTTTTTATCAATAAAACATAAGGTGGAACACTGTTGTTTTTTATTGTCCGGTAACAAATTAAAACGTAAGGGGTAACAACTGTGTTTTATCCAATAAAAACGTAAGGGGTAACACTGTCAGTTGTTTTGGCCCCGTATCAAAAAAACAAAGGGGTAACACTGTCATCTTTGATTGCCCGGATATCAAATAAAACATAAGGGGTAACATTTGTTTTTTTATTGACCGTCATCAAATAATAAACGTAAAGGGTAAACAGCTGTCGTCTTTTTTTTGAATAAATAATTGTGTTTTAGCTTCAGATATGAGCAGTTGTTACCTTAACCTGAATAGGTTGTTAATTCGATCCCCAGCTCCTCCTTGCTGAGTGTTTGAGTGTCCCTGAGTATGACACTTAACCCTAACTGCCCTGGACGTAACTGATTACTTTTATCAAATAAAACGCTAAGGGGTAACACTGTCGCTTTTCATCTGTCTTTTTTTATTGCCCGACATCAAAAAAAACGTAAGGGGTAACACTGTCGTTTTTTATCAAATAAAACATAAGGGGTAACACTGTTGTATTTTATTGCCCGTCATCAATTAAAACATAAGGGGTAACACTGTTGTTTTTTATGGCCCGATATCAAAAAAAAACATAAAGGGGTAACACTGTCGTTTTTTATCAAATAAAACATAAGGGGTAACACTGTTGTTTTTTATTGTCCGTCAACAAATAAAACGTAAGGGGTAACACTGTTGTTTTTATCCAATAAAACGTAAGGGGTAACACTGTCATTTTTTTTGCCCGATATCAAAATAAAACATAAGGGGTAACACTGTCATTTTATATTGCCCGTTATCAAATAAAACATAAGGGGTAACGCTGTTGTTTTTTATTGCCCGTCATCAAATAAAACGTAAGGGGTAACACTGTCGTTTTTTATTGAATAAATAACTGTGTTTTAGCTCAGGATGTAGAGCAGTTGTTACCTAACCATTAGGTTGCTAGTTCGATCCCCAGCTCCTCCTTGCTGAGTGTTTGTGTGTCCCTGAGTATGACACTTAACCCTAACTACCCTGGATCCAAACTGATTACTTTTATCAAATAAAACGTAAGGGGTAACACTGTCGCTTTTCATCTGTCTTTTTTTATTGCCCGACATCAAAAAAAACGTAAGGGGTAACACTGTCGTTTTTTTATCATAATAAAACGTACAGGGGTAACACTGTCGTTTTTTATCAAGTAAGACATAAGGTGGTAACACTGTCGTCTTTTTAATCAATCGAAAACATAAGGGGTAACACTGTCGTTTTTTATTGCCCGTCATCAATAAAACGTAGGGGGTAACACTGTCGTTTTTTTATTGCCCATATAAAAAAAAAAACATAAGGGGCAACACTGTCGTTTTTTTATCTTACAAAATGTAAGGGGTAACACTATCTTTTTTTATTGCCCAATATCAAATAACACATATAAGGGTAACACTGTTGTTTTTTATTTTCCGTCATCAAATATAAACGTAAGGGGTGAACACTGTAATTTTTTATGTACCTGATATCAAAAAAAAACTAATAAGGGGTAACACTGTCGTTTTTTATCTTACAAAATGTAAGGGGTAACATTGTCTTTTTTTTTTTGCCCGATATCAAATAAAACATAAGGGGTAACACTGTCGTTTTTTTATTGCCGTCATCAAATGACACATAAGGGGTAACACTGTCGTTTTTTATTGCCCGATATCAAAAAAAACATAAGCAGTAACACTGTCGTGACACTAACCTAAATGGGATTTAGCTCAGGACGTAGAGCAGCTTGTCACCTAACCAACAGGTTGCTAGTTCGATCCCCAGCTCATCATAGCTGAGCGATTCTTTATCCCTGACTATGATACTTAACCTGAACCTTACTGTCTGTCTTTTATCAAATAAAACGTAAGGGGTAACACTGTCGCTTTTTATCTGTCTTTTTTTATTGCCCCACATCGAAAAAAACATAAGGGGTAACACTGTCGTTTTTTATTAAACAAAACGTAAGTGGTAACACTGTCGTTTTTTATTGCCCGTCATCAAATAAAACGTAAGGGGCTAAGACTTTGTTTTTTCGAATTTTTTTTTCGGTTTTAGCTCAGGATGTAGAGCAGTTGTTACCTAACCAAAAGGTTGCTAGTTCGATCCCAAGCTCCTCCTAGCTGAGTGTTTGTGTGTCCCTGAGTATGACACTTATACACCCTAACTTACTGTGGTCTTTTATCAAATAAAATGTAAGGGGTAACACTGTCGCTTTTTATCTGTCTTTTTTTATTGCCCGACATCCAAAAAAACATAAGGGGTAACACTGTTGTATTTTATTGCCCGTCATCAACTAAAACATAAGGGGTAACACTGTCGTTTTTTTATCAAATAAACATAAGGGGTAACACTGTCGTTTTTTACAGAACGTAAGGGTTAACACTGTCGTTTTGTATTGCCCGTCATCAAATAAAACGTAAGGGGTAACACTGTCGTTTTATATTGCCCGATATCAAAAAAAAAACATAAGGGGAAACACTGTCGTTTTTTATCAAACAAAACGTAAGGGGTAACACTGTCGCTTTTTATCTGTCTTTTTTTATTGCCCGACATCAAATAAAACATAAGGGGTAACGCTGTCATTTTTTCATGGCCCGATATCAAAAAAAAACATCAGGGGTAACACTGTCGTTTTTTATCAAATAAAACATACGGCGAAACACTGTTGTTTTTTGCTGCCTGTTATCAAATTAAACGTAAGGGGTAACACTGTCGTTTTTTATCAAATAAAACGTAAGGGGTAAAACTGTTGTTTTTTATTGTCCGTCAACAAATAAAACGTAAGGGGTAACACTGTTATTTTTTATTGCCCGATATAAAAAAAAACATAAGGTCAACCTGTCGTTTATGCGTAACATAACTAGGGTACACTGTTGTTTTTATTGCCGTCAATCAAATAAAACGTAAGGGGTAACACTGTCGTTATTTATTGCCCAATATCAAAAAAAACATAAGGGTAACACTGTTGTTTTTCTATCTTACAAAACGTAAGGGGAAACACTGTCTTTTTTTTTGCCCGATATCAAATAAAACATAAGGGGTAACACTGTCGTTTTTTATTGCCCGATATCAAAATAACATAAGGGGTAACACTGTCGTTTTTTATCTTACAAAACGTAAGGGGTAACACTGTCTTTTTTTTTTTTAACCGATATCAAATAAAACATAAGGTGTAACACTGTTTTTTTGCCATCAAATAAATAAGGTAACACTGTCGTTTTTTATGCCATATCAAATAAAAGACATGTCTATTAAGTAGGTAACACTGTCTTTTTTTTTTTCGATTCAAATAAATAGGTGTAACACTGTTGTTTTTATTGCCCGGCATCAAATAAAACATAGGTACACTGTCGTTTTTTATTGCCGTCATCAGATAAAACAAAAGGGGTAACACTGTCGTTTTTTATCAAACAAAACGTAAGGGGTAACACTGTCGTTTTTTATTGCCCGTCATCAAATAAAACATAAGGGGTAACACTGTTGTTTTTTAATGCCCATCAACAAATAAAACGTAAGGGTTAACACTGTCATTTTTTACTGCCCGATATCAAAAAAAAACATAAGGGGTAACACTGTCGTTTTATATTGCCCGTCATCAAATAAAACATAAGGGGTAACACTGTCGTTTTTTATCAAATAAAACATAAGGGGTAACACTGTCGTTTTTTATCAATCAAAACATAAGGGGTAACACTGTCATTTTTTATTGCCCAATATCAAATAAAAAATAAGGGGTAACACCAGTGGTGAAGCGAAGCTGCCCCTGCATCTCTACACGTTAGTTGTCGGGCCGAGCCCCTCCTTCTCGTGCTATGATTAGCTGCCCACATAGATGGAAAGTTAAACGCGGGAACAATTGTCATAACAATGGATACAGTTAAACCAACAGTTAAAACAACTGGATACAACGATAAAAAACATAACACAAACACTTAAAGAGTCCCAGGCTACATGCTACAATAACCTTCAACATTACAATTTGAAAAGCAAACTACACTATTTCAGTGTTTTAGTTAGTTTTAAGCCTGGCCCAAAATCTACTGCTGCTACTTAAATTGACCTTGCAGCTGCAGATGCAACTACTAGAGCTACGGAGACTAGCAAAGACACAACAGAAAACTGTGTGTGTGTGTGTGTGTGTGTTGTGTGTGTGTGTGTGTGTGTGTGTGTGTGTGTGTGTGTGTGTGTGTGTGTGTGTGTGTGTGTGTGTGTGTGTGTGTGTGTGTGTGTGTGTGTGTGTGTGTGTGTGTGTGTGTGTGTGTGTGTGTGTGTGTCCAGTCCTCCCATATTAAGGTGTAAACCACGTAACAAGTAGTCAACAGAAGACAATGTTTTAATCCCACTTAATCCCCTTGTTACTTTTAGATTATGTTACTTTTAGCATTTCGGACTGGGTGTCAGGCTAGGGAATTTAAAAACAGGCATCCTTGGTTAGAGTGGAGGGAAAAAAAGTTAGGTAAATGTCAGCCAACATGCAGTTGGTATACACAATTGAAATTCATAAAGTTAATCACTATGCAAACGAGAGTATAGCTAATTCATGGTCATTTTTAAGGTGCAGTAATTTCAGACTTTTACACAATTCAATTACTGTATGGTATGTTAGATAACAACAGTAAGAGCTAAAATTAGAGCAATTGAAAGAGTGAAACATTAGTCTCCTTTCATCTCCTTCTCATGCACTGGTTAGCCATGGTTGTAAACAGTTCATTAAATTATTTTGAGTAGATTTTGTAGATTTTGTTTAGCATGTGCTATTGCTACTATAGATATACAAAGGACAACTTGTGTTCTATTTGTTCATACCGTTATTAAAACTGATAAACCTATTCAGCTTTCCATGATTGTTGATAATCGTTATACTCTTAAATCAGCGGGTTGTAGACCCTGTTGGTGAGTGTGTTGCGACACCCCATAAGCGCCACACACGTACACGTACCGGTGGGGCGGGTGTACGAGGCTGGGAGGGAATCATCACAGTATACCCACTACAATAAAATAGACTACACCACTGCACTTGACTACAGGAGAACCAACACCATTGGTGCTGCAATCACCATGCTGGCACCAATGGCGATGGTACTCCTGTAGTCAAGTGTGTTTGCTTCTAAAAAGGTTTCAAAGCATACCCACTTCACAGTAGTACCATCAACATTGGTTCCACCATCACTCGGATGAATGCTTTTAAGATAAATTATGTGTATTATGTATGTACAACCTTTTACGTGCTTATAGTTTGCATTCAGCATTTTCACAAACATATTTGATGCAGAGAGGGGCTGTACGTTATCTTGGATGCAGAAGTCCTTCCATGTTAAAGCACCTTGTTTTGTTTTGTTATAGAGATTTGTGTAAAACTAAAGTGTATTTCTATCGTGGGCAGTTTACTCTGTGTTTTAAACTTTTTTACAGTTTACTACTTTTGGCTGAAAGTCAGTTTCCAACTTTGGGCTTACAGATCCCTGCCTTCCAGCAAGGTGCTGGACGGACTTTGGCATCTTGTGACTGTACTGGACGCTATTGAGATGATTCCCCCACTATGTTCTCCAGCCCCCATAGCGGAGGAAGCCGTGCTGGCCCTGATCCGGCCCGTCACAGGACCCGCGAGGAGGCAGCGCAGCCCCGCAACAACAACCAGTACAGCGCCATCCCTGCCAGACAGTTTGTGGCCATAACACCTTACCACCCGCAGGCTGAGGGGGAGATTGCACTGTGTAAAAATGACAGAGTCAAAGGTTAGTCTGTTGGGTGTAGCATGTGGATTAGTTTTAGTTTCTACTATAAAGGATTTAGAAAAAGAAGTAGGTGAGACTTGTGTCAGCAACTTGGTCTCTCGGTAAATGTTTATTGTCTTTTATAATGTTTCGATATGGCAATGTATTACATCTTTGCATATTTAGAATGATTTGAGTTAGCATATCAACTTTGCACCTGTTGTTTATTAACAATGCATTTATGGGAGTCCTACTCATTACCTCAGTCAACCTCAAATGGGATGTATCCACTGAACAGCCATACACTTCTGAAAAGTAATCACCCACCACCTACTTCAAAACTAGCATGAATCCCCGTGGACGTGGAATCAGCAGACCACACTTGGAAAACTGCAGATCCACAACACAACAATAAATGTTGAACATTTCAATTAGTGTTTTGTCATGCTGTAGGATGGGACGAGATGTACTGTATCTTACAGATCAGATAATTTCATTGTTGGTATTCTTTTGAGCTGCATCTATGTCAATACAACGAGGCTCTAGGCTGATGCCACATATCATTTACCTATTTTATTGGATGAGTTCGATAAACTTCAGTTGCTGTACTTTTATAATGTTTTATGTAGTTCTAAATGGTGGAGGTTGTAAATGCATACTGGTGAAGAACCAGACTGGTATTTTAATCCTAACACCTTTACTTGGATCTCCGTCTCTAGTGCTGTGTGTTGGAGAAGGGGGTTACCTGAAGGGCAGTGTCCGCGGCAGTGTTGGCTGGTTTCCTGCTGAATGTGTAGAGGAGGTGCCTACACCGGCTCAGGAAGATAGACCCTGTGAGTGCACACAAACACACAAGGACCTAAACGCATATCGCACGGTGATTGCCATACAAGCACCAAAATGCAGCCTTCAAAGAATGTGTCAATGAAGACCATGATTTGCTCTTGTGTAATGTAAACAGCCAATGATAAGCTTTTTCAGATTAATTTGGCCCATATTGTTTTACTAACTCCCCTCCCTTCCTCTGTAACAAGCCAGGTCAAGGTGACCATTGCTATTTAGGTCCTTTAAGGTTGATACAATTACCTACTGGATAATTCTATGACAGCGCAGACATGGATTTCCTCCAGTCTCAATGATGTGTTTTAAAGATGGAAATGGCAGATGCCAGATACAAGCAGTAGAACCATTGCCTCAATAAGATATGATTCACTATTAGGTCTTGTATTTCATTACAGACACAAGGCATGACCATGCAGAGCGAAGAAAGCTCTTCAGGAATTACACCGTTGGCTCCTACGACAGCTTTGAGGCCGCCAGGTAAACACTGTCATAAAGTTTTCCCTCGCCAGGCTGAAAGGTTGTAGAAGGTAGAGGTTTCAATACCTCAGGTTTCCAACACAACCCTACCTTATTCTATTACATTATTTAGCAGATACTTTCATCCCAATCAATTTACAGCAAATTCTATCAACGACACAGACATAACCCAAGAAAGTGCAAGCCATTAAAATTCCTATTTTATATTCAACAAGATGCAGTCTGAATAGATTAGTTTTACAGCCTGCGGCGCAAGACGGGTCGTCTCGGCTGTGCTGAAGTCAGTGGGGAGCTCGTTCCACCATTGTGGTCAGGACAGCAAACAATCGGGGTTCTATTCAGTGGCTGCGGGGGTTCCGACGTAGTAAGGGGAGTAGCACGAAGTTTGGCGCTCATGGGGTGTAGTAGATGAGCTCGGGTGTAGGGTTTGACCATGTGATGGATGTAGGATGTGCCAGAGCCATTCGCAACCCGGTAGGCAAAGTACCAGTGACCTGCATCGGGTTCTGGCAGCCAGCGGTAGAGAGTGCTGGATACGGAGGGGTGGTGTAGTGTGGGGGAGCTCGGGTAGCCCCGAACCCCCTACTGAATCTCAAGCACTCCGCCTGCTTGTTAACCAGAGGAATTGAGAGCAGGAGGTACACCACCAGCATGAGTATAAATAGACTATATTAATATATAAATAATCCACTTTCAGCTATACAGTGTTCAAATTAACCAGTTATGTAAATGCAAATACTTATGCTCTACCTCGCCACTGCATAATGCTGTCCGTTGCTACGGAGGACAAAGAGAAATAATAAATCAGGGACAGACGTTTGGGTTCGAACTCAGATCCTTTCAGCGAGGAGCAAGCAGGGAATCCGATTGGTTTCTGAAGATAGCTGTATTTCTCTGGGAGCGTGATGGTATCTTCAATGACGCTTTATTATGCCGTCCATAATCCCGTAGACGGATGCCTGTGTATTGGCATCTTTCCTCCTTCCATGCAGTCCAGGGGTTAGGTCAAAGGGCATAGTTCAGGCAACAGAGGTCATGGTTAATGCGAACGGCTGCAGTAACGCTCTGATCATGACGTCCACAGCAACCGTATAATTGATGAGAAGACTGTGGTGCTGCAGAAAAGGGACAACGAGGGATTTGGATTTGTGCTGAGAGGGGCAAAAGGTACCAATGGAGCAGTTTCTTTTTTCAACGTCATCATTTTCCTTGTGCTTGTCCCTCACTGCTCCTGCTACCCAGCTCACTCTTGGTTTTGTCTGTGTTTTTGTCAAAGCCTTGTAACAAGCATAACACCCCTCTATATATTAGCATAGTATCTAGCTACCGTGCACATCAACAACAGGGTGATTTCATTATAACGATTCATGCTGACCAATTCCTTTTAGGACAACAAGGAAAGCAATACAGCCTTTCATGTTTCATCTGTGATATTGACCTAAGACAAACACAGAAAGGACAACAAGGAAAGCAATACAGCCCTTTATGTTTCATCTCTGATATTGACCTAAGACAAACACAGAATAATGTTGACCTCCTCGTTTTTACGTTTACGGCACCATCTCGCATCATACAACTAGTGGGTCACTTTGCAGAGCCATCTCAATGTTACCAATCCATGTTGATATGACACAGTGCACTAGTCTAATACACCCGTCGTGTGTGGTCCGTAGCGGACACTCCCATCGAGGAGTTCAGCCCGACGCCAGCGTTCCCGGCGCTGCAGTACCTGGAGTCTGTGGACGAGGGCGGTGTAGCATGGCTGGCTGGTCTCAGGACCGGGGACTTCCTCATTAAGGTCTGTACCCTGAAAACATACACACCATGGTCGCCAAACTCTGGAGCCATGTCCCCCGTCTCCCTGCGATGCCACCAGCCTTGCCGTCTTCAAAGCCTTGTGTTTTTGATAAACACTACTGCCTTAAACACTTAGTCCTCAACTTACCGTCCACCACCCTGTCTGTGTGTATATACCCTGTCTGTGTGTCTGTGTGTATAAATGTATGGTTGTCTCTGTTTGTATTTAATGTTTTCTGTTATTTAGTCTTCGTAAGTGTTTGGTATTGTATTCCGTTCTGTGTATATATAAAAAATAATTGGTTTGGTTTACAGCCTGCGTTGACATTATTTCATTGTATTCTTTTATTTAATTTCTGATCACTATGGCAACAGTACCACTCTTCCTAGTTTTCTTATTTAACTAGGTTGTACTATAACGGTTTGAGCTGCTGCTGCTGCTCCAATTCTGATCGCGTGCTTCGGTTGTTCTCAGGCTCACTTGTCACTTCGGATGAAGTGTCCGTTAAATGACTCAATGTTGTGCGCAGAGAGCCCTCTGGGCCGGAAAGTACGATTGTGAATAACACCAGACGCTCGTCTGGTGTTATTGGTGGTCAGCAGTGATCATGATGTCGTCCTGTCCTCTGTGTAGGTGAACCAGGACAACGTGGTGAAAGTGGGACACAAGCAGGTGGTGAACATGATCCGACACGGAGGGAACCGTCTCATCATCAAGGTGGTGACCGTCAGCCGCACCCTAGACCCGGAGAAAACAAACCCCAAGAAAGGTGCTGCTCAGTCTCCCCTTTTTTTTCCCACCCATATTTTTAGCCTTTTCTCTTCCTCTTCAATCCGTGCTGTGCACTGTTCACAATGGAGGGCCTATATCATTGCATAACACATCACCTCTTCGTTGTCTGTGTTCCGAACACTTGTGGAGCAGAAACAAATGATGGGGGTGGTGGATGTAAGGCTAATGTTTCACCGAGAGCTGCATCCATGGAACCCGGTAACATAATGACTGAGCTTGTAAGCATTGGTGTTTGATGAGAATCTGTCAACTTATGTCCTTGCAGTTCCCCCTACCCCAAGACGGGGCCCATCCACCCTGCTGTCCATGGCTATGAGGTCCAAGTCCATGACTTCAGAGCTGGAGGAATTATGTAAGACCAACATATTAAACATTACAAACCATTGCAACAGTCCTATGCTAGATGCTCTCTTTCTGCCACAACTCTTTCCATCGGTGTTATAGAGAGGTTAACACACACATGCACAAAGACTACACATTACTCGATCTGTTTTTATGTTAAGTTTGTGTTTGTGTGTGTGTGTGTGTGTGTGTGTGTGTGTGTGTGTGTGTGTGTGTGTGTGTGTGTGTGTGTGTGTGTGTGTGTGTGTGTGTGTGTGTGTGGTGTGTGTGTGTGTGTGTGGTGTGTGTGTGTTGTGTGTGTGTGTGTGTGTCTGCATAGGATAATATTTCCGGGGTCCTTTTATTTTCAGTGTTTTTGTTACAATTTGCAAACTATGTTGATTTTGTCACATAATTAATCTAGACTGAATTAAATATACATAAATAAATAATGTTATCAATAGTGTATTCATCCTCTGTGTGCTTTCTTTGTCTAGCTACACTGAAAAGGAAGAAGGATGGTGAGTCTAAATCTAAATGTTGTCTGTTTTCATAAAAAAAAACATTGCCGTCCCAAGTATGTTACTATGTAGTGCACGTTGAATGATCATCTAAAAGTCTTTCGTTATTTGAAGGTAGAAGCTGTACTCTTCAATAACATCAACACAACAAATCGAACAACCCTAGAGACATTCTTTACAGGAAAATAAAGTTGTATTCTCTTGGGTAATATGTTATTTTCAGTCTGGTTCATTAGCATTAACAAGCTCACTTCCATTTCTCCTCAATATTTTTTGTGAATCTGAATCACAACAATTCAGTGTTTTATATGCATTCCACGTTATGTACATTGTTCCTCGCCTAAGCCATACTTTTGTTAATTGTGTGTGTGTGTGTGTGTGTGCGTGCGTGCGTGCGTGCGTGCGTGCGTGCGTGCGTGCGTGTGTCCGTGTGTGTGTGTTGTGTGTGCGTGTGTGTAGATGACCATGCAGAGAAGCCAACGTGGGACAGTAACCGTAACAGCACACCTAACGTAGAGAGCAGAAAAACCCCACCAAAGACACGCTCATCCAGTCGCTACTCACCCTTCACTCCTGAGGTGAATGGAAGCACATTCTCCTCCACTAAGTAGGCTACAACTCAGCACAACATGTAGGCTGCATCTCTGCTTGAAAGCAGGCTGAAGCTTTATTGGATGTTGTCCCCTGAGGGCCAACTATTACATTTTTTGTCGTGGTGGTGATCCAAGTATATACCTGACTTCTCCCTTTGTACGTTTCTGATTCCTGTCTCATTGTAGTCCATTGGCGATATCCAGGAAGTGCCTCAGCCGAGCCGGGCAGGACCAACCAACGCCAGAGCAGCTTACCTCGGTATTCCTAAACAGGGAATCATCAGGAGACAGAAATCCATCGGTAAGGACAGCGCTGGTTCACTGACGAAATACACGTGTCTCAAGACCATGACGCTTGAAGGCACTCCATCTTTACATTTAATTGATTTGGTCATTTAGATTTAATGCGTAATAATTATATTTTACATTTATAATTAAACTAATAATAATCATCCTCTTCATCATCATCAGATAGCATTTTTATAAACAAAATTCCAATACTGTGTTGCTGTATAATCCCCTTGAATTTCCAATTTACTACAGTAGGTGAAGCAAACACTATTTTGCAGTGCAACACCGTCATCTCTGCCACGGTTGTGGCCTTAATAAATAAATAAAGCAACACTGCTGCTGTCCCATGGCTGCACGCGTCTCGTCCCCAGGGGTCACCGAGGAGGAGAAGACCTTCCTGTCCCCCCCCATGCTGAAGCTGGCCCGGAGCCTCTCCATGCCGGACACCTCCGAGGACATCCCCCCGCCGCCGGCCGTCTCCCCCCCCTCCCCCCCGTCCCCCTCCCCCTACACCTCGTCCCACCCCCAGGCCCCGGAGCCTGAGGAGCGGGTGCTGTACGGCGGGGCGGTGTACCCCCGGTTCCCCCAGAACGGGGCCGCCCCCGGGAAGGGCTGCCCTCCCGCTGCGGAGAAGGCCGAGGACAGCGAGGACGCGGCCTGGAAACGGAACGCAGCGGGCACAGGTAGGTCTGCGGGCGGGGAGCTAACAGTGGCCTGCTTTAGTACCTTTTTTTCTAAATGTTTTTGCCAAATGTTTACAGTCAAAAAGAAATAAAAATCAGTTTGGAAAGCAGGCTGGTTTGTCTATGTGACGTCATGGGCATTTATTTGGACTTTTTTTTTCCATCTAATGTCATTCTAATAAAACACAATTTTCCTCCTTATCACGAGTTAACATATTGAAGAATAAACAATGAATGAAATGTACTTACTGATTACAGTAATGAGTAAAGTAACGTGAAATGAGCTGTGACAAAGACCAATAAGGTTCTCTGTACCAGAGGTGAATGCACCACAGCAGGTGAATACAACACAACTGATTATAATATGTAGTCAGTTAATTCCCATGTTGAAATGATGATGGGAGCCACCATCACCTTCAGAAGTGCTGCACTTGCCATACAGTCATTTATTTCAGTGCTACTCTAGACCTTTCTGTGTGAGACCCATTTCAGAGCTTAGAGGTGGCATTTCTTCAAGTACTTTCTCCCGTTTTATGGGCCATATCCGTTTAGTGTTTATATTTCAGAGGCAGACCTGAAGCTGTCTAGACTCCTCTGTCAAAGGGTCATTTATGAATCAGCTTTAATAACCACACCACATTATCATTCACCTATACACCCATCCTACAGCCCAGCAGAGTTTTCTCAACCGCTGTACCCCAGCCCAGATCCCAGAGAACCCGTACTCTGACCGGGCCAAACTCAGCTCCAACATGGGCTCCTTCAGCGTGAGCAAACAAGCAAGGTACTCTTGTTGTTGCACTCTTTATAACCACTCTGTTTGTGTCCAAAGCTTTATCATTTGGAGGTCATCAGACCATACCAACTAAATATAGGTGTATCGCCGTGACCAACGAGGGGAGGGAGATTGGTTCGGACTGACGTGGTCTGAAGGACCTGGCCACTACTTAGGCCGATTTGTAGTAATCCCGGTAACTGGTAGTTAGTAATTCCATCAATGATTTTATGGCCGATGTATTACTTGTGTATATCGATTTCTGTCTCAATTAATAAAGCACAGTTTCCCAGGCACCAGTGCTGGCAGTGAAGGAGAAACACGCAGATGCCGACGTAAAAAAACCAACTTTATTTATAGATATCTAGCTAAGATATGGAGGAGACGGTTAGGTTTATATATAATTAAAAAACGGACAATTCTCTTCAAATCCCTCCTTGTCTCGGTTTCACAACATCCAATTCTCTTCACCATTGTGACTCCCCGACCACCACCACCACCACCTCCACCACCTCCACCACCTCCACCACCTCCACCACCACCCCACCACCACCACCCACCACCACCTCCACCCTCCACCACCACCACCACCCTCCACCACCACCCCACCACCTCCACCCCCACCCCTCCACCCTCCACCTCCACCCCCACCACCTCCACCCCACCACCACCACCACCACCACCACCACCACCTCCACCCCCCACCACCACCACCATCCACCCCCCACCACCTCCACCACCACCTCCACCACCACCACCACCATCACCTCCACCCCCACCACCATCACCTCCACACACCTCCACCACCACCACCACCACCTCCACCACCACCACCACCATCACCTCCCCCACCTCCACCACCACCACCTCCACCATCACCTCCACCCCCACCACCACAAACAAACCCACCATCATGTGCCATCATAAGGAAAGGGATGCTGATGAAGCAGCCAAAGGTGGAGGACAAGCCGGAGAAGGGGTCTTCCATCCCCATCCCCACCATCATCATCAAGGAGCCGTCCACCTCCAGCAGCGGTAAGAGCAGCCAGACCAGCAGCATGGAGGTGGAACCTGGGAGTCAGGACCTGCCAGGTAGGCTGGGAACACGGTGCTGTATGGATATAGCAGGGTGACTCACACTCCTTCATGCAATGTTTAAAACAGAGGGTCTGCCAAGTCTAGCGGCCGTCCCGAGGTCATACTTTTTGCATTCTGTCAAATGAAAATAGAGCCCGATCACGAACTCTAGTCACGCTACTCGTGTATCTTCTGTCGCTGTAGAAAGTTAATGTGAGCATAAATATGGACGCAGTTGTTCGTCATATGTGTTGTTTGTTTGTGTCGTCACTCATTTAAGTATGGCATGGCTTAAACATCGGAAGAACCGGTACTCTGCTGCTGTTCAATGGTTTTCACATCTCTGCTTTTAGGCCAGCTCCGGCCCGACACCGCCCCTGACACCAGCAGTGTCTTCGTGGTGCCCACCATACGGTCCCGGAGGCTGGCCGACCTGCGGAACTCCGTGTCCTTCAGGTCCACGGACCTGGGTGACGAGGAGCCCACCGCCCACGCCCCGTCCCGCCTGCGCCAGTCCCGGTCCATCGACGAGGGCATGCTCAGCAGCGACGAGCACTTCCGCCGGCTGGTGGTCAATCCCCTGTCCCTGCTGAACATCCCCGACTCCAACGGCGGAGGCGCGGCGGCGGGACACCTGATGGACTGCAACGCCCCCGAGTCCTCCATGCTCCGAGCCCCCCTCAACACGCGGACCGGCCTGCACCACTCTCAGCAGCACCAGCACCACCTCAGCCCCCTCAGCCTGCCCGTCAAGACGTACACGCCCTCTCTGTCCTCGCTGTCCTCGCCGGCCTCCCCGTCCATGGGATACGGACACTACCTGCACCCGGTCACCGGTAAACCCTTGGACCCCAGCTCTCCGCTAGCCCTGGCGTTGGCCGCCAGGGACCAGGCTATCAGGGGACAGAATCAGCCGCAGCCGCTCAAGACTCAAGAGTCGTCCAAGTCGGACCTCAACATGCCGTTGTTCATCGATACCAAACTGGCTCGTCCGAGCGCGGAGTCGTCCTTTGGCAGTGCGACGGTGACCCCGTTGGCCCGCACCGGGCCCAGAGGAGCCCTGCGGAGGTAAGGCTCCCACTGATCCCAGCTCCGTTCCTACCGAGGGTTACATTCACACCAGGACAAGGGAAACGGCTGGTGTGATTAGTCATCGCCAGCAAGTTCTCTCTTGTATCATCTGTCTAGCGTTTGGCAAGTTAGTCGACAATCTCTGTATTTATTTCCTCATCTGGCTCTAGCTCTTACACACACAAGAAGCTGACTTGCACTCCTATGTGACTGATCGCTAAAAATGTATTTTAGGAAAAGTATGAATGGCCAACTCATCATAAGGTGGTGTTCTGCTGACCAGGCTGCTTGCTCTGTGGCCTGTTTTTAAATGTGTGAGACAAATGTGATGATCTGTTTTAGACAACCAGAGAGCGGGGACTTCAGAGCCCGGTGGCATACATGTAGAACAAATCAAAGTCCCCTGTAGATTTCACATTCATCCCCCTCGATGTTCCAGACCGCTGATTGCCGTATTGATGAGCTGTATTTTTTTTCAAATGATCCCCATATTGGGGATTATAGTTGGGTGATGAATCACCCCCTAGTGTACATTTGGTGTAAGGACATGTTATGTAGGTTGCGCAGAAGTATGAATTGAAAACTGTTTACAACATTGTTGCTTGGCATTTTCGCAAAGTATTTATGTAACCCATGCTGTTGCAAGAATGATGAGGGCTAAAGGGTAGGAACAGGAACATGATGCATGAAGCATTTCCAAAAAGCTGCCCAGCTGACCCGCTGATTTATGATGGCTCATAAATTACAATCTCCATTTTAATTGGGCCTATAATATAAATAGCATGGTGAGGGCAGGGTGGGTGTAACTGCTCCCTTGCTAAAAAAAGAGTCCCAGTATCTGCTAGCCGTAGTGGACTTGACCGGAACGATCAAAGCCGATCCGGGTACGTTTCCATGGTTACCACGGTCCACTGTTTATGCGCGCAATAGCATGTGTTTAACCTAGGGAGAGAGAGAGATCTACAATGAAAAAAACAATCTGCAAGTGGTGCTGGGGTTTGGTTCTATTTTAAATACACGTATCAAATAGTTGTTTACTATTGCAGCTTAACAATACAGCCACCTTAGTCCTCCCACAGGCTGTGCTTCAGTCCCCTCTCTCTCCCTCAAAAGCCTTGTTAAATAAACAATCACGAGATGAGCTGCAGCTGGCCTCAATTGGCGGTGGCCTGGCTGGTGTAGTCTTTTGTTGTAGTCTCTTTCGCCAAAGCAATCTTCCTTCTACCTTCAGCTGACCAATCTGCCATCTATGTGTGATGCCACACGCCCAGCGTCGTCAGTTGTACGTTAATTATCGTATTTGTATGATCATTTTGCTCTCTATACAATGTAGGATAAATAATGAAAAGTCGTGCATCAAATATGGTGATTTGTATTTATTATGTTGAATTAATATTAGTGTACTATTCACTCTCTGATGTCTTACACTCCACATCCAGAATGAACAGTTTAGTCCACTTCTGTATGGCCCACTCTGCTGTCTGGAAATCTCTCTAGCACTGGATTATCCTGGGTTCATGAGAAACCTTTAATCAGATATGAACTATGCAGCTTTATACATGGGAGATCAGATAAGTACAATATTGTTAATTAGAAAAAGGAATAATTCAACCTATTATTCCTTAAAATCTCCATGCCCCATTTATTTCCATAGTTGATGTGGGAGTATCCTTGACCCCTCACAACTGAAACTGAACTGTTTCATATGCAATTCTGAATCTATTATCATAATATTATTTAGAATTAACAATCTCTCTCTCTCTCTCTCTCTCTCTCTCTCTCTCTCTCTCTCTCTCTCTCTCTCTCTCTCTCTCTCTCTCTCTCTCTCTCTCTCTCTCTCTCTCTTCTCTCTCTCTCTCTCTCTCTCTCTCTCTCTCTCTCTCTCTCTCTCTCACACACACACACTATTCAGATTTCAATATTCAGAAAAACACTGTAAAAAAAACAAGAGAAGCTGTTAACCTTCCTGAACCCTGTGACCCGTTCCCCAGGCAAATGACTGAATCCAAGTACGAGACGGACACCAAGTACGAGCACCCTCTGGCCAAGGACAAGAAGAGAGCGGAGCCCACGCAGCGGGACGAAGACCTGTCCCAACACAAGCGGGCCGGCCTCCTCATGGTGCACACCTCGGACCGCACGCGCCGCGGCTCCTCGGGGGGTCTCTTGGGGGGGGAGGAGCGGGGCGCCAAGAACGCCGCCTCCAAGGACCACAGCCAGCCGGCCTCCGCGCCTCCCTTGTCTCATAATCCGTCTCACATCCACATCTCCCCGCACAAGACCTTCATCACCGTCAGCTCGGCCGAGGAGCCCGTCAAACTCCCGTTCGGCATGATCCCGCCGCCGCCGCTGGCGTCCGTGGACATCCCCGAGGACGAGCTCTTCCCCGAGTCCCTCCCACCGCCGATAGAGTTCGCCAACAGCTTCGATATCTCTGAGAGCCAGGCCAGCAGCATCGCCGAGCTGCTGAAACAAACCAACAACCTGTCCTCTGACCAGGCCCTAGCCATCACCGAGATCCTGAAGCAAACGCAAAACGCCTCGCCGGGCTCCGCCTCCGCCGCCCGCCAGAGTTCCGTCTCCCCGTTCTATCCCTCCTACTTCCTGCCCACAAACAGCCAGCATGAGATAAAGTGTGCACCAGCTGGCCTGACCAACACCATGCTTCCTATATATCCCGAAGTCTCCCTAGACAGTTTCGGGCCGGTGGGCGATTCAGGGATAGAGGTGGAGGTGGACAGCAGGTCGGTCGGTGGGGACCCCCAGCTGGAGACCACCGGCACCGTGTCCAACGTCTCTTCCATGTCCACCCTGTCCTCGGAGGGAGGGGGCGAGGGCCTGGACCCTTGCTCCGTCTATGCAGACGGCCAGGCCTTCACCGCCGCGGCCATGATCAACAAATCCAACAAAAGCACCAAGGTGAAGACGCACAACGTGGTGCTCCACCACAGGAGCGGGAAGGACATGGGCCACGAGGGCATGATGGCACATCGGGACGAGAGCTCCTACAACGGAGGAGGCCCTCCCTCCTACGTCCCACCTCCTCCTGCTCCTGGGGAGGGCCCGCGCACGCCCCGGGACGGAGGAGAGGGGAAGCTCTCTCACATGTCTAAAGCTGGAGAAACAAGGAGATCCAGGTAGGATGCTTACCCTTTCTTCTTGCACATGTTACCCCTCACCTCCTTCATTCAGAAGCATGGCCACAGCAGTCAGTGGAAGGTGCGATGACATAGTGTTTTCAGTGGAGACCTTGGGTTAGAGGCTGTCACTCTGATCACTGCAGTCACAGGCTCACCAAAAGTGTTCTTTCTGTCACATTTGTCGTCATTTGTCTGACCTTGAATGAAAAGGGTAGTGGATCTTGGGTGTCTTTGGTTTTTATCACATATTGGATCTACCTGAGCAGTTTGCTACAAGCCCTCATGGATCACTGATGTACATTTCATGCATCCCTTTTGCTTTGAGTTACATTCTCGTCTGCGTGTTCTTCATGAATTCAACATTTGTGTTCTCCTGTGTCCCTGCAGGAACCCGGACTTCTCCTCTGGCGTGCCGCGCAGGAACACAGTCACCTTCGCTTCCACGACTGTCCTGTCGTCACTCTCGTGCCAAGAGGTCATCACCAACTCCAGCGCACTCTCCGGTTCCAACCAAAGGTCCCCCTCCCCGAGCCTCTCCCCTCCTCCTGACACCGGCCTCAGGCACGCCCCCAACACCTCCTCCTCCTCCCCCTCCTCCCCCGCCCTGGCCGACCTCTACGTGCTTCGCCTCTGGGCTCTGGGATCTCCCGCTCGTCCTCCCCCCTGCTGTCGTCGCCTTCCGCCTCTTCCAATAAGCCCTTCGCCTCCAAGCCCCTCGTCCTCTGGAGCAAGGAGGACGTGGCCGACTGGCTGGACCACCTGAACCTGTCGGAGCACAAGGACGCCTTCCTGGACAACGACATCGAGGGCAGCCACCTGCCGTCGCTGCAGAAGGACGACCTGGTGGACCTGGGGGTCACCAGGGTGGGGCATCGGATGAACATAGAGAGAGCTCTGAAGGACCTGATGGACATGTAGCTAGGCCTGACCGCACGGGGAGGCAGGGGACCCTGCTGCACACTGCACAACGTTGATGGCTTTAGAACGTGGTGGTATAATGCTGTAATGTTTTACTGTATGACTGTTTAAAATACTGAAAGACTTTATATATATATATATACATATGTAGATATAGTACATTAGTTATCGATTCAACTAGATTAGTTTGAAAAAGTACTGTTTCAAAAAGTAGTGAAAGAGATCCAGCAGAACTAATACTGAGTAATAGTTGAATATATTTAATTGATATCCCAGGTTGAGATATTACTGCACACCAAGCTTGAAGAAACAAACATGGAATAGACATAGTCGTTTTGTGGAATATGTCATTTTTTAACAGATGACTGTAGATGAGTGTAATTTATAGGTTTAAAGTGTGGACATTTTAACTCTCTCACATCTGTTGAATGTCCAAACACCACCTTCCGTGTGGTGCATGTGTCCGTGGATTTTTCTACTTTCAGGACTTTTCACCTTAAGTATTTGGTTAAAAAAGAACTTTTGGGATTTGCTGCTATTCCAGTCTTCTTACATGATAATTGTAAACAGATACAGGCTGTATTTTATCAATTGTGGCCATTTGCAACCTTTTTGCTAATGATACAAATATAGAGCAATGTTGAATGAGATGTACTGCCCATATACATGATCCTGGCCTTAAGGGAAGTATAACTTTACAAACATATTATATCAGATTATATCATCTCTTCTTTACCAAACATTATCATTTTTTATGTTATACATGGGTATGTTGCCATCTGTAACATATTATGTACAACATAACATTTGATCTAAAGATAACCATTCACAACCATATCTAACTAAACATTTCTAAAACAAATTTTACAAAAATTAAATAATAAATATAAACTGTCCACTTCACATTAGGCTTATTATGGTCATGTTACTTTCATTTTCTGAGGCCTAAAGTATATAAATCTATGTTTGGGTCTTGTTCTAGATCAAGTGATGCATGTTTTAATAATTAGATGAAGGAAAAACAGGCAGCATATGAGAGAACTATGAATAAATTGTAAATCATAATTGAAGCTGCAGCAGACAGTCCCACCCTTAGAGCCATGCCATGTGTAAGTGTACCAATGCTTATAAGCTAATAGAATAAGATGGTCATTATGAATCCAGGGGTGTTTTCTTCCTCCCATTTTGTCATATAGGTAGGTGTCCATGGCAGCATGATTAGACACAAATATGCAATTCACACACAGAACCACACCATATATTCAACAGTGGCAGTTACTGTCCAACATTAAATATTTTTTAATGTATTTTACATTGTATTGCTGTATTAAACAATATCAAGTCCATAAACACTATGGGGTGTGGAAAATGTACATACTTTGTCGTACGTTAGCTGTCCAACAGAAATCCCTCCGAAATCGACTATTTTATCTTCACTCTCTTTGGGATTTCTTACCACAGAGCACCAATCTAAGTCCAAGCAACGTTGCCAACTCATACTCCCCCGTCTAATCGAGCAGGTTACAGCCCAGCGCAGAGACAAAGGCTGCTCGCATCGATGCATTAACATCACATGAATGGACCGCTTGGACGACAAATGCTTGCATTGCAAAGTAAAATATCCATCTCAGAATTGTGCAGTTGCTAAATGCGATGCCACAAACATGTGCACTTTCTAGAAAAAGGGTTTCCTCAGGAATAAGTAAGTAGCACTGAGATGCCAGATACGTTCAGTGTTCATTTGATGACATGCTTCACAGGACTGTGTACACACAAAAGTATATAGTCCCAGGTGGATTTACTCTAGATTTATCCAGAGTGACTTTGAAAGGAGATTGTGGATTTGTTTACTCCTAGACATCTTGATTAACATTGACCTTAACTGCAGATGTGGTGAATGGTGGCATTTTACATTGTGAGGAACTTTTTTGGGCCATTTGAATAAATTTAACAAGTGAACAGGAATATTTTATTTTGTGCTATTTTTAAAAAGATTTAAATTCTGTATCTTGTGGATTGTAAAGTTCTGGAGGCTGATGACAGCAATGTGCCAAAAAAAAGGAAATCTTGCTGAATCAAGCTGAAGTAATTTGAGATCATGTTAAACTATTCCTTTATATCCATTAAATCATTTTGACTGCCCATTATTTTTCTATAAGGTACACCAACCGTGTTATGCATGTGCCAAGAAGCTGCAGATTGGTTATTTTTGGAATACTACAGAATAACTGATATTTGTTATTTGTTATTTTGATGACCACAGTTAAAATTTTCTTTAAAATGAAAATGATTATTGATTCTTGATGCTGATATGCATTTCAAATGTTAGTGATAAATAATGCGAATGAAGGTCACTAATTGAAGCCAATTTTGGGCAATGGACAACAATTCCTTGAGTTATATTGTGTTTTTATTTTAATCTAAAGCATGAATTGTATATTTACACACATGCACACAAAGACTGAAATTATCTAAGAAGCAATATGTATTTTTTTCCTTTCTTGTCAGGTGGGACAACTGTTCCACAGTATGTCTTTGACATATTTCTATGAGCAGCTGTGAAATGTTTCAATGGTTATTATGTGGTGTTTTCAGTTCAGCCAACTGTACTGCAGCTGCCCACAGGTTGGGACGCTCATTCATACCTGTGCATCAGTTAGCCTGAGTTTAATCTCTGTATTAAACTTGACCCATCATCGCAGTGGTATGGTCAGGTGGGGACTCAAACACCATTTTCTTCTACATATTGTCTCAAAATTATAAGATGCTTACAAAGTTATTTACACATATTTATTATTTAAAAAGATAGCTAAATGTAATCGTTTTATCCAATATTTTTTAGATATTAGTAAATTGTCTTTAAATCCAGACCTGCCTCACCACTGCATTGAATATAGGATTATTTTTTACTTTGTCGTAGAACAAAACAAAAAAACATTGTTGGAAAGGTCTCTGCTTGTAGGGTAACATATGTAAGTTTGAGAGATGAACCCTGACCCCCAGGGGTCTTGTCTGTGTCTCAATAAAAGGGTAACAGTCAACTGTTTTGGGCAGCTCCGGACATCTACTATTAAAGGGGAAATACCATCAATTGGGGGCACACGCATCATGCCCTAACATGTCAGCACTTTGTCTTGTACATAAAGCTATTCCTCGACTAAATGAACCCGGAGTAAGACAATAATTTAATTTTTCACTCATTCCTTCGATATGAAATGGCTGGGAGTGTATCGTGCAACTGTCATGGTAGTTCTCTTTTGAATTTGACTTGAGAATTAGTTCAACATCGATTAAAGTAAGGTATAATTAAGCAAAATAAGGACATTATGTGGATTCATTCTAAAGGCATAGAACATAATTGTCTTCAACTGGCCGAAGGACCATGTTGCAATCCGGATATGTTTTTGGGTGGATTTTATGTTTTTTTAATTATTCAGGGCAGTCAACATTTCCCTTTGGCAGTCCATGATATCAGCCAGCTTTGGAGCCACTCAATTATTTATATGTGGAATTTTATTTTTTTTAATGAAGGGAATACTTTTTTCAAGATGCAGGAGTAAGGCATTCTGTTTCAACATATAGCTTCTCAAATGTGCACTAAAACAAACGGATGGCACTTTAATATGGTAAGGATCTAGCAAAATTCCTAAATGCTTCCAATTCCTTTGAGAAGATTTTTGTCTTCCACGTTCTCTTCACTTGTCCGTAAAGGTTTCAAATCAACAATGTGTAGATTGGCCATTGCAAAAATACACTTATTGCAAGCTTCTTTCACTCATGCAAATCATTTTCTTTTCATTAGATAATCTCTGTAACAAACAGGGTGTTACTCCACCCCTTCCAGTTTGTGGTTTCCGGCCCTGGCTCTGTGTCGTCTCCATCCAGAAGTTCTGCTATAACATAGTAAGACCACTGGATCTGAGAGTACCAGACAATGTATAATATGATACAATGTGTAGTGGTTGTATGAATGTACCATTCAATTGTATTGAATGAATTGATGAAAATAAAGAACTGTATACCGTGATTCTTCATCACGGTATACATATATTCTAAATTATAGAACAATAAAACAACTTATTTTGTGTAAATGATAAGAAAGACTTTTGCTACGTTTTATATAAAGTTGCATCCTCACTCCTTTTCCTTTTTCAGAGTCTTTGTGGTACTTTCAAATACTTCAAAATAACCACAATTGCATAAGTCTATTTATCAGAGAATAATATAGTAGATCGACTTGAAATACATATATTGTCTCTTTAATGTTACATATATACTGTTGATACTGTATATATTTATTTATATGTGTGGTATCTGTGATTGACAAGCTACCCAACACTTTTTTTTCCATCTATTCACCATTTCTCACCATGTTGGAACACAATTCACACCACAACCACTATATTTTGGGGCTCTGCTAGGTACCCGTCATTTATCCAAATGTCCAAACATGGCACAGGTTTTACAACTGACATGGGGCTGAGTAATGAGATATATGTCTTCATTTTTAAATGCTCTGATGTGTTTCATAGGACCAGGCAGGCAGATAGTAACGCTGTGAGCACCAGGGAACAGCTAGAGGCACACTGTGCTGCAGGACCAGCATTAGCTATAGCATGGGAGATGGGCACAACGTTAAGGCCGTTGCAGCTGAGATGATACACCACAATTTTCATAATATGATATATTTTTATATTTATGCATTATTATAATCATATGCATGGATGCAGTTTAATATTCAAATGTAAAGGATCACCATGCTTGGTTTTGTTAACATAGAATTACAAACATCAAATGGTATGTCATTTGAGCCAAACAGTTATTTTTTTTGGTCTGCTTTATCTCAGTGTCAGGGTTTCTCAATAACACAGACGTTCTCACCTCTGCATTGGAAGTAAAAGCAATAAACAAACATGACAGTTGTTAGTAAGTGGAAAGTAAAGGTCCATATCTCCTAGGTGGTGCACTGACTTTGTTCCCCTAGTGATAAGGGAGATAGTGTTTTTATTGGAGTTTGGCAGACTTTTAGTTCAACCTTCTTTCATGGTCTCACAGAGGGCTTTAATTCAAGCCAGAAACGTAGGCTATTCTGATGGGCTGGCCGACGGCTCATATCATTTTATTTGGCAGTTTCTTGTATTTATGTCAGGTTAAGGTGAGGGGGCAACCCATTTAGAGGATAGGCCATTAGCTCACAAGTTAAAGCAACAATCGAAGTGAAAAACACAAGGAAGATATGCTATACACACACCAAAATGCAATACAGACAAAAACAAAAATAACAACATGGGAAGACACATTTGAACATAATCGGTAATTGAAAGAGTTGGGGGTTAGCATAAGGAATGGGGTTGACGATTGGGCTGGGGTGATCAATTGTCATGACAATTTAAAGGTTAACCGTCCCAACCATCCGTCGTATGCTACATGGTTTTGAATTGTGGATGAGAGGTGGACGCCCTCTCTAGGTTTATACGTGCTATTGCATGTTGACCTCTTATTGGCTGATGAGGTTTCCCGGTACCTGCTGATGAAGCGTTGATGCGACACACGCTGATTATTGAAACTTAAATGAATGGGGGTCTAAGGGGCGATACATATTTTATATAGAATGAATATAGGCCCCACTTAGGACATAATAGCATCATAGTTGAACATACACATGTTAAGTGTTTTTGATAGCAATTAAAGTTAATTATGTTTCTCTTTGCTTTCATGTCAATGTGTAATCGTGTGGGTTGAGCAGAATGTAGGTCTACCAATACATTCTGAAACATTGAGAGAGCTGATATAGTCCTTCTGGCATGTCCACCATAGGAAGGCGAACGTGCACCACATTCTATGATTTCAATTGTCTACATTTTCAATTTTTCTACACATTTAGTGATAACTCGTACACTTTTGGCTATTTTGAAGTGATATCCTTATAGAAATGTGTGCATTCCTCTCGCTGATTTCATCATCTTTCTTTTATTTATATCTTTATAACGCATCCTTATTCAATTGTTTAACATTTCGACCCACTTTAAACGCAACAACGATGCGTCTGCTCAATCGAATGTATTTTACCAGTCTCCCAGCACAGTACTGTAACTGGGAGGAGAGCGATAACTCCATGAGAAATTACCCCCACCCCCCAACTCAAATGAAAGCCCTATGGAAAACGGCTGAACTTTTCAAGCAGAACATCTCGGAGTCCCTCACGGTCCAGTGTTCCTCTCCTGAATACCAAGGATACTTTTATTTTGTATCCTCAACAAACCGCTGCGCCGGACGGTCTGGAGAAGGAACCAAAAGGAGACTGAGGTAACGCAACTGCATCCCTGTTCATCTGCCACTTGATAATGTTGCACTAGGTTCCGTTCAATATAGATGGAGGGGATTTGTTTAAATGTAGTCAGTAAGTGATTTATTGAGGCATAGCCAATGAAAAGCGTGTTCGAGCGTGTTTTTCAAATGGCGCCATTCCTCCTTGAATGAATCACGTGTTATTCTTACAGTCATGTAATTATATCTTCCTGAATGAATAATTTGTTATTATAACGATAACATTATATCCTCAGTGAAATTACAGCAAATTGCATTGTTTAGAGGGGTTTTCTTTTGCACGAATACATCATATTTAGCCAACATGTTTCACACATTAAAACGTCATTAAAACAAAACAGTTTTAAACTGAGCTCCTGAAAGTGGGCTACCGTGTGCCTTAGCATGCCTTAAGTTATCTTGGTATGAAATTATTTACAATCGTAATGTAGATACCAGTTCCACTCCTGATTATGAGAATTAAAGGGACTTCCTTTAACCCTAAAATAATCCCATCTCACCACAATACAAGTGAATTGTTTGAATTCTCATATTTCCAATTTAAGTTGCAGTTTTGGATTAAATGTGATTAAAAACATATAGATACTGAGTGAATATTAGTTATTATTCATGTTTTGAAGTTATCTGTTTTAGTTAGCTATAGGCTAGCTCCTAGCTATTGCCTATCCAGAGATGTCTCTTAGACGGTCGCCATTGTTGTTTACATCACTCTGACAGTTAATGGGGATGCCTTGTGACTTTTGACACTGAACAGCCCACACATAGCACATTGAATGATGGTTATTTCTACCGAATGTGGGGTAGCAAGTTGCAATCCCACACTGAAAAGAGTATTTTGGAACCAATCCTACATGTACTAAAGGTGAACCATGTAACCATGCGTCTGCATCAGTAATCAGCCAAGGCTGGAGACAATGCAGACATTCCACTTAATGAATATCAGTCTGGCCTTTTTTTTTTTTTTACCAGAAATTGATTTCCCCATATTTCTTCTTCCTCCTTTCTGTTTCCTGAACGTCTTTTCAAATTGATACTCATCATTCTTCAGAATTTGGCGCTCCGAGTTTGTTATGACCTAAATCTGCCTTCCCTTTTGCTAATTACAATGAGGTCAAGGCAGACTGGTGAACCAGCGTGTTTAGGGTGGTCTCATGAGGCTGACGATACAATATTGGACTGAAAAACGTTTATCTCAAGAGCAAACAGCAAACCTCCCACCACCAGGTCCTCCTCGAAGAGATGAACCTTATTCCCAGTCGTTCCCATCTCACGATGGACAGTACCTGGAAGATGCTTCCAATATGCGGATAGTGGCGAGTGAGAGGGAGGGACATGTGTTCCCTATTTTACCCCAAAAAAGTCCAAATGTCTTCTCCTTATCAATGATGTTGTTACGTCTCCTTATCTTCTTCTTCTGCCTCTGGAGACATCAGTGGTATAAGGGATCAGAGCTGACCGGATGCTATCCCATAATACTCAGCATCTGCTCCTGGTCTAGGTAGAGATCAAACCATGTGATGAGCAGTTAGTAGGAACAGCAAATCCACCCCATGCAATGTGTCATATTAGGTGCATTTGAGATTTAGGTAATGCAAAGTATTGGGAAAATAATAGATTGAGGGGTATACATCTGGTACACTTCAGTTAAAAACCTTAATGGTGCAGTGTCAATGTCTGATACACAATCCCAGCTGCTTGGAGAAAGGCTTGAAATACAAACGATACCAGATAATGCAATAACAAGCAATGCAAAAGAAAGACTACACTTCGGAAAGCAACCGCAATTAGCAGTTAGCCTCAGCAAACAATATATAATAATATCTTTGACCACTAAATACAATAACACCAACCTTAAAGTACTAGTAATAATAGGAACGTAACACAGAGACACATCACATGGGAATGCCTGGTTATCAAAACATTACTCATGCAGATAATTGGAAGGTCAAATAAAAATTGAGTCTTTATGTAACTATAATATCAATTACCGAGATAATAGCTTCAGTGATAAGGTGAATGAGACTACATTCAATACAGCTCTTTTGTCTTTATATAGTGGTCGTCAACAATCATCAGAACCCTAATTTCCAGAAAGATGTGTTATCAACAGCAGAGAGGAGGGTTCTCAGGGTGGTCTGTATTCAGTACATAACCTTTAAAGTTTGGTAATTTAACATCTCATTCAGCTTCTGTAATAAACTTGAGGGGTAAACGAGTAATATGGTGACAGGGATCATGCAAGCGGTACTAAATCAACTTTGTAAATAAGTGGGTAAAGAAACTAAACCAAATCATGACTATACAATATGTATTCACTCGCGAGGGTAGGCTAGCCACAGATAGCAGCACAACAATTGAATCTTGTTCTGGAGTCAACCGAAAGAAAGTCCATGTGGTCCAGGGACAGACAGAGACAGATTCAATGAGATGACTGGAGATTCTGACAGCAAGAGGAAATGGAAGCATAATGCAGGACCCAAGCGAACAAGGCTGCAAAGTAAACAAGGGTTCAGAAGAGTGGCTTAGAGGAAGTTATATTTGGGTTGTTTCACAGATCTTGACACAGGCCAGCTGCTCATGTGCGTGACAAGTATTTTTCTGAGGAATGGGCCATTGTGGTCGAGAGAGGAAAGGGCAGTGAGGAGAGAGAGAGAAAGAGACAGATAAGCATTAGCCAGCAAGATCTTTAAGTGACTCGTAGCAGAGTGAGGGGTATATCCTACCTGGAGTTGCTCAACAATTATAATCTATTAATAACAATAATTTTACCAATATGCTATTAATGAAGAAAAATAAGTAATGCACTTAAATGGCTCAATATTTGATTCACAATGTTTCTTTATGACATAGCTCATGTGATATAAATAGTGAGATATTTGTTAATGTAGATCAAAGTTCCAACCCCTTCCATTGACCTTTCCATAAAAATGTTTGTCTTGCATGTATTCTTAGAATTTCTAAGTAAGTTTCATCCACAAGGAAGTTGCTGTAATATATATTGTATAAACAAAGTAATCATAATATTATATATTAAAGTCTGGTTCTCCCGTCTGGAGTCATTACCATGTTATTATAATTACATGCATCCAGCATCAATCCAAAAGTACATGCAACATTTACTTTTCAATATTTTTGGGATAAAGGGATAAAAAAAATTCTTGTTGGGTCCCCAACAAGAATCTCAAGATCCTCTTAGCTTACAGCAATTTGTTATATTTGTGTATGTATGATGGGATATAGAATCCTTCTGTCTATCAGTATAACATCTTGATAATTAATCACCCAACTGACTGAAAGAGCTTGTCCTGCAAAAGGCCATTCACAAACGTTAGAAGAGACCGAACACAAGCAGAAGCCGCAACCCTACCCCTTAATAAACTGTATTGCAATAAGAAATAACATTCAATGCACCGCTGGCCTTTTATCCCTGTGAATCATATATATCTTACGTTCATCCTGTAGACCAGAGAGTCTCTGCTTCAGAGCAACACTGTTGGCCGCTCCCAGCAGGAGAATACCCAGAGACGGGAGGAACAAGAGCGCAGGTTTATGACGCAAGGGGAAAGGACCTAGGAAAGGAGGTGTGAGGGAAGGGAGGAAGGAAAGACGACACAAGTTGAGATAATGTATCTGAACGAGCCGATCCACTCAAATGTCAAATAAATGTGTGAAATATTGTTTTGTTCAGGTGTGCTGAATGAAAAAGTTGAGGTTTCGACCAGAAATTCGATTGTGAAGAAATATTCTAAAGTGATGTGAATCACAAAATCAAAAGGGGGGATTTTAATAAAAAACGTACCCCTCCATCACATCTATGTTTTCATATGAGGCACCTTGTTACAAGTTAGCGCGTTGGGATGTGTGGAAAGGCTGGTAAAAAACACTTATTTTGACCGCTTGGTATTCCTTGCATCGTTATTTGCTTCTGTGCATTGACCTATATTTATAAGTTTCTTAGTTGTTGTCGAACAATAATCTGATTTTAAAATACCATATTATATGCCACGGAATGATTTATACACAGTCGAAACCAATGCAACGGCACCTAATAATAACCTACATTCTACTATTTATAGCTACATATGCAAAAGCAACACACACAAACTGTGATCACAGCATAACTACGACGCATAGCCCAGGGGGGCCCCAAGGCCCATGAGCAGCAGGGGCCCCCACGACTTTAACCCTTTGTCTCTTTCCCATGGACAGATCCTATAACAATGTCAACATTATCTTCCTGTGACCTCCCTGGTTGTCTTGTTCGCCTGTACATCTATAGATATAGATATCTATAACCCTAACTCTAGATGTAGATATCCATATCTATAGATACAGTATGTATATGTGTGTAACATGTCCACACCTTTGTTGCAAAGCTCCAGATACCCAGCTTTGATTGACAGCTGTCACTCATTAAGAATCATTAACCACAAATTGCTGCCCTCAAATACCCTTCTGTTTTAGTCCCCCCCCCCCCCCAGCAGTGTTGCGGTCACCGTGGTCAGAGACACCTCGCGTGTCTAAAGGTTTCATGTTGCTCCCTGTGTTTGTAGTTCTGCCAAGTGGCGATTGAAACACTATCGTCTGCACTGTACCGTGCCTACGCAGTACAGAGTTAGAATACACTTCTCTGCCTCCTCTCTCATGTCCTCAAAGAAAGATGCTTAGCATGTCATTGCTTAATTTTTATATAAGAATTATTCACTTATTCTGAAATCCTTATTTGTTCGTAGGACAGTGATGATATTACTTATGTGTACCCATAACAAAAGCATTAAATGGAAAACGTTTTCTTGTGTTTTTGGTAAAGAGAAAATAATGTAGCATTTAAACTGCTTTGTTGATTGTAATTTACAGGTGGCTTCTGTTCAGCTCTGTCCTGTATCGGAGCCCCCTGCACCGCACTAGCAGAGGGCCATGGACTGGACTGAGAGGCCTTCAGAGCTGCTGGATAATGTGTTTGATGACCAGGGCTACCAGCATGAGAATATTGTGAGTCAAATCCAAACCGAACACTAATTATATCCATGTTAACTCCCCTTGCAAAACAGGGGCCACTGATATGAACTGTTGTTCAGACCTTCTTTAGTTTTGCAGTATGTGTTGTTGATGTGCTCCTGAGACAAATTTCTTGAAACTTCCAAACCTATAAATGATGTTCCTGGGTTACACAAATAGCTCGTAATCTGAAGTCGTGAAACTCCTGTCATGCAAAATGAGTATTAAATGAGGCAAAATTCTACAAAGGAGTATAGAAGAAAAGCAAAATGCCAATTTATTGGGGTAAACCGATCATAGCACACGATGCAAGCCCTCCACCCATGTAGAAGCACCATTGTTTAGAGCAGGCCACATCCTGATATCCTGTGAGACGTGACCTTCCCTCCCTGCTCTCTGCTCCCAGCATTCACTAAAACACATGTGGGGTTTTTCTTGGGAGTATTGTGAGCCCGTGCACTAACGGCCCCCTTTTTTTCTCTTTTATTTTTGCTTTTTTTAACTCTTAGTCTAAAAATACCACTCCATCCCGGATGTAAGAGATGTGTGTTATGCAAGACTCTGGCAATTCAAGTGTCAAGATGGAATGAGAGACTGCGTAGACAGTTTCTGGGTCTCCAGGCCCACAAAGTAAACAATTATCTGAGGCATTTTCCTGGAAAGACATGAAAGAGGACAGATAGTGGCCAAAATTAACTTCAAAATTAAAGTCTTACATTGGTTGATTAAAAAACAACAAATATCACCGAGCCTTTTCTTGCCTCCTCTCAGTTGGATCTATGTATTTGTCTATCTTTTACGTAATAAGATAGAAGTAGGACTGTTATTGTATAATTGTACTGATAAACATTATTTGACGTTATATAATTTACTATTTTTCTTAGTTTATACACCCAATATGTTGGTGTTGTATCAAATCTGTATATCTATATATATATATATATACAATATTTATATATATATTTTTTATATTTCCAGAACAGATTATCGAAACAACATTGCCCACATCTCACAAACACAGTAGATGAATTATAGCAATGCAATTCATACTGTCATCATTGTTGTCCTATTGTGAGAATACCAACAACAACCGGGCAACACAAAGCCGCCCAGCGACCAGTGTTAAATCACCCTGGTCTGTGTGAGAGGGCTCTTGGCAAATGTTTGTGTTCCCTGAGCCATGTTTACTTTTTCAGACATGTAATGAATCTTAACTTTGACCTTGCAGTGATTAGCTGTCTCTGGCACAGACAGAGGCAGCGAGAAGAATGAAAAAAGGAAGTGGGGATAGTAATGAGGAGACGGAAAGACATGGATATCCAGACATTTGTATCCAGTTGGGTTTTGCAGTCAGCAGGGAGAGCAAGAAGGGAGAGAAGAGAGAGAGAGAGAGAGAGAGAGAGAGAGAGAGAGAGAGAGAGAGAGAGAGAGAGAGAGAGAGAGAGAGAGAGAGAGAGAGAGAGAGAGAGAGAGAGAGAGAGAGAGAGAGAGAGAGGAGAGAGAGAGAGAGAGAGAGAGAGAGAGAGAGAGAGAGAGAGAGAGAGAGAGATGGGGGAGAGTGCACCTCATGTATATCGTGGCTTTATCGTTGTCTAAGTTTAGATTTTGGCTCCAAAGACCGCTTCTCAAGTAACGAGTCCAGGCTCTCCAGCACACCCACTTCTAGAGCACAGATGGAACCATAAGACCCGGTAAAGCCCAAACGGATGTAGGAGCCATCAAGGCAAGACGGCACAGGCGACAGCTAATTCTTCTGCCGTTGGTATACTATGTGAAGGAGGATCCAGGGTGATAAAGAAAGAACTACAACCCCCCCCCCCCAACCCCCCCTGGAAAAGAAGTGAAGCATTCAGTGTGACAGCAGCTCCCGTTGCCCCCTGCGTGCGTGTTTATTCCTCTATTACTCTGTTAGCTGTAATGGGAACATGGCAGAGGCGGGAGAAGAGACTTCTGGCTGTCCCACAGCCCCCCAACCCCAGCCTCGACATTTTCTTCAAGACGTCATATTCCACGGCAAGTTTAAAGTGAGTGTCAAAACAGGTTCACTTAAAGAATCCGTGGGAGAGATTGAGAATGAGATATTGGTTTTGAGCTGGCAAATGATGCTCCATTAAAAGAAAGCAGTCTGAGGAGTGATTGAGAAAATACAAAGCAGAAGAATATAGGAGCAGGATGAGCATGTGAGCATGTTAACATTCACTCAATTACACTCGTGGCTTTAGGAGGAGAGATGCCCCATCGCCCTTCCATCTTCAAAAAACAATACCTGACCAATAAGGTTGTGTTTAACTAATAGAATGACATAGCCTTAAACGCTTTAACACATAAAACGTCTATAGGTGATGTCTAAACTCGATGTCTGTAGATGTCACATGGAGAAACTACTGCAGTAGTTACAGCAGCAGAGTTTAACAGGAAGATGTCTTCAAATCGGCTGCGAGGTGTGCCGAATACTTCAGGTGAATGCTACAGTGATTTGAGGTATGCTTAAAGGGACTCTGAGCGGGGCATTAGATACGTTTAAATCAGGGTTTGTTGTGACTCAGAACCACTGTGTATAACATGGCGTGAAATTGCACCGTAAGTGGAAAGAAAGGGAACACACACACATGTTTTGGCCAGGCCGGCAGCCTCGTAAATCCAGAATGAACTTCGGCTCTGCACGCTTGGGGCGTGGCCATGATCTCGGTGGAGGCGCTGAGGCAGGGCCTGGTTGGAGAGGGAAACAGCTTGCTAGGCACTGTTAACCCGGCCGCTGTACTCTGTTCTGCTGCTTTACAATTCATAATAAAGCCTGTTGTACACATCGCATAACACATTTGATTCATGTATCACATTTATAAATGTAATATATGCAAAGTGTTGCCTCCTGATGTTGAGAGGGGGAGGTGAAGGGTATTCTGGGTAATGTAGGAAAGTTGCACAATGGAGCAGATAGACGGAGCAGTGACAAATTGCATATAACGATAAAGCACAATATTTAACATATCGAAAAAATAGGTCCTAGGCTGCGTTGTACTTCACTAATAGACCATTTTTAACTTTATACACTTCTATAACTATATATATAAGTGTTTAAGGGTGTATTTTACTTTAATGGTATGTTGAGGCTTATGTGATTATCAACCACAAACTAATTTAGCATGATTACTCTTTAAATACAAGAATTTGCTCAATGACGATTCAAATTGAAATCCTTTAAAATATGCCATTTCCTCTTGAAAAGAGGGGAGAGCGATCATTTAAATTGGATCAAGGCAGCATAGAATTAATTTTTACTTGTATTTTTTAACTCCAATATATTAGGACACATTCGTTTATTTGCAGACCATTGGCGAAAACAATTTTGACTCATGGTCGCCCCATACAACACAGTGAGAGAAATATGCAGCGGGACACAGTATTCAATAGGAAACGACAGGCATGGGTTTTATCAGAAAATAGTGTTTTTAAGAGATTCTTTGGCAAACCCTCCAACTGTGGGAATGTAGGCTCCATTTGGCTTTACCATATAAATAGACTAGTCAAAAGGGTGGCCTGGTAATCTCCAGTATAAACATTCAGAGCAATGAAACATGACTCCTAGTCATAGCACAGGACTACATCTTAGTCATTAAAATTACGACTTTACCACCACTGCTAAATAAGATGAATGTGTTTTTATTGACTGCCCCAAAAAACAATTGCCTCACTAATGGCGTCTTCAAATCGACGGGGGCATCCGCTGGTGTCAGAGCTCTGTGTGAAATGTCAAACTGCAGACCAGGAATCTTGTCCTACATGAGTTATGGCGTTTGAATAAACAACTTTGCAAGTGCAAAACTGAAAGAAAAGAAAGGGCGGGTGAAATGTGCTTTGCTGATTCAGCTCCTAGTGATCTGCTGGTTAGTACAGACATCTCTGCAGCACAGCTGTTCATTAGCATCCTAGCTCTGAGTGAGATTGAGTTTGAGTCCTATTGCGGGGACAATTGATGCTCTATTGTGCAGTGATATGTTACCTGCAATGGAGTCAACATTTTCCCTTCTTTAGATAATAAGGTGCTCATTCAATCAATTCCTATTGAATAGTAGGCTGAAACATTAGCAAAACATTTAGACACAAACAGGTTCATATTTCCAGGCTCTTAAGCTTTATCTTAAACTTTTTATCGTTATAATTATCTACTTCTTAAGCCTCACAGAATTGTAGAATTTCCCCTACATTGTTACAAATATACACAGACTATCCATTTGTATGTCATCATAATCACATTCTTTCGGGCTTTGAAAATGCCTGTGTTATGGCTTTGTATTTATGGACATTCATTAGGTAGCATTAAAACCTGTAAGGCATTTTCAGTACTAGACAGACTTGGTCCTGTCGTACCACTGGTGTGTTTACTGACCAACTGCTTGTACTTGAGGGTATAGTGCATTAGCTATAAGTAAGAGGATGTGGTGAAAAGTGTTGGAAAGCAGCCAGTTTTCCTTTTTGGTGTATTTTCTGCTTCAATCACGAGCATACTCAGATCTTTAACGTTGCCAAGATGTGAATTGGTATTGCAATAAGACTTGCATATTATGTGAATCACATGATATTCCATTGCTGAAGTTTAGGTTAAACAGACCGTGGATTATTTTTTGTTTGACTTTAAATAGGTGGATTGCACACACCCTGCTATCATGCATGTATACATGTGACTGACGTACTGCGTGTACGTCCTGCACACTTAAAAACAAAGAGAAGCAGAGAAACAAAAACCCCCATGCTCACATACACACAGGCACACACACACACACACACACACACACACACACACACACACACTCACAAAGGAACACATACACACACAAAGGCACACACACAGGCAAACTCGACAACCACCTACTCACAGAAACAAAGGCACACACACACACACACACACACACACACACACACACAGGCACTCACCCACACAAAGGCATACACACACATACACACACACACACACATATACACAAACACAAAGGCATACACACACACACACACACACACACACACACACACACACAACACACACATAGGGGCACACACCCCCACATACAAACACATACACACACACAAACACATGTGGTGTCCACGTGGCTGCCTCCGCTGCTGTTCCCCGTCCTAAATGTCTGTGGTTGGCCCGTGTCTCTGCCAGCTACTGGAGACCCTGACCCCGGAGGAGAACACGCAGTGTCACTACGGCCTTTACTTCCAGGACGGCCAGCGGCGCGTCGACTACGTCCTCACCTACCACGTGAAGCGGCCCGGCGCCGCCCGCCACGCCCGGACCACCTCGCGCCTGCTCACCGACAACCCCCTGGCCCGCAGCCTGCGGCGAGGGACCCTGATCGGAGCCCGCCCCGGGGGGCAGGACAAGAGGCCCAGGGGCGGCCGCCAGGCAGAGAGGGCCGGGTTCCCCTCTCCTCCTCCTCCTCCTCCCCCTCCTCCTCCTCCTCCCCCCGTTCCTCGCCCCAACACCACGGACGAGGAGAAGGGCCTCGCCGGGACGCCGAGCTGGGACGAGCAGGAGGACGATAAGCGACGCAGGAGGGAGGAGTTTGAGAAGAACCTTCTAGACATGGGCCTGGAGCTGGAGAAGGACGAGGATGTGAGTGAATGGCTCTGTGCACGTAACGCTTTGTGAATGGGGTTAAGCTCTGGGGCTCCTTATGAGTCCCTTGGGTTGTAGACCAGGAAGAAGAGCCCAGTTGAAGAGGTACAGTGATTCTGAGTAAATAAATGACGATGCTTCCCTTGAGGTTTGATTGAAGGAGCTTTTAGAGAGGATGTGGGGACATATGTTGTGAAGGAGGATGTGTCTGCTATTGCTTTTTGATACCATGACTTTTTAAAGTTGCGTTTGTTTAGTTGGTTTATTGCTAAACTCATTGGCATGCTCGTCACTGTAGGAAATACAAATCATTTGATGTCCAATATTGGAGCAGATTTTATTTTGCATACATAAGTTATATGTTATTTTATCATCAAAACACAGTTAATACAATTTGGACATTCACGCTAGTTATTAAGACAGAAGTTGCAAATGATCCAATCTGAACAAAGTCCAATAACTGAGTTTCAAAACGTAATGGGCTCTATGCACAACTCCACTACTTCCTGGACTTAGTGCTGCTCCTTCATTTCCTGTCTTACATTACTGGACAAACTGATTAATCCAGGTGTGTCTGAGTAGTCACAATGGTCAGACACACCTGGATTAATCAGTTTATCCAATAATGTAAGACAGGAAATAAAGGAGCAGCATTAAGTTCAGGAAGTAGTGGAGCTGTGCAAAGAGCCCATAGCGGTGCACATCAGAAAAACAATCAAACTTATATGAGTAGCTTGCCTTTGAGCTCGCTTTTGGTTGAAGTCCAGAATTACAAACACTAGGATTCCACATGCTGCTCTGTCCAGCCCAGAGGCCTACCCAGTCTGCAGCAGGGAGGGACCGGCTGGCTGGGCTGCTGATATCAGCTGTTTCAGCCGGTGGAGATGTAGCCGCAACAATGGATGGATGCATTGTGTTGGGCCTATAGGAGGGAAAGGGGTGTGTGTGTGTGTGTGTATGTGTGTGTGTGTGTGTGTGTGTGTGTGTGTGTGTGTGTGTGTGTGTGTGTGTGTGTGTGTGTGTGTGTGTGTGTGTGTGTGTGTGTGTGTGTGTGTGCATGTGCGTGCGTGCGTGTGTGTGTGTGACGTGTGTGTGTGTGTGTGTGTGTGTGTGTGTGTGTGTGTGTGTGTGTGTGTGTGTGTGTGTGTGTGTGTGTGTGTGAAATGAAAATATGAATATTCAACTCTATTCTTATTCTCCTCAGCAATCTGCATAAAATAATAGGTCAGATATTTTTGGCCCAATTACTTTGATATGTCCTTTCAACGCATTGTCGGCACAGCTAGCATTCCCGATTTAATTTAGACTTAAAAGTCAGATTTCTGTTAAACAACAGGATACAATCTGCGTAGTGCTTATATTGTAGGAATGAACCATTGCATAATAAACATTCTACATATGTTATAAATATATCAGTCTATTGGACTGATATCTGATGGGAAAGAGTCCTTGCGAGGGGAATTTGACTTGGTGCAGCCAGAATCACTATGTTCCTGTCATAAGCACTGTGTGTCCTACACCACTCCATGGGATTTACTTTTATGTTCTGGCTGCACCAGGTCAATTGCCCCTCGCTACGACTCATTCCGATCAGAGATCATTCTAATAGAGCCCTTCCACCGAGGCGTCATCCGTGGGACAAACACGTGTTTGCTCACTTCCTGTTCCAGGGTAGTAGACTAAGCTAGTACAGATGATTCTAGTGCAATGGTACATAAAATTAGCCGACCCAGTGTTTATCCTAAGGCGGTACCTTTGTGTAAAAAGTGTGAGGGTTAATGTATCTGTATTCCTATTGGTGAATTCATCCTCCTGATAACGAGTGTGTCCCAGGGTAAGACCCCGGGGGTGGGCTTTCTAAAGATCCACGCCCCCTGGAACGTTCTCTGTCGGGAGGCGGAGTTCATGAAGCTAAAGATGCCGACCAAGAAAGTAAGGTTCTACATTCTTGGTGAACTACATAACCTATGTTGTTGTTACCCTATCACCCTCTTTATAACCCCTCTACATGTGTTTTTTGTTGCTCTACATTGTGTTTTTTAAACCTTCTTTGAACACCTTTGTTGTTGTTGTTGCTCTAACATGTGTTTCAACATCTATTGTTGTTGTTCCTCTACATGTATTTTAAGTCCTCTGTTGTTGTCGCTCTAACATGTGTTTTAACCTCTCGGTTGTTGTGGTTGTTGTTGTTGTTGTTGTTGTTGCTCTAACATGTGTTTTAGCTCTCTTTTGTTATTATTGCTCTAACATGTGTTTTAACCTCTCGGTTGTTGTGGTTGTTGTTGTTGTTGTTGTTGTTGCTCTAACATGTGTTTTAGCTCTCTTTTGTTATTATTGCTCTAACATGTGTTTTAACCTCTCTGTTGTTGTTGTCGCTCTATAACATGCGTTTTAACCTCTCTGTTGTCGCTCTAACATGTGTTTTAACTTCTCTGTTGTTGTGGTTGTTGTTGTTGTTGTTGTTGTTGCTCCAACATGTGTTTTAACCGCTCTGTTGTTGTTGTCGCTCTATAACATGTTTTAACCACTCTGTTGTCGCTCTATAACATGTGTTTTAACCGCTCTGTTGTGGTTCCTCTACATGTGTTATAACCTCTGTTGTTGTTGTCGCTCTATAACATGTTTTAACCACTCTGTTGTCGCTCTATAACATGTGTTTTAACCGCTCTGTTGTTGTTCCTCTACATGTGTTTTGACTCCTCCTACACGGTTCTCTTGCTAACCCTTTCAAGTTACATGATTTACCCTCTGTATGGTTGTACTTTAAAGCACATTTGGTGTCATTCTTTAATCACAATACAAAGCAGAACAGTCCTCCAACCCATCATTGATTTATCTGAGACCTGTGAATTTGTCTTCTGTGTTTGGAACCTTGCAGATGTACGCTATGAAGCAGTCCAGTAGTGTGGTTGAGAAGATCAGCTCTCTGATCAGTAAGGTGTTAGAGCCTCTACGCCCAGGTGTGGAGGAACACAAAACCAAGAGCATCAAGCACCTTTCCTACACATTCTCCCGAGAGAAACAGCATCTGTAAGTGCAAATGTTTAATATACTACGTGTCAGTAGAACTATCGTTTGATGGAAATGTGAATTAATTCTCAATTTGATGGATTTCCCATATCTTACTTAGACAAAATAATCATACCCCACAATTGGTGTATGTATGAGAGATATATACTATAATATACATCAGTAATAGATGTAGAATGAACTACTATTCCCTAGATCAGATATATAGCATACAACTTTGTATAAGGCCCCTATCTGACTGCTTGTGGGTATTGTAGTCTGTGTTTGGGGACCATCTTGTTCTATAATCCTGAAGCCAAAAATAGGGAAAGTAATACTCCATTAACACCTCCTATATCTGTCCATCGACACACATAGTAGGCTGTGATGCCTATTACTCTTTTGGATAGTTAGATTATGTTCTTGGATGTGTTTTATGTAAAACATTTTGACAAAGTCACGCTATGCTCTCTACTAGAAGAATTAAGCCTTTATCATAGAGGTGGGGTTGTCGGGGCAACCACAGGTATATCTTATTACCTTATTTATGTGCACTGGGATGCCTACAGACCCATTATTAACTTAATGAGCTGCACCTGTTTTCACCCCTACTATAACATCTCTGTAATAAAGGCCTATAGTAGAATATTAGAATAATAGCTTTTTATTTAAACTTTGTCAGCCCTGTGTGTTTATGTGTGTGTGTATGTGTGTGTGTGTGTGTGTGTGTGTGTGTGTGTGTGTGTGTGTGTGTGTGTGTGTGTGTGTGTGTGTGTGTGTGTGTGTGTGTGTGTGTGTCCATGTGTGTGTGTTTGTTTGTGTGTGTGTGTGCGTGTGCGTGTGCGTGTGTGTTTGTGTATGGGTGCGCGTGTGTATTTTATTTACAGTTTCAACCTGTCAGACAAAGACTCATTCTTTGACAGTAGAACGAGAAGTTCAATAGTAAGTACAGTATTATGCCATATGAAATGCTTCTTATTCTCACTTCTGGGTTGAATTCTATCAATTATCTATTATCCATCTATTAGATCAAGTCTATTCCATTATTGAAAACTGTAGTGTAATTGGTGATAGTTAACTAGTTTAAAATCCCCAACATTGGCCTCTATGGACAGCAGCTTGCCATTAAATACAATCAGATAAGACTTGTTCATGAATAGGGCAACTCAGGGGTCGCAATATGTCAACGTCCTCTTATTCGCTTGCAGCTAGTAGCTAGTAGTTATAATACAGCAATTGTGGTCTGATTGAATTAAGTTAACACATTGAGGTGACTTGGATTTATGAAAGACAAATAAAGTCAAGGGAAACTTTTGTCTCGGTAAATCTTAAAAATACCTGAAACCTATTAACCTATAACCCGTATTCTGCTCATGAATTAAACACTGAAGGTAATATTTATTTACAATGACAGGTCTTCGAGGTGTTGAAACGAACCAGATGCACAAAGGCCAAGTACAGCATGGGTCAGTCTTCTTTCAACCTTTTACATGTTTTGAGGGGCGTTTGTGCGACAGGGTGGGTTGAAGAAGAGAATGAACAGGGACAGTAGCATAGGACAGTGGACGGGAATTGAACCTGCGTATGCTACAGGGTGTATTGCACTAGCAGGTGGAGAAAAATCCTAATGGTTGTGTCGGGCATGCTTTGCGTTGTCTGTTCTATTTAATCGCAGTAACACAATGTGAAAGGTGCAGAAATCGACCTTAAAAATGTGTTATTTCCTGTAACACATTATACACTGTTTGACCCTGCTTAACATTTGTGTTATTGTATTGTCCTTAAGGATTGACCAGTCTACTCTGCAGTGGGGTCTACACGGCCGCATACCCCCTCCACGACGTAAGTAGCTTCCAGAGATACAGCCGCAGTGTATTCATTTCCATTTAACGAAACAGAGGGATCAGTCTGACAGTAGCAACTCGTGTTCGGTTGTGTGCATTCATGCATTGGTTTGAATGCATGAGAATCATTAGTCTCGATCGACACAGCGAAATGATAACAGTGTACTGGGCAGCTTCAACAGAGCTCAGCCAATAGAATGACCTTATTTCCTGTTTCCAGGGAGATGTCAGTGGAGAACATGCAGAGCCCAACGATAGGAAGGTAAGATCGCTGCACATTTATAATAGCAGAAAATACATGCACATGTTCTGAGTTTGAATTATGCATTGAGCAAGTGATAAGAAAACATTAAACTTTGTCTAGGGAAGGCCAACATTTGAACAATTATGAATTGTGTCAGTAAAAAAACCTATCTAGGTTAAAGAAAAGATGAAAAGGCACTGATCCTAGAAAAGGGAATGTATTGTTGTATAATTGCTGTGTTGTGAATGTACATTACAATAGTGGTTAATTTAAAGTTTACTTATTTTGTATGGATGACAGTTAAGGACAGGAAGAGATGTGCAAAATAACACAAATTAACCTGATTTCAATCCCTTCAGCTCTTGTATGAGGAGTGGGCAAGCTACAGTGTCTTCTACAAATACCAACCCATTGGTCTCGTACGGTGAGAACCTGAGTCAAAGGACAGCGATGTTGTGATAAAGCCTATTGTTTGTCCAACTGCATCTCTGGACGATCTGTCACTAATGTTTTAATAAACTACATTGTTTTTCTACAACTGTTCTTCTCTTCTATAGAAAATACTTTGGTGAGAAGATCGGTCTGTATTTTGCGTGGCTAGGTCTGTACACGCAGATGCTTATCCCTGCTTCCGTGGTTGGAGTCATCGTCTTCCTGTACGGATGTGCTACCGTGGACGACAATATACCAAGGTCAGAAGAAAATCTTCTTTTACTTTGTTCGCTGGACCACCGAGGGACGGTCGCTCATTTCTTCTGAATTCATAAATCATTGTTTGCCCATCATAAGTAAAGTGTAAATATCTCCCGTCATCTATCCAGTTTGTCTCTCTGCTATTACCAGCAGGGACCTTTATCAGCTTGGTAGTTCTACAAATGTAATAATGTCATATACAGTACATGATACATATGATTGAACATTGTATGTGTCTAAGTTTGCATATCATTTTCAAAATGTAATAGAATTTGTTATCTTTATAATGTTATATGTATTACTAATTTTCCATCTTTCAAAAGGATCCAGGAACATAAATAAAACACAATAATGTGTATAATGTGCATATATTTTCATTTGGCTATATCTTAGACGGCCAGTCGAAATGAAATCAGGTAGTAGAGAGGCTCAGGAGGAGTTGATTAAAAAAAAGGTGCAATGAGACTGCATGACAAAAAGGGTAAGAGAGGAAGCAGACGAAATCTAGAAGGAAAGGGACAGAGAAACAAACATTTGAGGAATAAGCTGTCATCGCTCAGGGCCTGTGCTCCATCCGCTCTGCTTTCCATCAACCTGCAGGATACTCCCACGCATGCACACATGCACACATGCACCCGCACACACAGACACACACACTAACACTTGCGTTTAATTGCACGCACGCACGCACACATTCACACACATGCAATGACGCACAAACTCAAGGTTTGCTGTTTATATCCCAGTTCAAGCACTTTATTCCTTCTCTGAATAAAATAGTAGAATTTATATGTACTTTTCCCCATAAAATAAAAACTAAAATGAAACAATGTTAATGTTATCGAACATCACATAACTTTATATAATTACATAATAATATAACACCACTCTATTGTTGCTGTCTTTTCTTCTGCTTTCAGCATGGAGATATGCCACCCCGAGAACAACATCACCATGTGTCCTTTATGTGACAAAGCCTGCAGCTACTGGAAGCTGAGCACAGCTTGTGGGACGGCCAGAGCAAGCTATCTGTTCGACAACCCGGCCACGGTCTTCTTCTCCATCTTCATGGCCCTTTGGGGTGAGAACGCTGCAATTTATATGTTTAGGGAAATGTGCGCAGGATGAGCCACGGTTCAGTTTCTCGCTGAAGATCAGTCTGGCCTCGCGCCCGTTTGAAACCCACTTTAAAACCCAAATAGTGGACTGACCAATCAGCGCTAAGTTGCAGGTTGGGCGATATTCCAAGGAACAAAGTTATAAACGTTACTCCGATTCTGTTAATATTAATGCCAGACGGATGTCGGAAGTTCGGATCCGTCCCTCGCGTTTTATTTATTCATTTCTGGATATTTAAGTTTTTGTTTATCATAGAGACATGTGTTCAAACTCAAAGTGAGGCACTGAAAAAAGTCTTGAATTACTATTTGAGCCATTTTAATATGTTCCCAGTGGACAAGAACAGGTGTCACTCATAATACTCTGTGTCTGCTGTTCTGATGTACCAGAGGTACAGCACGGGTAGTAGACTCAACTAGTTAAGATGAGACTAACCGTGACCCGATAGGTAAAAGTAGCAGACCCATAATTAGTCTGGCAACATCTGTTTGTCCTCCGATGACACCTCTGTAAAGGGTATACAACCAGGTGTTCGTATTGATAAAGGTGTTGAATCATTTCACCCTACTGATTCAGTAAAGCCAATAAATGAATAGGTAGATCCAATACAAGTGTTGCCAAGGTGGTTTATGCCTCAACGACAGGTGTTGTGGTCAGATATATGTAGTGAATTTTGTGCCAACTATTGTTTTCTAAGGTACACAAGCTTTACTAGTTCATGAACACGAACAAAACAAAGCACATATAACTGCCGGAACCATCCTAGATAGCTTAGCTTAGCTCTGTCCTGCCAGTCTTCTGGGGGTTGGCTGGTAGAGACGGAAGGGTGGGTGAGAGGCCGACTGGCATTAGAAGCTGTTTTCTTAAGCATTGAAAATAGCCACAAGCCCTCCCTAAGAACTCACTGCTTGCAACTCTACCTATAGCAGCTAGTCTGAACAGGGATAATAAAAGCAGCAATGTTCAGTGTGAAATATTAAGCAACATAGTAGAGTGCTTAATATAGCAACCTATGGCTGTTTCTTTGGAGATGTCCATTGGTGGGCTGTATGCCAAATAAAGTAAAAACATGACAATATATGTGTAGCTTAGCAAGTAATTAACCTTTAGACTATTATTATGTAACCAACTTTGTTTTTTTTTCACATGCTTAAAACAAACAAACGTCTTGCCCTAGCCAGAAGGTAGAAATCTGCAAGAAAGAAGATGTTAGACAGAGATGTTAGACCGAAGATAACGGCAGGCGATAAACTTTAGTGGCAGAGTGCTTGTGACTGCAAAAAACTGAAAGGTTTTTGCTAAACCCAAAAAACTGAATGGCTTTTTGTTTTTTAAGGTCTTTTTTTAAGCGTCTTGGAATTACAACCCAAAAGCCGACTGCAATAAAGCATAGAGACTTGGCTACTTGTGAGTGTAGTAAAACAGGCTGTCGGAAATAAGCAAACAAAAAAGCATTCTTAAACATCCTCCTCACCACGACCACTTCTGCCAGGGGTTGATTTTATGCAGGCGACAACAGCTTTATTAAGTTGTCTGGTTCTGATGTTTTTACTCTTTTCTGTGGTTGTAAGACTGCAGAAGTACATCTTCGACCTTCTGCTAACGTCCCACTAACTATGTGCTGCAAGCAGGAAAGCATGGCAGGCCAACACCAAAGTGTGAAATAAATGAGCAAAGAGAAGGTGTTAAGAGTACCCAGGAATAGTCCAGAAATCCTTCATGTTCCAAAAAAGAAATATATTCACCCATAATTCACCCATTTCTCATATTTGGCTTATTAGCCATGACTAACACCTTATTTTGCCGCTGAACATTTGGACTACTTTACTTTGCGGAAGCATACATCACCGTTAAGTATTAGGCTATCATTGGAAGGTGTTGCGTATGCTAAGCCCATAAGCCTGAAACAGGATATTGTAGACCCTCGTCCAGGAACTGGAGCATGCTCAGTCTCGGCATGCCTTTGTAGGGGCCGACACACCGCACCCTTCACCCTTCACCCCTGCGGTCTCTCCCAGGCACCATCTCAACATAGTAGCAATTCAATTCATACATGTTCAATGAGCCAAATGACTCATATTTTACAACATCATATTTTATTCCCGCTCTTGATTAATCTTTGAAATAGTAAGTTGTTCAGTTTCAGGCACCGTAGAACTCATTTGTTGCAAGGTCTAGTTTCTGTTGTGTTTGTTTTTTCGATTAAAACTCCTAAACTACTTTCTGTCTCGGCAATTTGATCTCTACTGAACAGTCCCTATGTTCAGGTGAACACTTACACGACCGTAAACTTTATGCAAGCAAAAACTTTTTAAAACTGTTTCATTAAGGCTTTGTAAGTGACTAGTCTCATTGTATTATGTGTTGTCTAGCTGCCATGTTTATGGAGCACTGGAAGAGGAGACAGATGAGGTTAAACTATCTGAAAACATTGAATCTCGGGGTTCTAGTTGTAATTTCATTGTATTGCATCATTAAGATGTGCACCCCAATTGGGCTCACAAAAGGAACATAACTGCATTGGCTCAACTACAAGTTTGTGGGCAAGATGCTCAAAGGAAACAGTGGTCTCTTATCAGCGTGTGGAAAGGGAAATGCCTATGCTTGCAATTTGATCTTGAAACTTTATGCAAGCAACAACTTTTTAAAACTGTTTCATTAAGGCTTTGTAAGTGACTAGTCTCATTGTATTATGTGTTGTCTAGCTGCCATGTTTATGGAGCACTGGAAGAGGAGACAGATGAGGTTGAATTACGAGTGGGACCTGACTGGCTTTGAGGAGGAAGAGGTGAGTCACATATCCGACTGGGATTCCCCCACTTAGCTTACCCCCCACCCATGCATGTGATCAAATATCTACAAAGTAAGAATGAGGAAGTCAGCAAGTAGAAGATACAGGAAATAAGTGTCATTCATTTCCAACGCTTGTTAATTGTGGATTTGAATTGAATGCATGATTTAAAGGTTATTTAAGGTGTGCTTAACCGTGCAGACTTGCCATTTGTTTTGCCAAACGCAGTGCTGGGTTGTACCACACAGCTCCACAGAGGTTCCTGCCTGGGTAGAGTTTACTGCATGCATTTCAGATGTTTTTGGTGCACGGTTATGTTTCTTTCAATCTGTCGACGGGAACCTTCTGCAACCCAAGAGTTCAAGCCAAACGTGAACTGCTACACCAATATGCAATGAATGAGGCAAGAGGGGACTGACCAGCATCACCATTTTTAAACCCAGAGCGCCTCGGGCATCTCTTCTACATGCGTACACACATGTCCACCAGCCAAATACCCAACAGCCCTCCATCCCACTTCACCCATAGCTCCACCTGCTTCAGGGAGTGGGGCAGCACAAGTTCCTCCCAGCTGCCACAGTAGAAGGTGTTGTCATTTACAAGCAGTCTCAGGAAGAGGCTGTGGATGGTGATGTCATCAATGCAGCTTTGGGAAGAGGATAAGGATACTGACTATATCCAAAGCAGCTTCAGGGAAAATGTTGTGGATGGTTACTTCATTGAAGAAAATTTCATTGGAAATAATTGCGACTTTAAAGTTCAAACAAATTAAGATTCACCTGAGAGGTAATGAAACTAGTACAAAAACGACGGCCAACAGGTTCTCCCCATCTCCTAATGGTTTCTCTCCCCTTCTGTCTCTCTTTCCCCATCCCTCTTGCAGTACTGGTTCACATAGTATTGTTTTGTATGTTAATTTTGGTGTGTTTATTTCTTTCCAGGAAGACCTTAAGGTTTGTAACATTCCATTATATTCACTAAAGAGATTCTTTACCCGTCTTTATTTTCCAGTAATCTCCTCGTTTGCTCAAGCTTTTCTCTATCTGCATTCTATACTCACAAGGAACAGTTCTGAAGTCTGATTCTGAAGCTAATAGTCTATTGCAATCATTCTTATGTTTATTATACTTACTAATAATTGTATTATTATTGTTATGATAAAGGAAAACATAGTCTTGTGATGGTTTAGTAGCCATATGTGACTTTATGCACATATGAAGCCCTCAGAAAGTTTCTTCTCTCGTTATGGCAAATTCTACTGAAAAAAAGCAGTCAAAATGTTTACAATAAGGTAACATTGATTTAAGATAGGTCAAACTGTGTCTGGAGCATTGATTTAAGCTGGGTCTAGCTAAGTCTAGAAGATAGGTCTAGCTGGGTCTGGAACATTGATTTAAGAGGGGTCTAGCTGGGTCTGGAACATTGATTTAAGATAGGTCTAGCTGGGTCTGGAACATTGATTTAAGATAGGTCTAGCTGGGTCTGGAACATTGATTTAAGATAGGTCTAGCTGGGTCTGGAACATTGATTTAAGATAAGGTCTAGCTGGGTCTGGAACATTGATTTAAGATAGTAGCTATGGAAATGATTTAGCTAGGTTAGCTGGGTCAGAACATTGATTTAAAGATAGGTTCTAGCTGGGTCTGGAACATTGATTTAAGATAGGTCTAGCTGGTCTGGAACATTGATTTAAGATAGGTCTAGCTGGGTCTGGAACATTGATTTAAGATAGGTCTAGCTGGGTCTGGAACATTGATTTAAGATAGGTCTAGCTGGGTCTGGAACATTGATTTAAGATAGGTCTAGCTGGGTCTGGAACATTGATTTAAGATAGGTCTAGCTGGGTCTGGAACATTGATTTAAGATAGGTCTAGCTGGGTCTGGAACATTGATTTAAGATAGGTCTAGCTGGGTCTGGAACATTGATTTAAGATAGGTCTAGCTGGGTCTGGAACATTGATTTAAGAGGTGTCTGCTTTAGACCATGATTAACAATGGCTTTTAGCAATATAATTAGAAAGAAAATAACTACCATAACAATCCATATTTGAACATTCATCAAGACTACAGTGGTCCTTGTTGTCTGTATAATTACCATCAAGCAGCCCCTTAACTTCACAAAGGTGTGACGATTGTGTTGAAATTGTCTATCCATCAAACCAAATGACAAACTTAAAAAGCTTGGACTTGAGACTGGCGTACTGGCTTTGAACCATCGGAAAACTTTGAATCTCGGGGTTCTAGTTGTACTTTCATTGTGTTGCATCATTAAGATGTGCACCCCAAATGTGTTCACAAAAAGTACATAACTGCATGGCTCAACTACAAGTTTGTGGGCAATATGCTCAAAGGAAACAGCGGTCTCTTCTCAGCGTGTGGAAAGGGAAATGCCTATGCTTGCATCAATTTAGGGTTACCAAATCAACAAAGATGTGACACGGAAACATTCTTTGAGTTCCAAAAAATGCAACTCCTTGAAGCCGAAATTGCTTTATGTTGTTTTCTATTATATAAATATATATCAGATTGTATATCCTAAAGGTTTTTCCTGAAATTTAAGTTACCTCTAACTTGACATGTTCTTCTTTCTGTATTTTTCTACTTTCCTTTTTTTCTACGCTTTTGCAATCTCTCTGTATACTTTTCCTACTACAAGTAAGTTCTGATTAACAAACGTTGTGATCATCCCATGTCCTCAACCATCATGCTCAGAAAGCTTGTTTTCTATCCACTTCAGCTACTCTGAAGTTGCATGAAATGTATTTATCTTCATGTGTCTATGAAAACAAAACTGTCACTAAAAATTGGATCAATTGAATCTTACATACTGTTTGATCAATCCTAATCAACAGAAAGGAAAAAAAAACAGGAATGATTTTATTATGTAGCAAGATGTGACCATATAAAAGAATTCTTTGACAGCAGTTGACAATCAGTTTTGTTTCCATGACCACCAGTGCCTGCGGATAAACTGATGCACAAATGTATTTCAACTGAAGCCCAGCAATATCTTACTTCAGTGTTCATTGGCATCAATAATTATTGACTTGTTTCATTTGGAAATGCAGTCCATTGGAGTTGATCATTACTGGGTTACAGTCATTCACCCTTGTACCATTTATATTGTCTTTTGGCAACAGTTTTATGTGTGAATAGCCCCAAGCTACTCTAGCACAGGGCTAAGGACTTGACTCTCTGTCTTTACTTTGTTGCATGCCTACATCAGGACCACCCAAGGGCAGAGTATGAACTACGGGTCATGCAGAAGTCCCAGAAGAAAGAGCAAGGATCACAGAAAAAGGTCACTCCAAAGTCCTTGTATAGTACTACGACGATGCAAGTGTGTACGATACTTTACAAACTAAACAATGAATCTTGATAATCGTAACACTGTACTCTGTCTTGTTTTCAGGCTGAGGAAGAGAAGCTGACGTGTCGAGACCGGCTGCCTGCCTACATGACCAACCTGGTGATGATGCTTCTGATGGTGAGAAGACACACTAAAGAATGTTATCTACGCTGCTTTGAGGTTTCTGTATTCTATGGTTTGGATTGTATTTGTTTATACAAGGATTTGTCCAACTTAGAAGTAAGGTTGAGGAATAAAAGCATAAAATCAGTATTGTAGCAACTACGTATGTGTAAAAAAAAAAAATGTTGCATCGAGAGTCTATCCTAAAAACCATCAAACCAAGCGATTTATGATTATTTCCATTTGTTAAATACTATTACTAGGCATCCTAAGTACCCCTGTATCGTTCCTTATACGTCCATTAAAATACTAAATGACAAAGGGGTCCCTGCTGTGGGAATACAGTAACAATCAGCTGGTAATCATTACGTTTGCCTATTATCACCAAATAACGCGTCACTGCACTGCCGCTGTCTGTTCCCATCAGATTGGCGTGACCTTCGCCATAGTCTTTGGCGTGATCCTCTACCGTATCTCCACCAAGGCGGCTCTGCACATGAGCTCCAACCCCATCACACGAAGCCACGTCCGCCTGACCGTCAAGACCACCGCGGCCATCCTCAACCTGGTCGTCATCCTCATCCTGGACGAGGTGTACGGGGCCGTGGCCCGCTGGCTCACCGTGTTGGGTGGGTAGGACCGGGGGTAGGGGAGGACCACGGGGTTGGGTAGGGCCACGGGGTGGGGAGGACACGGGGTGGTGGGACCACGGGGTGTGGGTAGGACCAGGGGTGGGTGGGACCACGGTGTGGGTAGGACCGGGGGGGTGGGTAGGACCACGGGGTTGGGTAGGACCGGGGGGTGGGTAGGACCGGGGGGGGGGTAGGACCAGGGGTGGGTAAGACCTGGGGGGGTGGGTAGGACCAGGGGGGTGGGTAGGACCACTGGGGGGAGGGGCTTTCACCACGACAGGAAGGGCATGGATTCATCATGACAAATCAAGTTATTTGTAAGGAAGTAATGGTGTGTGAGTGAGTGAATGTGTGTGTGTGTGTGTGTGTGTGTGTGTGTGTGTGTGTGTGTGTGTGTGTGTGTGTGTGTGTGTGTGTGTGTGTGTGTGTGTGTGTGTGTGTGTTGCTAGATGGCTGATGCGCATGAACAGCATGTCAACACAATGTCAATCATTAATTATTTCTCTCCAACAATAGATGAAGCTTGATTGTTTTTTTTTCAGAGGTTCCAAAGACAGACAAGAGTTTTGAGCAGCGTCTTATCTTCAAGACGTTTATCCTCAAGTTCGTCAATGCATTCACTCCAATCATCTACATTGCCTTCTTCAGGGGAAGGTGTGTTCCTTAGCAACAGCTATACTCTGTTCTCTCTGTAAACTCTTGTTTTCTTGACTTTTAAGATATTTATGATTCCTTGTGTGATGGCACATTTAATTGCCTGTTATATTATAATTATAATTATTATGACATGTATTCTAACCCCCTGTTAACAATAACAACTACATTTCCAATTCTTTACCATTTGAAAATGTGTAAGCGGTTAGTTATTGGACTGTTTGAGACATCCTTCTAAGTAAAGAAATATGTAAAATATATATATATATACTCTCACAGAGACATTTCCACACATTACCATAGGTTCATATTATATAAGCAATAGAAATAGGTAATCTATTGTAATCTAAAACATTTTGTATTATTATTTTGATCATGTGTGGACTGGTCAAACATTGGCAAAGTGAGACTACTGTCAAAGTTATTTAATTACATTACATTGGCAATGAATACATAGCAAATATGAATCATATGTGAATGCATGCGATGCAGCTACAATATCTTATTTTTTACTTTACATGCTTTTCACGATCTCTAGATAAAATTATAATGACTAACACAGCTATTCTATAACCATCTGTTTTGTTATTTTTACCCTAGGCTAGTTGGCAGACCGGGGAGCTACTTGTATGTGTTTGAGTCATACAGAATGGAAGAGGTAAGAATTTGACTTGCTCATAACAACCATTTTATAAATATATATTCATGCAGTGAACAAAAATACAAGTCATTATAATCATACAGTCCCAGAATCCCTGCCAAACAGGCAGAACAAAACGACACATTTTGGTCTGCAAAGTGGAATTGCAGACATTGTCATGGAGTAACAATACAGACTTGCACACACCGCACACACACACACACACACACACACACACACACACACACACACACACACACACACACACACACACACACACACACACACACACACACACACACACACACACACACACACACACACACACACACACACACACAAACCTGATATTAAACTGGGTGACTCTGCCACTCAACAGATTGCTGAACAAATCAAATGTGTTGCTGACGTTAATAGGAGATTAATCTGTAGTAACTGCTCGACTGTTGCCCATTCCTCTTCCAGTGTGCCCATGGAGGCTGCCTGATGGAGCTGTGTATTCAGCTCAGCATCACCATGCTGGGGAAACAACTGATACAGAACAATCTGTTTGAGATCGGAGTACCGTAAGTAGTCACTGTCGACTGGGCAACTAAACCGTGTGTGGGTGACTGGAGATATTGCAAAACACTTTATTCCAGCTCATTCCATTTTCTTTTCCTCATTTCTCAGTGGCTTGCTCCTGCTGGCTGTTGTTATTTAATAATTATACCTTATAAACTGCAAATCAGTTCTATTAGCATAACTCATAAAATAATATTGTAAAAATTGCTTGTTGGCAACCAAGGAACAAGCATTTTCATAAATCCATCAAATGAAGATAATGAAATTGTGTGAAAAAAAACATGATTGCTATGACGAAAGTTGCATACTTGTAAGGATGATCATGTCTTCTTGATAAACAAAGCCTAATTTTTCGATTATAATCAGAAGTACATAAAAATAATTCCTTGCCATCTCCACCAGCCTGATTGTATGTGCTTGTGTGTTACACAGGAAGATAAAGAAGCTGATACGCTACATTCGATCAAAGCGTCAGGCCTTCCAGGAAGAGGAAAGGCAGAAGAGGTTGCAACGATACGAGATAGACCACTTCCTGGAACCATTCGCTGGGCTAACACCTGAGTATATGGAAATGAGTCAGTTTCTCGCACACACACAGAATCACATGATATTATATATGCAATATGGATGGCATTATACAAGTTTTGATGAGGATGAAGGTTGTACCAAGATTCCAGGCACTATATATATGCTGGTGCTGAAAGGAAGTGTTTAGGAGGGTGCGGTATCCATGCAGCCGAGGTGCTGACTGTAGAAGCAGACACGCACTCATCCTGGCCTTGTTGCATATCAGCACCGGAGTGTGTTGGATGATGGACTTGCTCAGCTGTTCCTCAGAGACCAACTCTCAGGAGAGTGTGTGTGAACCTGAGGTTCTTGGACACTGGCTGATTGAAGCCATGTGACATAATTTGACCCGGCGAGAGTCATGGCACTTGAATATTTTGGGGGACTGAAGGAACCCACACTCCCAGACGGTTTTTCCCAGTCTGGGGCCAGGACCTGCTTCTCGTTGCCAGCATTTGAGATAATATTGGATTATAGAAGAATGCTCTTCAGGATTACACAGACAGCAGTGTAACACTTCCACCAACAATACAAACAATCTGCGAAACTAGGGGGCCGGCAGTGACTATAAATGTTGTGGGTGGCAAAAACAAAAAAGGGATTTCAATCCGTTGCTTATGGCCTGAAACTAATTATAAGAGTGTTTCTTTGGAAGGTTTATGTAAATTCTTGTCCTTAAATGAATTAAAATAAGGCACCAAATACTTCCATACGGCCGCTAGTTATTTGAAGACTGCGGAGCGGAGTGTCAGTAAGGTTATGCCAGGACAGTCTCAGAGACAGCTGGCTACATGCTTGGCATTGGGTCAGAAGCTCACATTTCTCAGTATTAGAGGGTGGAGTCTGATTGGACATTTAACCCGTTTAACGCCTCAATTGGAGGATTCTTTCACATGCACGTATAGTTGATTATAGTTGAATCGGTTCAAATAAAAATGCTCATCATATCAGTTATGATCGTTATATTAATAATATTATTATAGTATTTTAATAATGAAGATTCCTGTTTGTTTTTTGATATAACACATTGTAATGTCCTCCGTTCTCTCTGTGTCCTCGCCTCCCTGCAGTCATTCAGTTTGGTTTCGTGACGTTGTTCGTGGCGTCGTTTCCTCTCGCCCCACTCTTCGCTCTGCTCAACAATATTATCGAGATCCGTCTCGATGCCAAGAAGTTTGTGGGTGAGCTCCAGCGGCCGGTGGCAGCCAGAGCCAAAGACATTGGTGGGTAAAGCCCGTTCAGGAACCACACAAGGAGCCTCAAAGATCAGTTCGGCTTCCTTTCAAATGAGTCACTGTCATTTTGGATACCAATGTCTGCTTAATGACTATACAAATATATGTTAAAAAACCTATATCTTCTGCATTGTTGTATGCACGGAATTTGCGTATAAACCATGGGTGTTGGGATTACTGTGGCTGCCCATCAGACCTGGTGAGATGGGCTGATCCACTTCTGTTGAAGGATTCTTGTGGTCCAACCGCAGACTGTAGGGGGCATTAATTTTGGCCCTTACTTACCAAGCTACTGTAACTGAACTGCACAAATGGTTATCGTGTTATCGTTGTACGATGCCGTTTTAGTTCTTCAAGGAATGGAAGACAATGGTGTTGTGAATGTTTTTGGGGCGAGTTTTAAGTGTATTTTAAGCCACCATTTCCAGAAAATGTATTTTACGCTATCAGATTCATTACTTTTTGTTGTTATTATTGCAGATTGGTGTCTTTTGGCAAAGATTGGCATCTTTAAAAGATTGAGAAGCAATTATGTTTTGAAGTCTGCGTTTCATTCTTCCTGACATTCATTGTGTTTTTGTAGGTATATGGTACAACTTACTTAGAGGAGTAGCAAAGGTTGCTGTCATCATAAATGTAAGTAATAATTATATCGACATACGTGTCTGCCCACATTTTGTATACAAACTAATTGTGTTTACTACTTTATAGGTTGAATAACCAATTTATTGAATCGTTGGAACATAAAATAATAATGTTTTATATAATAGAAGAAGAATAATCAACAATTAACGGCAATTAGCTAGTTAACCATCTGGATATACATTTATAGACCGTATTAAGTATCCACTACTCCCTCAAGTTCATTAGTGTGGGCCTCATCATATCTGTGTGTTTGTCTTCATCATATCTGTGTGTTTGTCTTCATCATATCTGTGTGTTTGTCTTCATCATATCTGTGTGTCTGTCTTCATCATATCTGTGTGTTTGTCTTCATCATATCTGTGTGTTTGTCTTCATCATATCCGTGTGTCTGTCTTCATCTTGACCCGCCAGGCCTTTGTCATTTCCTTTACGTCGGACTTCATCCCCCGGCTGGTTTACCAGTACAACTACAGTCTCAACGGCTCCATGTTTGGCTTTGTGAACCACACCCTGTCCTTATTTCAACGTCAGCCACTTTCCAGGACGGCAAGGAGGCCCATGGACCCTCTGCATTTGGGTTATGCGGTCGAGATTTTGCAGGTAAGGGGGAAGTTTGAGTCACATCATGCTAATCATCCCTTAACGTCGGCCTCATTGGAGGCTAACCAGGTCCACACGTTGTTGTCTGGCAGGTACAAGGACTACAGGGAACCACCATGGTCCACCTCTCCTTATGAGATCTCCAAGGAGTTCTGGGCTGTCCTGGCTGCAAGACTGGCTTTTGTTATCGTCTTTCAGGTAAAAGTCTATACACAGCCCCATAGGTAGAGCAGCCTCCATTGTTATCCACAAATATAGAGGAGAAAAGCAGAGGAGTCCAGGAAAGGAGAGGAAATGAGTGAAGAGGAGACAAGAAGAGGACCATAGAGAATAGATAGATGTGACAGGAGAGGACGAGAGAGGAGAGAGTCCGAGAGATAGCATCCTATCACCCTATCGCAGACAAAGTACAAAAATTAACAAATAATTGATGGCATCAATTTGACCATTAATACATCCCGAACTTCCCATGTCTCGCAAACCACATGAGGGCATTAGAATAGAATGAAGATTGAACCGAAGTATTGTGTTTTGGCAATATTTCTCCTGGGCAGAAGTTAACCTGCTGTAACAGGCTTTACGTAACTGACCCCCAAAATGCAGTTGAAGTGCAGCGTTGTTCAGGTTAATGTTTGCATTCCCTTCGTCTCACCACCACCACCACCTCCTCTTCTCCTCCTCCTCACCCCCCTGGCCCTCTTCCCCTCAGAACGTTGGTGATGCTGATGAGTGACGTGGTGGACTGGCTGATTCCAGACATCCCCAAAGACATCAGCATGCAGATCCACAAGGAGAAGATCCTGATGGTGGAGCTGTTTATGAGGGAGGAGCACGGAAAGATGCACCGGATGGGGAGCACAGCGTCCACGGGGGCCAAGGAGAAGGGCAACAGTTACCCCCCCGTCCCACTGGCTCGCCAGCGCAGCATGCCCCCGGCCCAGTGCAACAAACCCAATAACGTCTGACGTGCGGGGGAGAGAAACACACTGGCCTCACGCAGAGCGTCGACAGTCTCGGCGTGTGAGGCTACATCACAGGATCTATGACGTATTCCTTGTCCACAACATTCCAACATGGATAGGGGAATTTCTTTAAGTAGTTGTTAACTATCAACACATTTCAAAGAAGTTTCTACAGATAGCTAGACTAAAGTAAGGGATTTGTTTCAGAACACTATTTATAGACACTATAAACCTTTACAATTAGCGTTCTCTCCCATCGCACTGCTTCTTAATAATGGCTTGGGTAATTAGTTTGCTACCTCATCTTAGGTCACAGCTGTATCCTAGACTATTCCACTATGCAGTTTTCCAAAGATTATATTTTCATAGGTTTCTATGGAACTTGGTATTCAGCCATGTATGTTATATAAGGCATATATAAGCACACACAACTATTTAAAGTGAATACAGGTCTTGAAAGAGCAAGGTCCAGCCTCATGCTCAAAGAAGGAATCCACAGCCTTTCAGCTGGGGGACTTCCTACACTATCCTGCGACTGCCCCACCTATATTCATTCATTTCCATATAATATGTTAAGTCGGTATCCACTCTGTATTTATTTGTACACATCAGTATTCGTTTTTTTTTTATAGATTCAACCAATACTTTATTTTAACAGTTTCTAGATTAAAACTAAATCTGCTTATAAGCAAGTCACATATTTATTTGAAAGTGGAAAACGATTATGCAGAATATAAAGCACCAAACAAATGCATACAGTTTGAATAGAGAAATCATTTGTCATTTGGGCGCGTTTGCTTTTTTTTCTGAAACCTGTTACTGTTGTGATGGCCTTCAAGTAAGCGGTTGTACACTTTTTGCCCAAAAAGTATCCATCACATTGAATAATAAAACCTATATGCTTTAATGTTTTAAAACACACTGTAGTCAAACAAACATCTAAACATACTGCTCAGCAAAGTAATTGTTCCTTGGCTCAATTCTTTTGTTCTTTTTCTGTAAAATGAGTTTTGTGCCATGGAAAACTAAACAAATAAAGTGTCACACACCTATTGTGATCTCAAATTCACTACCTGTATATACTATTTATAGTGCACTTTCCATTTGCCTCAAATACTTGGTTGTATTGGAAATCTAGAAGTTCTTCTTTTAACAGAGAACAAAGCCCCACCCCCCATAGTAGATTGTTTTACACTGGAGGACTCCCTCTGTAGATGAACACGTGCTAGTGCATGTCTCACCGCTTATTGGTTAACCTATAATCACCATGGATACCCTGCTGATTAAGGATTGATGCGAATATCCTCAATCTAAATCTTGCGTTTGAATTTTTTTAGTAAGTCTGCAAGTTAGGTTATTTTTCGGAGTTTAATGACCTTTTTGTACAACATACTGTAGCATTATATTATCTGGCAGTACTTTTTTTCCTGCATCAAACATCCTTAGCAAACTTAGCCAGTAGCAAAATTATAATGGTCTCTTACTTGTATTTTTAAAAGACGTCCATGAGATGGCGGAACGAATACCCCCAAACAATACCAGCGTGGGGTCAACTAACACACATACTTTTAAAGTACTTGTGGATTGATGTGGAATAAACTAATTCGATCCTTTGTGGTGTGGTGGTCTCGTGCTAGGCATGACTTGGAGAGTGGTAAATGTTCAACAACGTGGTTTATTCTAACAGAGACACAGGGTAAAGGGCTTGCGTTCTGGTTCATGAAGCATCTGCCGAACACAGGTAAACAAACAGTTATATTGGGAGTGGGCGGAACGGTAAATAGGCCACGCCTACATGTTCTAATATACCCAGGTAAACCTTAGGTCTGTCTTAGCTAAATGGCAAAGTTTGTAGTCATGTTTGTAATCTTTAACTTATCTATAAGATCATTAAAACCTTAAATGGTGTTATTAGAAACATTAGAACATTAGAAACCATTCATAACTGTGGTTAGCTTGAAACATGTCATCAGAAATAGCATGGACTAAAATAGAATAAATTCACATCAAGATGAGTACACTTGTGAATGGATACGATTTCTGATCCTCTATCAGGAAATTCCCCATTATGTCTTACTGTCGCTATAGCGACCGACATTAGACATGGAACACTCTATAGACCATTTACACACTTCCGCATTTTTCTCGAACGGAAATACGTCATTGTAGGCGTAGTAGAACTTCCTGTTTATGGTAGCGGGTCTGCTGAGCTATGTACAAGAATGCAAATGATTACATTTAATCTAAGTTCATATTGTATAATTTATTATAGCTGTGTGGACAAGTACTCCACGTCTCGTGCGAGCGCATTTAGTTCAACCTGGACTTGAGATTTTTACTGGGACAGAGCAGTTCAGTCTATGTACCCTGCTAAGGTAAAACAAAATCTTGTTCTGGACGTCTGGTCACCCTATTTTCAGTAAAGAAATAGTAAGTGAAGAAAGTGCCGCAACCGCGCGAGAAGAGAGATCGCACAAGAACGGGCAACTTTTGTGAACTTTTGCCAACCGGCATTCTGTCTATAGTCAAACCTCCAGTTTGTGAGGCTCCTCATTGACCTGAAGCATCTACCTCTCACTACAACCTGTCCCTGGAGTATTATTTGATACATGAAGCAAGAAAACATGAAGTGTTATCTCACATAGAAATACACAACTTCACTTCGTAACGTTAAGTCACTCACAACACACAGTGTCAGTAACATTTCCCATTTACCTAGTAGCTGCTACAGCTTCACCAAATTACTGGTTGTGTATCTCATGTCATCTCACTTAAACATACACACAACACATCTTCAATTGCGATGTGTTTATACTCTATATTACAAATTCACAGCACCTAAGATTACTTACTTTACAGTCAGTTGAACGTTAACAGAGTTATAACCGGTTATATGGCTAATGCTATAAGCAATGTTCTTCTTTACTTACCTTGGTAATGGTGTGGATTATCTTCGTGGAAGAATTTATATCCTTATCCAGGTTGTTGCCTTAGTGGACGAATTTATCTCCACACTCTTCATCACATCGGCGCTGGTGAACTTCGGTAGACAAGTCAGGCCTTGTCGCAAAAACTCTAACGTTAACGTTAGCTGCCATTTCTCCATCAACAAAGCATACAACGGAACTGGGTTTCAGGTTTAGATCCACAGGAAAAGAATGAATGAAAGGTAGGGGTGTTTTGGGGTGGAAGACGAACAGCCTGGAACACAACAGAAATTACGACTCCAATTTTCCGTATCTGCCGCCAACCCGCTACGATAACAGGAAGTTCTACTACGCTACCAGGAAGTTCTACTACGCTACAATGACGTATTTCCGTTTTTTGCTTAAATGGTCTATTGGGTTGGACACTGGACTTTCCTTATTGAAACCAAAACGTATTCTACCACAACACATTCAAAGAAACTCCCAGGTAGGGGAGCTGGCCGCGGTGCTGATCTGTCAGCTTCTATTAGTTAATTAGCAGTTTTTATCACGTCCTTAAGACATTGAGGTTGAACTCCATCTGGAGGTGGATCTCGATCTTGATGAACTTCTGTAGTTTGTCCACATGGTGGCGCTACCCTCACATCTGTTAATATCGGGAGGTTAATGTAACGGTGCAGACGCAAATAGATTACAGATGATAGATGGTTGGTTGATTATATAATCTAAAGGTTCCACCATTTAGTCTCATACACATAATATAATTCACAGAACAAACCGTGGGAGATCATCAAGGCTATACATTGCACAAACAACCTCTTGCACATGCCACCACGCGCACCCACACACACGCGCCAAACACACATAGAGCACACACGACACAGAACACATAGCACAGACCCTTAACTTGTTTTACTTCATACATCTGTCTCAGGATTATTGCCTTAATTCACAATCTCCAATGCAGTGATGGTTATCAATATTGGAAGCAAAGCTCTCTCACACCACACACACACACACAACACACACCACACACCACACACACACACCACACACACCACAACACACACACACACACACACACACACAACACACACACACACCATAGCACACACAAACATGTTTGCCATGCCAGTTATCATTTTCACTTGCCATTTCAGTCAGAGAGACTGAGCCTACTCTTTATTTTATTATTGTCTCCTCTTCAGGGCTATGAGCCAGTGTGGTCCAGTCAGTGCAGCTCCCTCTTCCAGAGAAGGCGATGAGGGCCGTAATACTTCCCTGTTTGTCTGTTGTCTTGGTTTCGATGTCAGCACAAACTATTTTGGATGAATTATCTTAAGTTTGAACTCTAACCTGTGTCTTGCGCAGGTTTCAATGCAATATACAGACTTAGAATAAGATAGTCTAGCGCGCTGGAGGGGATGCCTGCCTCTTATGGAAGAGGCTGTCAAAGAGGAGGATTGGGTTATTTTTTGTTGTTTAATCACATTTTGATAACAATAGTTATTCTGTTGGACCTTTGAGTAATTTCTCTAAAGAAGGGGCCATTAAAGGGCCCTTCATACACTTCTAGTGTAGGGGCCCGCTACAGGTTGTGTTCAAAGAGGGGCATCTGAGAGGGGGTTTAAAGGGGTTCTGTACCAAGAGAGGCACCTAAGAGGGTGCCTCTCTGGTACCCTATCTACCTTAGGGACCTGGTTTTCTCTAAAAATAGAGGCACATAAAGGGGCTCTACTTATGTTTCAGCACCTCTAGTATTTGGGGGTGGTTATATGTATGATAAAGATTGCAAAAGTAGTGTTGTTTATCAGTCCAACTTCAGCATGGAAGAGATAATCTCGAGAACTAGGTTTTAGTTCCCCAAATGCACAAGAAAACGATGGGGAATGAAAGGTGATTAGCTCTAATGACTGGACGTTAACCAATCTGATCTCTCCAACCAATAGCTGGGTGTGCTGAAGGGCCAGCATTATCCTAATGGCTGTCATCCACTTGGTACGAACACACATTTTTGTCTATGTTATTTGTAGGGCAAAATAATACACGGCAATGTGTTGTTTTTTTATCCTTTATTGAACATCAGATAAAGGTACATTATCAAGTAACACAGTATTAGGTTATGAATAGTTTTGCTGTGCGAAGCCAAAGCACACATTCATAGTCATACAGCTTTTGGACCGTCATTCTGTCTCCCATATTGGCCTCCATGGGACATTTAAGGACTTTTACTTTATTTCAGACTAATAGAGGAAGATCATTATCATTTTCACAATCACAATAAAAGCAAACATGTATCAATCATATATTATACTAAATCCTATAGCATCAAGGGTAGACATTTAGAAATCCATTGTTAAATTGCCAAAAGGCTAACATTGGTCAGCTTCAACATTGATTTTTTGTGTTGTTTGGATAACATGGGACTAACATTGAAATGACACGTTTGGTTGAAAAGGGGGTTGAAGCGCAGCTAGGGCAGAGGATCAGCGTTCGGCGGAGCTCTTGTGTGACGTCAGAGAGGAAGAAAGGTTTTTCAAACGGTCTCGTGACTCTCTGCGCTGTTCACAAATAGAACAAGAACGCCACTGTGCACAATGTGGACAACATTGTGAATGGGACTGCTTTATATTTGTTAGAGACTACAAGGCTCAAAATCATTTTTGTTCAGTAGTAAGGCAATAGATTATGAAGTGTAGCAATTAGACACATTTAGAACTTACAGGTTTTACCACAAATTAGACTTTCACGGTAAGAATCCAAGAAGGAATCACCTAACCTTTCAAGTCTGAGCTATGATAAAAAAAGTCAATGATGGTGTGTACAGTATCTTCATTCTGGTACTCTCAGAGCACCTGTGAGATAACCATATGATCGGGGAATGTACACGGGTTAAATAGTGCCATGAAATGAGTGGCGTATAAATACAAAGTTAGACCTAAAGGAGAACCCTCGGATTTTCCAACTGGACCCTATTTCTGATCTATTTGGGTCTACAGGACTACAACATTTTTTTTAAAATTGGCCCAGTATTGTGAAGAGTGTGCTAGCTGTAAATCTGCGAAAAGGGCTAGGATCTCATCTCATTGGCCTTTTTCGGTCAATCCTCTAAAAAATTGCTTGTTTTTGCCACTGATAGCTCGAGATTATATTCTTTACATAACTAAAAGCTATCCCTGCAGAAATTACTACAACTTTACCCTTCGGTGATCCGAGCTATTGATGATTGTGCTCCACTAAGTAATTTAATTTTACGTTTAGACATACATTGCAAATGTCGCGCTGCCAGGAGAAGCTTGTTGTATGTAGTTGCAGGAAATCTGCCCTTTTGCTAGCACAAGTGAACTGTTCTACTCCCAAATCATCTTGAGAACACACAGACAATGCTTCGGTTAAGTCCACATCAACGAAACTCCTCCTCCAGCTCTGATTTCAGGTTCCACCTATCCTACCTGCAACAACGTTCCCACCTTGAGCGACCACTTGGTTGGGAAAAAATCACTAAAAAGGGAAAATATTTGCGGTTGAAATAATCTACAATGCAACGTAATACACCGTTAATACTGAGCCACTAATTTGTATCCATACATCATGTGTATTTAAGTTGATCTGCCATCATATGACAGTAATTGACGTGTGTGTGTGGTGTGTGTCGTGTGTTGTGTGTGTGTGGTCGTGTGTGTGTGTGTGTGTTGTTGTGTTGTGTGGGTGTGTGTGTGTGTGTGGTGTGTTTGTGCCTGTTCTGACTCCTCATCCTTAGCATTTCCCTTTGCAGCCAAACCAGACTGTTTCTCCAGTGACCTGTGTCCACAATGCCCATCTATAAAATTAATACAACGATATGAGTTGAACATAAAACACTTTCAAATGAAATGTGTGTGTAAAATTGAATGTGTCAACATTGTGTGACAATTCATTCTACTGATGTGTACACTTTTGTTACTTGCAGACATTTGATTTAATCCAATAAGACTGAATGTGCTATAATATAAGATTGCATATTACTATAAATATAAAAAATTCAACTTAATCCTAAAAAGATCAAACATTATACAAAAAACGCAACTCCTTATCTGCGTCTCTGTATCGGAGCATTGCCTTGCTCACACACACTTACTCACAAACACACACCCAGTCATGCCACTGCATGAGGAGTGCTGAGGCTCAAAACACCTGAAGGAACACTGGAGGTATTTTTATTAGATACTGTTGCATGTTAACAGTTTGTTCCCGTTTCCTCTACAGACCACCTGCAGGGCTTGGCTCTTGGAATTGCTTAGAAAATAAGAAGAGATTCTGCGTGCCTCCCAAAAAAATGACACAATCGAAGCGCAACAAGTTTGAACCGAAAACACTTCAAATTGTAACAATTGAACACCCAAATTAATTCAATATAAAGATAGTGAAATTGGTGAATAATCAACACAAAAACTAAAGGCATAATGAAAGTTAAGCTTTACTATCTCAAAACGAAA
>OLKM01000540.1:186637-282491 GCA_900291075.1 Melanogrammus aeglefinus | reverse complement strand
TGAAAATAAGTTTCGCCAAATCGTTGACGTCGCTTTGCAACCGAATGACGCTGGGGTTGATAAAGTTACCTGGGATCGCAGAGGTGATACAGATGAACGTGAATCAGACAAGAAAAACGCCTTTCCGTTGACAGCGGTCATGGGTGGAGCGCGTGAGCATTCCAACTGCATTAAGAAAGAGCCGTATAATAAACAAAAATAATTGACAGCTGAACGTTAGGAAGGCCCATCAAGTGAATGAGCAGTCTACAGCATACGGAAGAGCGTGAATAAGTAAGGGATAAATGTATAGAAGCCTGTCATTATCGGGATAAATAAGCCCGATAGGGCGAACAGGACCCGCGCGCAGCGACACGTCTGGCACTGCAGGATTTGAGTCAGAGTCCACTGGAGGTAGTGTTTAGTGAGGTAAAGCGCTTGTTACTTTGGTCCCAGCTCTCTGGAGGTCATTTTCACATAGGTCCCCGTGTGGTTTCTGGGATTTTTGTTCACCGTTCTTGTGATCATTTTGAGGAAGGCCGAGCTCTCTGAGTGGCCGACGACGTGCGTCGCGACGTAGGTCGCATTGGTGCGATGTACGGTCGCATGGTCGCGTCGTAAGGTCGACATTGGTCGCTGTGTTGGTCGCGTGCTTTCAGTCGCTGTGGTCGCTGGCCGGCTCGGGTCGCCTCAATAGTCTATTGGGCGGATCCTTAATCATTAAATTTGCATGATATTAACGGTTTTTTTTTGAGACAGTTGAATACCGAGAAGCATGCTTCTGGTGAAAGCTTCCCTTACTCTCTTTATTGCAAATATTATTTTTATATTGAATAGGCGCTACAGTTTTAAATTGATAAAGTCGTTGGTCTATCATATCAATGAAAATGTATTAAGTTTTGTAATTTGGGGCCGTATTCATCCATCCATCATCCATTCACCTTAATATAATATACACAGTATATTTGTTTTTACGATGTCATTAAGCATTAATAAGGTATATTACGCACAAAAACACTTACCGTTAAGAATGATATATTAGGTTATAGAATTTTGGGCGTATTGAAATATCGTATTTAGAAGTTATACAATAGCCTATTTGTTTTGTTAAGTCATTAAGACTCATAGGTAGTGTTATGGTAGGCCTACAGTTTTTCATTAACGAAGCGATATCGTTTATATAAATGCAACAAGTACCTGTTATTTGCCCCAAGTGGCACAAGAGTAGAAGAAGCTAGGTTAGTAAATCAAGAAGGAGTGGAGTCGATTCTTTCATGGCCAAGTATATTCTTCTCATTTACTCAACTTAATTGATACGTATCGGCGCCTCTTCATTTTAAATTTTTTGTATGATTTAGTACGGATGGTATAAATTATATGACGTCATGTCGTAATAATTATCTGCGACGCTGGCTGGGTCGGTTTGGCTGACGCCGCTGGCCGTGCTGCGGCCCCTGGCGCTGGCTGCCACTGGCCGCTGGCCTCGGCTGGCAGCTCTGCGAAGGCCTGGAGCGACTAGGATCGCGACCACAAAAGTGTCACAGAACCTTTTGGCGGTAAATAGGTCGCAACCAACCAGAGCTATGCTGAAATAGCGACCTGTGAGCCAGCCATTGTCGCCGAATGAGCTGCTACCGTAACAAAAAGCATAATGTTATCAGTTTAAAACATGATTCATTGAACAGAATAAATAATAAGTGCATCAGTTGTAATAAAAGCGTAACATACAAATAGATATATAGCTTAGATATTAATAGACCAGATAGGCCCTTTTTATAATATATATAAAAAATATGCCTATTGGTCTTATCCATCTATATTTAATTCTTTTTAAATTAACTTTGTAATACAGTGATGTGTAGGCCTCTATGTATATTGATTATATTGCTATAGCCTATTGGTTTTTAATGTCTGACTATAAAATATTCTATGAAGAAGGTTTAGTGTGATATAGGCCCTACCTTTGATATAAGTTTTACAATGTTTTCCACCACGAAACAGTCACAGTGTGTAATGGTCAGTACGCTTAGTAATCAGGGGTTCTCTGTCGGATCCTCTCCCACTCCAGAAAGATTTTGCTCTTTTTTAGTCAACTTACTGATCAATCGGCGCTTCATTCAACATTTTAGTTTGATTTAGTAATGGTATGATAATTACGACGTATGCTCGGGCTGCGACCTGGCGTGGGGTCGGTTGGCGACTGCGCCGGCCGCCACGGCCGCCACTTGCCGCCACTGGCCGATCACTGGGCCCGCCACTGGCGCGCCACTGGCCGCCACTGGCCCGCCACTGGCCCGCCATGGTAGCTCTGGGCAGGCTGAACACTAGGGTTCGCGACCATAAAGCGTCCACGACCTCATTTGGCGGCAATAGGTCGCAACCAACCAGAGGTATGACTGAATGAGCGACCCTGTGGCAGCCAGCCATTGTGGGCCGCCATGGCTGATACCGTAACCAAAAGCCTATGCTATCACCAGTTAACATCTCATTGACCAGAACATATACGTGGTCAGTCTAATAAAACGTATAATAATAGCTTAGATATTGATTAGACCATAGGCCTTTTTATAAATGTATATAAATGAAATATGCCTATTGTCTATCCAATTCTATATTTAATTCATTTTAAATAACTTTGTAATAACAGTGATGTGTCAATGGATATTGGATTATATTGAAATAGCCTATGGTTTGTTTAAAATGTTGACTATAAATATTTCTTTAACATAAGTTTTACATGTGGTCTAACAAAAAAGTAGACGTGGTGTAAGTGGTTAGTATAGCTTGCTTAGTAAACAAGGGGTTGTGTTTCGTTCCCTCTAGGGAAGAAAGATCTTTTGCTCTTTTAGTCAAACTTACTGACGCAATCGGCCGCCTTTCATTTCAACATTTTAGTATGATTTAGTACGATGGTATGATATTATTAAACGACGTAATGACGGGGCTGCCTGCGACGCTGGTCTGGTGTCGGTTGGCCGGCTGCCGCTGGCCGGCCGCTGGCCTGCAGCTTGCCCGCCGGCTGCCGCTTGCAGCTTCTGCAGGCTGAGCGACTAGGTCGCGACCATAAAAGTGTCCACGACCCTTTTGACGGCCAATAGGTCGTGATGCTTTTTATGGTCGCGCGACCTAGTCGCTTCAGCTGCCAGAGCGGCCAGCAGCAGCCAGCAAAGCGGCCAAGTGGCCAGCGCAGTCAGAGTCCAACCGACCCAGCCAGGCGTCGCAGCCCGACATTTACGTCGTATAATTATCATAACATCGTACTAAATCAAACTAAACTGTTGAAATGAAAGCGGCCGATTGCGTCAGTAAGTTTGACTAAAAGAGCAAAGATCTTTCTGACCGTGGAGAGATCCGAACAGAGAACCCCTTGATTACTAACCAAGCGTTACTACCACTTACACCACTGTGACTGTTTTGTAAAAAACATTGTAAAACTTGTATCAAAGTAGGCCTATATTACACTACAACCTTCTTCATAGAATATTTTATTAGTCAGACATTTAACAAACCAATAGGCTATACAATATAATCAATATAGGCCTACATTAGTACACATCACTGTATTACAAAGTTAATTTAAAATTAATTAAATATAGATGGAAAGACCAAATAGGCATATTTATTTATATATATTATAAAAGGCCTATTGGTCTAATAATATCTAAGCTATATATTATATTGATATGTACGCTTTTACACTGATGCACGTATATCTATTCTGTTTCAATGACAATGTTAACTGAATAACATATGCTTTTTGTTATGGTAGCAGGCCATGGCGACAATGGCTGGGCTGCCACAGGTCGCTCATTCAGCCATACCTCTGGTTGGTTGTGACCTATTTACCGCCAAAAGGGTCGTGACGCTTTTGTGGTCGCGACCTAGTCGCTCAGCCTTCCAGAGCTGCCAGCCGCAGCCAGCGGCCAGTGGCAGCCAGCGGCCAGTGGCAGCCAGCGGCCAGTGGCAGCCAGCGGCCAGTGGCCAGCGGCAGTCAGCCAACCGATCCCAGCCAGCGTCGCAGCCCGACATTACGATTACGTCGTATAATTATCATACCATCGTACTAAATCATACAAAAATTTTAAAATGAAAGAGGCCGATACGTCAATAAGTTTGAGTAAATGAGCTAAGAATTAGGCTACTTGGCCATGGAAAGAATCGATCACTCCTTCTTGATTACTAACCTAGCGTCTCTACCGCTTGTAGGCCTACCACTGTGGCATTAACAGTTGCTCGTTGCATTTATATAAAACTATATCATTCTGTAATGAAAAACTACATAACATACCTTGTTAGTCTTAATGACATTTAACAAAACAAATAGGCTATGTATAATTTCTAAAATACATTACTTCAATACGCCCAAATTACAACTAATATATCACTCTATAACGAAGTGCTTTGTGCGTAATATACCTTATTAAGCTCTTAATGACATTTAACACAACAAATATTATATATAACATAAGATATAAAATACATTATTTGAATACGCCCCAAATTACAACTAATACATTTTCATTGATACTGATAGACCAACGATTTCATCATTTAAAACTGTAGGCCTACTTCAATATAAAAATAATATTTGCAATAAAGAGCTGTAGGAAGCTTTCGCCAGAGAGCATGGCTTTTCTGGTACCTTCAACTGTCGCGCAAAAAAAACGTTAATAACATGCAAATTAACTGATTAAGGACCGCCCATAGCCTTTGAGCGACCGAGGCAGCCAGCAACCACAGCGACTGAAAGCAGCGACCAACACAGCGACCAATGCGACCTACGACGCGACCAATGCGACCTACGTCGCAACCTACGTCGCGACGCACGTCGTTGGCCACTCGGAGAGCTCGGCCCTACTGATCATTTTGACCCCACAGGGTGAGATCTTGCGTGGAGTCCCAGATCGAGGGAGATTATCAGTGGTCTTGTATGTCTTCCATTTCCTAATAATTGCTCCCACAGTTGATTTCTTCACACTAAGCTGCTTACCTATTGCAGATTCAGACTTCCCAGCCTGGTGCAGGTCTACAATTGTGTTTCTGGTGTCCTTTGACAGCTCTTTGGTTCTTGGCCATAGGCCACCACAATTCAAAAGTAATAATAAATAAAAATTTACTAAAAATTAACCAATGAAAATCTGACATTGCTTTTGAATTGTGGTTCAACAGAATAATTTAAAAAAACAAACTAATTGAAACGGGCCTGGACAACAAATGGATGGTATAACCCTAGAAAGGATGAAAACAATCTGACCATAGGGAAATGTTAAACTAAGGTGTGTGCCTCTTAATTAGCATCACAGGTGTCTTCAAACTTGTAATCGGTCAGTCTGCCTATTTAAAGGGTGTCTCTTTGGCTTAATGACTAAATGATTCAACCACTCAACTATTAATCTTTCTCTCCTAGCCAATCTTGAGGTGAAGGAAGAATGCACCACTGCCAAGGACGCTGTGTGTCGGTGTAAACAGGGCTACTTCTGCCTCAGCGAACCCTGCATCAGCTGTAACCCCTGTAAAAAGTTTGTGTTCTCACTTTTCATTTAGACAAAATCAATAAGAACTAACCAATCCTAGTGATTTAATGAACGACCAGTGTTTTTTCTTTCTCATTCATTTGTCTCTAAATGAATTGTCGCTGGGAACCAAAAACCAAAAAGTATGCCTGTGTGTTTTGTTTTTGTGTGCGGGATTCACCCTTTTCCTCTTATATTTTGGGTCAAGGTGCGAGGAACCTGGTGTGCAGGAATCCTGCACGGGAACCAAGGATACGGTCTGCAAAGAGAAGAGTGAAGGTTCGGGATAAATATATTTCGGCGCATTCTGTGAGTTTATTTCTCCAAAAAATAACCACAAGTATTTTTCTATCTGTTACAGGCCCTGCAGTGATCATATATGTCGTTTTAGGGCTAGTGGTTGCGGCAGGGGCAGTAGTGGCAGTTGTATCTTGGAAGAGGAAATGTTTTTGCTTCAGTGAGTATTGTTTTTACCACAGCCACATTGAAACATTCTCTTAGTCAGTTATTCTGCTTAAAGGGGCAGTGTGTATAATTTAGTGGCATCTAGTGGAACTGCCTGCAGAATTTGAAAATAATGTTTGTAAGTTTGTTTTAATTAGTATCATGCAAATAAAACCCATTAACCCCGTTAACCCAGAAGGAGCCCTTTATAACTACATAGGTAGGGGTCCTCTTCCACGGAGTACCACTTTGCACTGCTATATTTCTACAGTAGCCCAGAATGGTTACATGGCTTTAGAGAGAACATGTTTTGAATGAATCAACTTTCAATTGAAGTGTACGTGTATCCAAACACTATCGCTTTGTTCACACTGCAAGCCTCAGTGCTCCATCTGGATATAATAATATTTATGTGGCCAATATCAAGCCCTTTCACACATAGTTCCAGGTAAATCTTGGGTTATCCTTGCAGGCACCACTAGTGATTTAGTGATTTTCACCCAGAGAAGCTCCCTTATTTTGGAACCTGACCAGTTTCCAGGGAAAAAAAGGAGCTTGTTTGCAAACAAAGTATAAATACAAATAAGCTTTATTAATATCGTCATCGGATCACCTGCAAAGCGTTGGCTCGTTAAGAACACAGTCGAGGATTCAAATATGTCTTTAGCTGAGTCATGTGATTGGTTTGTTTGCATCTCACGACAGAGGGATGTGACCCTTTACATGCCTAAAAGTTTCAGAAGGCACACAATTTCCATAGTATGAGAGTAGCCTAAAAAAGAGGTGGTTTGAAAATTGTGCAAACTTAACTTTACGTGGACATCAAATTATTGATGGTCCACGATGTAAATAACCACTGTGGATGCAATAAGAGGACTGTGTGTTGAGAAGCGTAAATAGGCAGTTACCTCTGTCATTTCCTAAAACATGTACTGTGACGAAGGTGGAAATGAGGAAGAACCCTGGGGGGATATTGGATTATTTATCGGCAGGCTAGAGCCGTCAAAAATAGAATTTAGGGCAATTAAAATGAATGTCGCTTTTTCACAAAACTGAAATTGCGGCGTGTTGACAAGCGCATTTTATCTATTGATGTGTGAACAAATTGCAACAAACCATCACGTTTGATGTAAACAATATACCACTTACTAATAAATCAAGAACCTCCTTGATAGATGCTGTGGTTGATGATGACTTCATTTTAAAATTACCTACTGGCACCTTGCACAATACAGGCCAATGTAGTCCATGGAAAGGGAGAGGGGTCAGTTGGTGGCTATCTGCAGCCTCACCCCTAGATGCTACAAAATTGTACACACTGGACCTTTAAATAAAATGATTTAATGGTTTACATGTTCTGTGTTAATCAGACAATTTAACTAAATGAAATGTATGGAATCCGATCCTAGTCTCAAAAGTCACAAAAACACATAACAAGAATAACCAAAATTTGATGATTAACAAACAAACAAGGTGGACTTCAATGTTGATGCTTTAAGATCTAATAAGGATCTATAATCTAACTTTAATTTCATTTGATTATAGAAAGTTCCAATGAAGGATTTGAGGGGACGGATGGAAATGATGTTGAAGTAAGTTTAAATGATTCTACTTAGTATGTTTCCTTAGTCCGGACATACATTTTTTAACACTTACTACTAACCATTTTCTCTAATTGTAAACCCTGTCTTGTCACTTTTTTAATCATTAGCATACATAGTTGGCGGTTTTTGTACAAGGAGATGCAGGTTTGTTAGACTTACCAGTTATTCAGGGCGTGTTTGCTGTGTGTTTCCTGAGTGAAGTAAAGTCGGTTTTTAGACATGCGCCCTATGAATCCAGCAATGTTAATCTTTATTTTATTTATAAATATTTACCATTTTGTAGTTACATGTGTTTGAATGTTTACATTTACATTTAGCAGCTGCTTTTATCCAGGAGAATGTCTGTGTTATGTCTATTGTATATTGCATTTATTTCACGTCTTTCCCTTGCTGTATGTTGTTGTTCATGATTTTACTTTATAAATTCTATTTGATTGTGTTTCTATTTTTTCGCTATCTATTCTACTACTGTTTTCAACAGAGTTCATTTTCCTCCTGAATCTGAATAACTCCTTAACTTAATGTTTTCATAGAATTCATCACTGATACTACTTAAAGGTGTATACCTTGATAAAGGTAAGGCAAAGCTACCTGATTCTACCTCTGTCAAAAATGTCATAATAAAGTAGACATGCTAATGCTAGATGATAATCTTCATGATCATCATGACAGACGGGAACTTCTCCAAGCTTATCCCAAACATCGCCAAACTAGTTGGATGGCTTGATATGAAGAACATCGCCATGGCGGACGGCTTCAAGAAAACCACCCTCGACAACATCCAGCAAAACAATCCCCGCACAAGCCGAGGAACAGACCATTTCACTTCTGATGGAGTGGGAGCAAAAGCATGGCAGGGAGGCCGCCAGGATGCTGATGAGTGGGCTGCTGAATAACAACAAAAATGCCAAAGCGCAGGAATTGCAGGGCATCATTCGAAATGATGGAAGCAACAAACAGCATCTCCCACTCCAGGAATAATTTGATACATTGATTAGCATTTCTACAATTTGGAATTATTACCTCACAGGGACTTTCCTTCTGGTCACACAGAACTATCCAAGACACTAGGCATTTTTACACTGCAAAGCAAGTACCGTTGTTGCGTGGCAGATGTTAAAATTTCATTGTCTTGCCTGTGTAGAACAGAGGGGGTGTATTCCTCCTTCGTCAAGGAGCCGGCTATCTTGGTTTGTTGGAGTAGGCCGGACTACGCAGGGAGAACTCTTTAGAAAAATGTGCACTGCATCCTAAGAGTTTTATTTCCTTTTATTCAAGCCAGTCCCATTAAATAATCAGGGTACATCTAGTACAATCTATCGAGTGTAGGCTACAAACCATATTCATTGTTTACAAATGCAAAAAAAACTAAACATTTTCTTTATTTGCAAACCACTTGTTTTTTATCCTGAGGAAAGCCTCGTAAGGAAAGTTGCTCTGCTACTTTGTCATAGATAGAACCATCTTTCACCGTCATCGCACGGCATCACCTTCTCTCCCATGAGGGTCAGAAGATCGCCGATTTCACCGGCTCTCCATTTGGATCTACTCATGTTGCTACGTCAACACCTCTACCCAAGTCCTGCCCCTGGTACCGCGATGCTGTTTAATTGAGATGAAAATAGAACCCCAAATATCTGTTGGGTTTGAGATGGGACATTGGGGTGTGAAATCTAGACTACCTCGTTCAATGTAAATGCGCAGACCATGCCGTGAAAAAAGAAACTGGCATATTTGGCGCTTTTTGACGTGGGAAGATTACATCCCCTAGAGATGTATTTGTTGCTAGACACACAAACCTTCGCCATTATCGATCAAATTTATTTTGCTTAAATTATGCAAACATTGTCTTTTTTTTAATTTTTTAATATAAAGGCCATAAATGTCTGCGCCACCACACAAGCAAGCGCTTTGGGTGGGCACAGGGATTTGTGGCACTTGCACGCACCCATATCTCCATCCTCAGGACCCATGGGAAATTCACGTGTGTTAAGCTGGAAAATAACTTTATCGTGCTTCCTTATGATGAATAAAGTTGACATGACACTGTTATCTTTGGGCAGTGTATTATTTTCTACCGCGCTCATCATTCATAAATGAGTATTATGTGTTCACCCTCTTTTTCAGATTGATTCACCCAGTCCAGCCAAGTTTTCAGAAAACTTTGGAGTTTGCACTGCACATTGGTTTGGGACACGTTCTGGGTCGCCACCATGTGCTGAAAACAGGACTAGGCTACTTATAGCCATTTCCCAAGTTTCTTAACATCTAATCCTTACTCAAACCATTAAAACATTATAGGTGCCACTGATCACTATCAACCACCGACCGGGTATGGGGCTTTTTTTTAACTGATGATTTCAATAAAGCTTGTTTAGTAGACACAATTCATGAATGTACCTTATTCATTAAACACATCCAAAAGAAATGCAGTCAAACCTGTTCCAAGCATTCACTTATTCAGTCTTACCAAGCACCAGACAGTACAGGGGCTCTATTCCCGAGGGCCCGCCGAGGCAATGACCCCTCATGTGTGAGAACACTCCAGTAGGGATTTTTATGTGTCGATTAAAGGGTAATTCCGTGGTAAAATGGATTTGGGATATGTTTTGTATGATAATGAGTTGAAACGTTCATTTTGGTGCACAAAAACCGCATATAAACGCGTTCTTCAGTTGGCTGTTTTTAGCCAATCAAAACGCTATAAACTTGGACCGAAGGGGGCAGTGGTTATGGTATAAACTAAATCGCTATTTTAAACCACTTAAAAGGGTAGAAGTAGCCTGTTACTTCTTTGGTAGTATAATAAGGGTCTTAACATATAAAACGAGGCATTGAGAATTTTTTAAGTGTACAGATTTTTTTTATTAAAAAGGACACTTTATACACAAAATACCATCAGTAGATCACCCGTCGACGCCATTTTGTTTTTAAAACTCGATAGGTAGGCTCTGGCTGTTTCCCAATGTGAAGGCTGCAGCCTTGCTAGGACGCGTCCTTACTAGTCGCGTCCTATGGAGAGTGCTAGCTCGAGTGCTTCCTAGTGTTCGGACTTTGGAACGACTTGCTTCCGCTTCCGCTTTTTAATACTGCGTTTCCGCTTGTAAACACATGTGCACTTCTGAATACAACATGAAAGCAATGATATATATATATATATATATATATATATATATATATATATATATATATATATATATATATATATATATATATATATATATATATACAGCAACGTACGTTATCATTAAGTTGCAAAAACGTTTGAAAAGTGGCACATGGATTATTTGCATTAACAAGATGAATCTATAAAAAGCAATACGGCACAAAATATTTCTGAAAACTACCGGTAATATAACTTCACTTACATTTGAACGTGTACTGCTCTGCCATTTTCAAGATCCCGCGCAGTGAACGCACAGGATTGTGGGTAGTTTGGGCTCATCTAGGATGCATCGATGCATCCTTGAAAAATCTCGGAATTCTCAAAAACGAAGGACGCAAAAATGGCGTCAATTTCGAGTGTCCTCAACATTGGAACAGTGCTTGTCGGCGTTCTATGACGTAGCGTCCTTAAAAGGACGCTCGTTGAGCATGCTTCCTTGACATTGGGAAACAGCCCCTGTCCCAATATCCGCACTTCCGCCCTAAGGTCTTCCTTGAAGTGTGCATCTCTGGAAAGCGCACAGGGGTGTAAGTGCGCAAGGGACCGATTCAATTAACAGCGGAATTGGGACGCTTCTGACACGTCACGTGTTACGTCATTTCTGTGTTGGTTCAGACATGGAGGCTGCAGGTGGCGCTGCTCGCTGAGTGCTTGGTGGTTATGCGACATCACCAAGAGCTATTAAGGAGAATTAGGAGTCGCAGGAGAAGAAGATATCTTCACCTCACCCAGCTGTTGATGCTGATGCCTGATCAACAGGTAAATTAACTTTATTGTATCCTACCTTTTAAAGTTAACTGTTAATGTGACCAGCGCGATTTAAAAAAAAAAAAACGTTAACGTTATAACCTGTTGACACGGAGTTTGGCGAGGATATATTGAGATATTACTCAAATTATGAAGTAATGTGAACTGTAGCTACTGGGTCATAAAAGGGTGTAGTCCTGAGAAAATGAATGATACATTGTTTCATTATTCAACTCATATTTGTTTTCACTGCGGTCCATGTTGCCAGCGCTTTTATTAACGGCTGGATAACGTTAGACACTATATATTTTTTTAATTATGTTAACATTATTCCTATTGAAAAAGAGTGCGGGTAGCCTACGTTATACTGTGATATTATTCCAATTATAAAATGATGATGTGAACTCTACTGGGTGTCCTTTCATGAAATGATTGATGTGAGGGCCAAACGCAGAGGATGTTGTTATGATGCTGTGTGAAGCCCTTTGAGACAAACAGTATATAGCTACCAGCCTTGTCCTGCCTTGCCTAAAACCAAAAATAATTAATTCCTCATTTTACACTGCAAATGATATGAGTTGAGCTGCCAGACAAATTATTTTTATTTTATTTATTAATTATTTACTATTATTATATTTTCCCTTCAGGGTTAAATAAAGTTTGGGGTTGGGGCTCGCAGGCGAGCGCCTGGTGGCCGGGTCTTCGCCCACGGGACCCGGCCGGGCCCAGCCCGAAGGAGCGACGTGGGCCCGCCTTCCAGTAGGCCCACCACCCGCAGGAAGGACCATGAGGGGTCGGTGCGGTGTGTTTTGGGTGGCAGCCGTGGGCGGGGGCCCCGCGACCCAATCCCCGGACAACGACTCTGGCTTTAGGGACATGGAATGTCACCTCTCTGGGGGGGAAAGAGCCTGAGCTCGTGGGGGAGGCTGAGAGGTATCGACTAGAGATAGTCGGGCTCACCTCCACGCACAGCCTGGGCTCTGGAACCCAACTCCTTGAGAGAGGCTGGACTCTCTTCCACTCTGGAGTTGTATAAAGTAGCTATATCTTATGTTATCTGTAATATATTGAGCAATTAAATGACGAAATTCTTGTAATCTGTGTTTTAAATCTGTTTTTTAATTTGTTTTTTGTATTTTTAAGGTTGGAAGAGTGATCAGATATGCCAGGCTGAATCGCACCATGCCTGTGCTTCAGGTTTACTTTGATGTAGAGAGAGACCTCCGACCTGACTACCGCTTATCCAGAAGATCCATTAGGGGCCTAATGGATGTTCTCCGCAGGGACCAGGACCATGGCTGGGGATATCATTTAGAGGTTCTTATATTTGTGTATTGGATTGCCCACGGACTGTCGTACTGAGTCACCTCCCGAGCTTTCTCTGTGCCAAAGTCCACCATCTGCCGTGTTGTACATAGAATCGCCAGGAAAATCATGGACATTACAGAAAAAGTAATTCATTATCCAAATCATGATGAACTTGAGGAAACTGGCCAGAGATTTGGACGCTTAGCTCGTCATGCTGCATTTGAGAAGGCTGTAGGAGCAATTGACGGATGTCACATACGCATCAAACCACCCAATCATGGCAAGGAAGACTACTTTAACTACAAGCAGTTCTACTCTATACAAATGCAAGCTGTCTGTGACTCCAGTGGACGCTTTCTTAATATCTTTGTTGGTTTCCCCGGTTCGGTTCATGACACCCGTGTTCTGAAGAACAGCCCACTCTATGTGAATGCTGAGTACCCCCCACCTGGTTTTGTTCTCCTCGGTGATGGAGGATATCCATGCATACAGTCTCCCATAACAATCCTTCAAACACCCACTTCAGGGAAGGGTCGAAGAGCGGTTCAATCACTGTCATTCACGTGCTCGTTCCATTGTGGAAAGAGCATTTGGCATGATGAAAGCACGCTGGAGGGCAACGCTGTTCAAAGCCTTGGAGGTGAAAGTTGGCTTTTGCACAGAGGTGGTCACTGCCTGTGCTTTCTTGCACAATGTGTGTCTGACTCATGGTGATGTACTGGAACCAGAGCCAGCTGATGATGCCCCCCCACCACCACCAGCAGCAGATCCTGGACAGGAGACAAGTGGCAACCTGCTGCGGGCGAGGATCGCTGCTCATGTGTCCGCACCCATTCACGTTCAGGAACAACTTCATGAACATGACTACACTAGAACGTAAAAACCATAGCTTAACTATTTATTGCCATGTGTCTATGTAACTACTGTTAATTTATTTTCTTGTTAACATGCCTTGAAGCTTATGTTTCAGTAAGGAATATTATTTTCTTTCTATGCTAAATGAAAAGTGTCTTATTGCTATATTAACTAATGTTTCTATATACTGTTCACTAATGGTACTGTAAATTTATTTTCTTATGAACATGCCTTGAAGCTGATGTTTCAGTAAGGAATTTTTTTTTTCTATGTTAAATGCAAATTGTCTTATTTATATCCATACTGTACATTGATGTCTCTGTTTACTTGCACTGTCAACTGAAGAAACTACTTTTTTTAATGTGATTCAGTGACAAGAAGAATTCTTAATGCAAAAAAATACTTTATTTACCCAATACATATCACAAAAAAAAAAAAAAAAATCACTTGTCTGTCATGTTTTTCACCAACTGTCCAAAGAGATCCAGCATCCTATCCATCTGTTGCTGTGACCTCTCCAGCCACACACTTTCTCTCTCAGCCTCGTCCCGTTGTCTACTCTCTTGTCTCTCACAGTAGTCTTTGATAAAATCAAATGAGTCTTGACTCCTCTTCCTCTTTTTCATTCCGACTCCAGCTGCAGATTCTGTCTGTTCAGGGGCCTGCATGTCAGAGGTCTCTGCTGAGTCGGTTTCCTCTGCCTCTGTGAAGGACCCAGCTTCCTCCACAACCTCGCGTGAAGGTGACTGGGGCCTCCTTAAATTATGTGGCCCAGATGAAAAAAGACTGACCGGCCTTACGGACGGCCTCTGCCCAATGGCCTCATGCATAGCTGCATAAAAAATCCAGTTTGCTGCCGTTACCTCTCCCTCATCTGTCCCTGACCCTGTTTTGGGGAGTGTTAAGTCCTATGTAGCATTAGGGGAAATTAAAAAGAAAGAAAGAAAGAATGTCATTTACATGTGAATTCCTGACGTCTAGTGGTATCACTCATACTAATCAAACATTACAAAAGAGATTACCTTGTACTTTTTCTTAAGGTTTTCCCACTTTTTTTTGCACTGCTGTGGGGACAGCTTTCCCTCCAGCCCCATGATTTTGATAATTTCACTGGAAAACACAGTTTCATCCATTAAATAATTTTACTGTTACATCAGGCCTGCATACTTTTCTGCTCATGCATGGTTGGTCATGTATGATAACTTACTCATATCCCTGGGTAGAGGCGTTTCTGTGCCCTGTGAAGAGCCTGTCATTATTTGCCCTGAACTTTATGAAGTTAAAGGTCATCTCGTCGGTCCCTATGTGAAATTAAAAGCAAAACAGTTAATTTTGTCGTGTGTTATGCCGTGTAAGCATGCCACAGCTTCACATGATTTATCTCTCTCTCTCTTCTGATAAGCTTCGTTTGCACTTACGTTTGCCTCCCCCTGCAACCTGTTGTATAGATCTAGTCCCCCTTTGTGAGTGAGATAATGCATAATATGTGACGGATTGACGGGAAAAAAAGACATCTTCCTTTAGATCTATTTTATGTTTTTATTCCATTTTCCATTTCTGGACAGAGCCTCCTTAAAGTGTTTGACGTTAAACACAACGGACAAACTTCCGATCGTAAAAAATAATCAATGATCACTTTGTTAAAGTCTACGGCACAAGCCACAAGACATAAGACATCAGCGGTCCTAAAAGCTGACGGGACATGATGGATTAACAGGAAATAACAGCGGAGGTGAAAAAAACCCACAACATTTTATGATACAATACATCCGTTTTACAAAACAATAACAGAAATACCAGTTTACACTTGAGGAAATACGTTTTACATATATATAGATGCAAATTCTGATTAAAAACACTTTATACTTACACTTTACAAGCATTTTCTTTTCCATCGCTCCGCTACTCTCGGCTTCAGATCTTACCGGCTTCAGATCTCCAAGGCAACACACGCTTTGCCGTTCGAAACGTCACGACACGATATGAATTATGGGAAACTGCCTTCAGCGAAGTGCGGTCTGATGGCCACTTCAGGGAGGGGTGCATGAAGGGCGCAATACGGCACCCTTGGTGAACCACATTAGAGAATTGGGACACCCTACGGTCTTCCACCCTCAGCGTGAACGCGCATTTGAGGGGCACAAGGGCGGAAGTGCGGGTATTATTTGGGACACGGCCGTAGATTGACGAACACAGAGATTGTGACTTCCGGCAGCAACACGCAAGCTCTGTGTTCTCCAATCTAGTTATCGAGTCTTAAAAACAAAATGGCGTCGACGGGTGGCCTACTGACGGTATTGTGTGTATAAAATATCCTTTTTAGTAAACAATCTGTACACTTACAAAGTTCTCAATGCCTCGTTTTATATGTTAAGACCCTTATTATACTACCAAAGAAATAACGGGCTACTTCAAGCCTTTTAAGTGGTTTAAAATAGCGATTTCGTTTTTACCATAACCACTGCCCCCTTCGTTCCAAGTTTATAGCGTTTTGATAGAATCGGCTATAATCAGCCAACTGAAGAAAGCGTCTATCATGCGTTTTTTTGTGCTCCGAAACGAACGTTTCAACTCGTTCTCTTACAAAACATATCTGGAATTACCCTTTAAGGCCGTGTTCACACAGGCAGTTTTTTTATATTAAAAAACACCTGACCCGAGCGTTTTTTTTTACCAACTAAAAAACTGACAGGGGGGGGTTTGTCTAGTTCATTCTAGAGCACAATGTTCTAGAGCACATTTACGTTGCAAATCGGTTACCGTATCAAAGTGGTTTGACTACGCTACTCACTAGTTACAATGTCGAGGATGAGAAAACTAGCCCTTGTTTTGGCGTTAGATGCAAACGACGAGGAGGACGACGAACCTCCCCGTTTGTGGGTGCATGATATAAACCGGGGACGGCAGCAGTACGGTGCATTTCATAGTTTGATGCAAGAGCTACGGTTTGATAATGCACGGTTCAGTGCGTATTTCAGACTCGACAAGAGTCAATTTGAAACCCTTTTGCCCATCGTTGCACCTTCAATAATAAAGCAAGACACCCACATGAGGCAAGCCATATTTCAACTTTGAGGACTTTCCTAGTGACGTAAGTTCTCGTTCATTGGTCAGCTGTCAAAAAACTGCCTGACGTCGGGTGTTTTTTTCTTGGCGAGTTGAACTTTCCCCAACTTGAAAACCACCCAGAGCAGTGAAATAAACCCGCTCGCAGCGGTGTTTTTAAAAGTACCCAGGATGTTTTTACGAAATTACTTTGTATCATAGGAATATAATTGTAAACATCCACTCGCACCTGAAAAAAAACTGCCTGTGTGAACACGCCCTAAATGTGCATTTGTGCAATTAAATGTACTTGAGTGGAATGAACAAAAGAAGTGGTTATTCAAGCTTTTAGGTCCATGTTTCATTATGATCACCGTTGAACTTAAACAGACTACCAGAACAAAGATAGCCTAATTAGTAATTAGCCTACATCTGAAGTAACTGTTTGCAACACTTCTCATCCTGTATTTCATTTGAATCAAACTTTACTACTACAATTGAAAGAGTAAGGCCACATTTTTCTTCTCTTGGAGCAGATACAGTGAGAACACATAAATAAACAAATAAATTATAGGATTATAGGAAACACACGCACACGATAGCTTTAATATATCCACGTTACCGTTGCCTTTTACAGCAGGAAGTGGTGAGTGAGTAGGCTGTTCCTGTGAGTGGAGACAGCAATGCCAGGAAATGTAAAGTCTAGTTCCCGTTTCTCGCTGAACCGCATCACTAAAAACAGTCAACGCCTTAAGATAAGCTAGCCCCAGGCAAGATGTGCGACTGTGTGTTTCAGGACCTGCTGGGTGAGACGCCGCTCATTAGTAAGACACCTTCATGTTGTTCAAGTTAGTTGCTACGTCTCGCGTATTGGCGCATGAAATAAGAGCGTCCGTCGTTGTATAAAGTCCCTTGGGTTCCTCTCTTTAGTAAAAATGCTACTAGTATTTTGATAGACATGGCATGTTTTCATTCTCATGATCATGGCTGTGCGTTACTCTTTTCTTGTAAAGGAAATAACGATCAGCCCAGAAAACTTGTGTTTCACGGTTTCTTTCTGAAGTGCCGTTCCATTTGTCTTGTTTTCTGTTGAATTTGTGTTTCTGGTGGTTTAATATGTGTTACTTTCTTTCTGGGAATGTGTTATAGAAAATGGCGATGCTCATCAGGCAAATAAAGTTCAGTATTTGAATAGATATACTTCTAATCAAAACAAACTTTACACTTCTGCATGTAAAACCCTATAAGTTCAATGTTCAGGGCTCTATTAACATGATTTCGTATTTTATTATAAAGGCAGTATTGATTTTGATTTAAACTTGCATTATCCATTAAATCTCATCCACTCTCAATGCTGTCTCTTGAAGTTTGTGTATATTGTTCTAATGAGCTGTATCATGTGTGCTCTCTTTTAAAAGGAAACATACAAAGGCAATGCTGTGCTTGGCTGTGACGTGATTCCTTAAAAGGTCTGAAATGAAGTGAGACAAGTCTCCAGATGTCGAGCGCCATTGCGCGGGTTTGTCTGGTGGTGGCGGCAGCCATCTTGAACCATCCGCTGTTCTTTTCTCAAGAGAACGCCACCCTGCCAGAGCAGGATGAGGAGCTGCTGACCCGCATGCGCCTGCACGAGGAACAGATGCGCACTCATGAGGAGCGACTGGTTCGGGAACAGTCCATGCTGGAGGAGGAAGAGCGGTCCAGGCTGGAGTCACAACCACAACAATCAGAGGGGAGCCCTGACGAAGCGTATGTCTGGTACTTCTGGAGTGCCATCTCCCTGGTCGTTTTCCTTGCCGTCGAAGTCAGCCGGGTGGATCTCGCCAACGTGGAGACATGGACCATCGAAGACGAGGAAATGTATTAGGGCTGTGCAATTAATCGAATTTCGATCGCGATATCGATTTTGGGGTCAAACGATCTCCAAACTCGTATAATCGAGTTGAAACGATTAATTTGACGATGATGATTATGACATAGAAACACGTATAAGTATCCAAAATAAAACCTTTTTCGTGTGTAAGTGTACTGTCTGCCACAACATTCTGAATCTAACATTTGATTTTTATAAAAACGTTTCATGAATACAAGATAAGAGACGCGCATGCGAAAGCATTCAACGCGGCGAGAGGGAGTACAATCAAACAGGCGTGCTGCATCAGGAAGTATGCCGTTGGCAGGAGGCGGGACATGCCAGTGAACCGCCAATCAGCAGCATCGGTCTACGCTGCTGATTGGCGGCTCACTGGCATGTCCCGCCTCCTGCCAACGGCATACTTCCTGATGCAGCACGCCTGTTTGATTGTACTCCCTCTCGCCGCGTTGAATGCTTTCGCATGCACTTACGCACGAAAAAGGTTTTATTTTGGATACTTATACGTGTTTCTGTGTGATATTTGACGGTCTTAGTATATATATTTTATTCATGAAATGTTTTATAAAAATCAAATGTTATATTCAGAATGTTGTGGCAGTGCACTCAAACACAAAGAAAGTTAATTTTGGATACTTATACGTGTTTCTGTGATATTTGATTGTCTTAATATATATATTGTATTCATGAAATGTTTTATAAAAATCAAATGTCAGATTCAGAATGTTGTGGCAGACAGTACACTTAGCCTACACACGAAAAAGGTTTTATTTTGGATACTTATACGTGTTTCTATGTCATAATTGATTGTGTCAAAAAATGCATGTTTTCAAACTCAAAAATAATCGTTTGAATAATCGTGATATCAATATTGACCAAAATAATCGTGATTATGATTTTTCCCATAATCGAGCAGCCCTAAAATGTATCCAGGGAATGGATCTATTGGGGCCAGAACGCTCCCAATCGACAAGGGCCTGTTGAGACAGTTTTGTGACCGATGCCTCCGCACGTTATCCCATGAGAACAGGTGGGTCCAGGAGTTTGTGGAGGGCTTGGCAGACAACCTGCTTGAGTCCATGAGGAACGTATGCAACACGGAAACACACATGGAGTTGGGGGACTTCCTGGGAGTCGGCAGCATGTTCGAGTCCTGGAAGGTGCACAAGCCTCTTACGTGCGACCTTATCGTGCCATTCACCCTGCCGGCGCCACACTCCTTCCAGTACCACCTCTGGTGCAGCCCGGCTAGCTGCGTGCCCCCTGACCTGCAGGGCTTTGCTGCCATCGAGGTCAACTATAAGAATCTGGGCGCCGGTTGTGTGTGTGAGTCTGTGGTAGTCGGGGAGGACGTGCTCTGTCTCCTACACAGCAAGAACGCCGGGTTAGTGGAAGCGGACCACAGCGAAGATGGCCTGCTGTGCTCCAGGGACACCTCCTCCTTGTCCAAAGACCAGGTCATGAGGTGGTTCCAGTTCTCCGTGAGTAAAGCGTGGGGACACATCGCTCGCAAGTACGACTTTGAGCTGGCCTTCCACCAGCTGGACACCGCTGGTGCCCTGAAGGTCAGGTTCCGCTCGGGGAAGGTCATCGTGCTGAACCTCATCCCCGCAGTCCAATTGGAAAACACTGAGGCGTACTTCGTCTCGCACTTCCCGTCCGACACCAGCTCCACGCCTGACACCTACTGGCCCCTGTCGCTGGCCGTCTACGAAAGGAACTTGCTCAAACATTTCACGAGAACCCTACCGCAAAACCCCTGTCATTTACACTGCCTGCAGATTCTCACTTTCCTCCACAAGAAGCAGACAGGACTGACCGGGGAGAGCGCTCTGACAGACTACCATCTCAAGACAGTCGTGTTGCACCTCTTGGTGCTTAGAAGACAGCCGTCGAGTTGGGGTGGCGGGTTCCTCGACCAGCGGCTCAGGGACGCCCTGGCCTTCCTTCAGAGGAGCCTGACGGAGAAGAGGCTCCACCACGTGCTGATTGGCAACAGACATCTGCCGGGGGAACTCGGACTGCCAGAGGTGTTCCGAACTGCAGAGCCGGTCAATCTGTTTCGTGTGTTTGTGCTGCAGAGGGCTCTGTACGTGGACACGGTCAGGCATTTGGAAGAAATGCTGCGAAACGCACCGGCGTTGTTACAGGAATACACCCCGCACTTGTTGAATGGAGTGGTTCATTCAAGTTTAGATAAATAGTTTCACTGTTCCTGTTTATATCAAAGCCACATTTTTGGGGAGTTGTAGTTCCATACCGTGTTAAGCTGAGCTTTGACTTCATCGACAGTTTATCTGTAATTTCAGTATTTACGTTTTAAAGAAACGTTGCAATGGTCATTTGTCTTAAAACTATATTCTTGACATGGCGGAACTGTGAAAGAGTGCCACCAGAAACTATTGGTTGGTTTATTTTTGGTACTGAGAAAATCCTATCCTTTTTTACGTTTAAGTAAGCTTCATCAATGGAAAACGTCTATAAACATTACTGTTAATGGACAACACACCATCACTTTTGTCAGTTACACCTAAAAGTGATACAAAAGGAAATAATAAAAATAACTTTTCATCTGAACAACATTGCAGTTTCACAATTTTCTGAGAATAGACAGGAAAAAATCTGAAAGTCCTGTAAGGAGCAAACAACCATATTTTTTTGGAGAGAAATAAATGTTTGTCAAATAAAGCTGAAATGCATTTATACCGTACCTTCTAAACCTGCATTTTTCTTTGTATTAGTATTGCTGTTTTTATTAGAGCTTGCATTTTTTACAATTATACACAATAACATTGCAGAATATAGTTAAGCCTAACTATAGATTTTCTTTAACATTTTAAGCAATATGTTATTTAATACATTTTATATTTGGCGGTCTATTTCTCTATGTTGTATATTCTAATCTACATCCTATAAATCCCTGATGCATGTAACCTTGCATGGTAAGTAACCTACTTTAAATCAATTTCTTGACCCTTACATTTATCTTCTGATAACTTTGTTATCAGAAGATAACAAAGTTTTTAGACCTATTGTGGAAATGTTATTGAAACATTGTAAGCCTATTAAGGGGGACCTTTGGTTCAATGCCTGGGCCTATCTAGAATCAATCCGTCCCATTCAACAAAATCTACTCAAAATGTTTAGAATAGACTCAGAGTTTTTTCTACCCTACAATATACTTTAATAACTGAAATTAATTTTAATAGAGCAAGATCCACCTTTCCATCTATGCTCTCATAAAACATTTGTTTTTTGTCTTTCTTTAATGTCTATACAGTAAAGTCTTGGAAAGATATTAATATATTAATACAAGATGGTCAATAAAAAAAAGAAAAATGTCTGCAACAAACATTACCCTTATGGTATTGTCTGCATTGTGATCAGATATAACTGGAAACGCAATGCACTGGCTGCGCATGCTCAGCTCACTGTGACCACCAGCACAACAGAATCTGTGAGTCGCAAAGCTATTACCCAAGAGTTACTGGTGAGTTACTCTTTCCCCGTCCTCTATTATGGTGTTTCACCAAACCATGTTTGAATAATATGTATTTACGGGTAGCCTAAATAACAAGTCGCCACAATTTGCAAGTCATCAACTTGTTTTTGTAGATCTTTAAAAAGTTGTGCTAGCTCTGTTAGCTTTACAGCTGTCTGAACTGTGTTGCCGACCGAAAAATCCCTCAAACTGTCAAAAGCTACCTCGTATATTCTATGATATTAACTAAATATGTGCATATTTTTTGCAGATAAGCAACTCGAGGTTTATAGTTTATTCGAAACGTAGCCCTGTTACTGAGTGAAATGTCTGGATTTGATATTATCTCCTTAGCTTATGGGTTAAATCTGCAGTCCTGTTACGTTCTTGCAACTGTTCACCTTACTGACGACACCTAGTGTTATAGTCTGTTGAGTTAACGTTATTGATGAAACCTATTGATGTTTTATGTTCGGTCAACGTTATTAATGAAAGCTAGCGATCTTTTCTTGTTCAGTGAACGTTATTGTTGATCTGACCTGCGCTTATTCCGTGATGCAGGGCATGTCGATTGCTTTGCATTTAATACTGTATTTTGATTTGATTGCAAGTTGTTGAAACCCAGACCTCAATGTGCAGAGCTAAACTTTGACATCATAAGCCATTTGGGTACTTCGTCAATTTTGCAGGAACCAATCCGAGATGACGACTTCGTGGAGTGACCGATTACAGAACTACGCCGACCTGCCAGCAAACATGGACGGTATGGCGATGAAGAAATACCGTCGTGAAGCCCACCACAGGTAAAAGATAAGAAAGAAAGACATCTTGAAAAATAAGTTATTCGCCATGCAACATATAGTCCATTAGATGGTGAAGATGCAAGGCACTTGAATTTCGGTTTACCATAGACTTTCTGCAGTATTCCTATTCATTCAATGGAAAAGCCTGTATATACAGGCCCCGTACTGGTGTCTTTATTGCATTCTTTAATCTGCTATGACCAGAACTATCCTTGTGAAACGCTCGATAGAGCAAAATACTTAAAGACAGATCTGGTGCAAGTACACACAAGAGCAGTGGCAACTTTGTTATCATGGCACATTTATTCTCTATTGCAAAGCTTTCCAAGGGATCTGGCCCCAATCCACCCTGCAATGAGGTACGCTGTCCTGTTGCCGGGTAATTTATCCTGACTTAATGCTTAATCCTTTCCTTATTTGTTGTTGGATCAATGTCCATGAAGTGAATTGATCCTCCATCACGTCATGGACCATTAACGCTGAATGATACGTCAGCGTTTAATAGCTGCTGTAGGTACACCGTGGGTCTCTGCGTCACCTGCATGTGCCATAGGTTACGTGCACCGCTGTGAAAATGTAACTATATCTACAGGCTACGGAATGCCCTCTCCGTCTTCCCTGTTAGGTTTACTGTTTTTGTTTCTCGACGACAGGGAAAACAACAAGGAGTAAATACATAAGAAAGACGAGTTGAGTATGTTCACTAATTTGTTTATTGACACGACACATCATCTTCACACTCTAAAGGTGTCTCCCGATGTCATTGAACTTTGACGATGATCTTTCAAGCCGTCTTAACGGCTGAACCATAACTGTGAGCGCTGGCTTAGACACCCCCTGCGTACCTCTGGCGGCTATTCGACACAGAAGTATAATTCAGCCTTAACCCATACTACTGACACTAGGCCACCAACCCCCACCACCATCGTCACCACCGTGAAATCAAAACCACATCCGGTGATCAGGGCAAGTGTCTGTGGATGTGACGTGCTCTCGTCTCATTCCCTTGTGATCCTCTCATCTTTTTTTCATCCCTCCATCTCCATAACCCTTCAGTCGGTTCAGGGTCACCTGCCCGTCCACCAATGTCATCTGAATATAAACTTCAGGCTCCCACACACGTCACAGCAGAGAACATGAACACTGCATAATGTAGTAGTAGGACCAGGCCCCAGCCATGATGATCTGTTTGGGGGTCTCAGGCGGAAGACACCAGTGTGTAGTTCCTCGTCCTTTAGGTGGCTTGCTGTTGGTGGTGGCAGAATGACCCAGTTAGGGGAAAGAAATGGGATTTTATTCACGTAACTCAAAGCCAATCGATTTTTATTGTCTAGTTAGGATCTCAAGGAGTAGTTCTTCATAATTGTTTTTTGGAAAGTCTTGGTTGGTAATTACATTTAATAAAAAGTTATTACAGATGTCATATCTTGGGCAAGGCTGTCCGAATTGGTCAATCATATATATATTTTGGGTATTGTAGGATGTCCATGTTCTTTTGTCAGTTGATAGTGTAATACGTCTACCCATTCAGCCCCCATGCCCTCATAACCATCTCTGGAAGCAAGGATCCCTCTTCTATGTTTTGTCCCCTTGGTCCTTGGGGAGTTCTCCCTTACCCTTTAGAGGGCTTAGGCTTGGCAGCTTGGGGTCATATAATGAGGGCCTGGGAAGCTCTTTGGGACCATGACATGATTAAACCTGACTTGATTTGGGAGATGAGATGTTAGTAGCAATTTGTAGAAAATGAAAATGGAAAATCAGAGTATATCTTGATTCTGATAGTTTTGTCTGACATGTTTGCCACTAAGCAGATGAACCAATGAGGGGAAGCAATATAGCCCACCGGTTAGGGTGCTTGACTCCCAGCTGAGATGTTCTGAGTTTGATCTCCAATTTCCCAGGTGATGTGTAAGATTCCCAGAGTAATAAGCCATAATCCCTACCTGGTCCTTTAATGAGCTGTACCTTAATAAAGTGGACGATACTTTGGATGATAAGGTCTGATTCGTAAATAGGTGCAGATCATTGCTGCCTATATTCTACAATCCTTTGTTTTTTCCATTGCATTAGCGTAACTGCAATGCATGCATCGTCCGTATTTGAATGTTAGCAGTGTGGCGACATCACGCAGTAGGGGAAGCAGTAGAAGTGTTTCATAGAAAGAATTGCTTGATTTGAAACTGTGATGTTGACACAGAGTTCCTGCTGTCCTGAGGTGAGCAAGTAAATGGTGAGGATATGTTGGTGTGGCAAGGAAGTCTTTTGTTCAGATGACTCTGATGGGTGCTCTATGCATGCATGTTGCGGGTGTGGGTTTAATTTACATTCCCTTAAAAAAAAAAATGCATTAACCTGCAGCAATCCTAGCCTTTCCCCAACGCATTCTTATTCTTTCCTTCTTTTTTTTTTAACTGAATTCAGTAGACTCTGATTTTGCTAACAACAGTAAGCATTCTAGCAACAGCAAGGATAACTGTTTTGCAGATTTCAGGAGAGGATATGCGATATTATGGGTGGGTTTATCGGCTTGGGAGTCATGTTGTTCCTGTTCACCTGTTTCGTAAGCGATGACACCCACTGTTGCAATGGCGTACTGTTGCTTTGCTCAGTGTAATCCATCCATCCATTACGACCAGTGTGAAGCTTGCTCTTTACGTCTCGCATCACTTAAGACAGAAGCAAGCAGAAAACCAACTCTTCTTAAAATGTCTGTTGACTCATGATTCAAGAGAAAAAACAAAGGCATCAATTCAACATGGTCCATCAGACAACAGCCAACCCAATAATATCATTGCACTCTTCCAGAACTCTGCACGGCTGCTGCTGCTGCTGCTGTTGCTGTTGTTGTTGTTGTTGTTGTTGTTGTTTGGTGTAGGAATGTATCCGGATGTCTTGTGGTATTTGGTGTAGGAATGTATCCTGAATGTCTGGAGGTGTTTGGTGCTGTGGACGTCGATGGATGTAACCCAGTGATGTTTTTAGGTGTCAGCTGACTGTGTGCCAATGTGCCTCTCTGCAGGGTGTTTGTAAACAGAAGCCTGGCCATGGAGAAGATCAAGTGTTTTGGCTTTGACATGGATTACACACTAGCAGGTACGTGCAGACCAGCGGTGGGAGAACGACCACACACAGCCAATTCTCCGGATTTTCATTTCATGTATTTATTGAAAGGACAGTGCACATTAATCTACATTTCTGCAAATGTGCCAGTGTGCCAATATTCAGCTGTAGTCCTTTGGCAAGATATTAAGCTAGGCACAGGATGGCTGAAAAGTAAAACATAACATTCACAAATTCACAGTATTGCTTTCTGGAATATACTGGGCTACAAACTCCTACAGGTTGTAGTACATTAATTAAGAAAGAATAGTACTCTATATGCATGAAGCATTCTCAAATATTCTACAATTGATGTATCTGAGCTATTTCATACGTGACCCCTGACACAATACGGATATGGAGCAACAGATCGTGCCCACATGCCAACCGCAGTGTCCAATTCTCCTGCTGTACCTCCCACAGAACTCCTGTCAGGGACAATGGTCATCATAAGCTTTCCCCAGATCCACACATCCACACTGGCTGAGCCTGACCACCTACTTTATTGACCTACCAGAACATAAAGAGCAGGTCCCAACCCCTGGGCCTGAGGAAACCCTGTCAGCCTGCTCCTCTTCAGCTCCCTGGCTTCATGTTTTCTCTTGGGGATTGCCTAAAGAAGGGTGACCTTTCCCCCTGGTCGTTGGACACAATAACCTATTACCCATTACCTTTAATGTGTGACAAGTGAGTCAACAGCTGAGCATTAAGGGAGACAGCATGCAGGCCTGGCTTCAGGTCCAACATACCTGTCATATTGATGATATCGTGGCCAAGTCCTTTTCGCACACACAGTCAAGCCCTGTTGGCGAAGGCTGGGAGGCTTTTCTAAGCCCTTCAGACCCAACCTAGCTTACCCCTGCCCTGCCTGGTATTTCCTAGAACTGTTCTTCAGGAGTTCACATTGCGTTGGTTTATTTCCCTTCTCCTTTTTTTAGAAGTGTGTCATCACCTAAAATATAGAAAACAACTTCCTTTATTTCCCTACGAAAACCCCTTTTATCATCAGAATGAGTTGTGTTGCCAGGTATGATATCACAGACAGTTTGAGTTTGTTATAGTGCATTGGGGATACAAAGAGACACTTGAAAGGATATTCAAAACATAAGGATATGAAAAATACAATCTTAAAATATATAGTTTAAAATATGAAATATCCGGGCTTGCATTGGCATAGTGGTTGACTACCGGGGTCGAATTAGATTGGTAGGCATTAACGTCGAATTAGAAGGCATGTATATCCCCAAAATGGCCAGACGAAGGCACATACTAAAGCGCTGTGTGTCTTTGTGTGTTATAGTGTACAAATCTCCAGAGTACGAGTCGCTGGGCTTCGAGCTGACCGTTGCCCGGCTGGTCTCCATCGGTTATCCCCAGGAGCTGTCCAGCTTCGTGTACGACCCCACCTTCCCCACCAGGTCGGTGGGCCAAGCCTTCCGCAGCACTGCTCCTGCTGTTCTTTAAATACTGCATGGGACTCCCAGGAAAACATCGTCGATTTGAATGTCACACGCCCTCGCTTGGCCTGGCATTCAAATGCCCCGTTCAGATTACATGTTTGAATAATATAGAGTTTCCTCTCCTACTTGTGCTCTCTCTTTCTCTCTCGCCCCCTATCCCTCTCTCTCTGTTTAGCTCTCTCCATTTCTTTCCCTTTTTGTCACTCTCTCGGTTTATCTTTCCCCATTTCTTTCTTTCTATGTCTCTCTCTCCCTCTAGTCTTCACCCTCTCCATCCCCCTTGATTTTATATCTTTCACCATTTTACAAAGTGTGTCGAAGAGTCAATTGTCCTACAAGTGGAATACCTTATGGATATAAAAAATATGATATAAAAGGAAACGATGAAACACACTTTGAAAAGCCAAGCTAAAGGCCATGGTTAACATTGAGTTAATATTTCATTTACTGAAAGGGCCGGAGGGTTATGTTTCACCACTTGGGCCATGGTTAAACTCTCTTTCTCCCTCTACTCTCAATGTCTCTCTCTCAGAGGTCTGGTGTTTGACACGACCTATGGAAACCTGCTGAAGGTGGACACCTATGGCAACATCCTCGTGTGTGCGCACGGCTTTAACTTCATGCGTGGGTGAGTCGCGCACATGGACGTATCCATTCACCCGACCCCTCTTCTGAAGGTCGGCGGCCCTCATGTGGTTTAAACGCACCTCAGACTCTGTAGAAGTTGTCAATACGTGGTTAAAGAAATAAATAATCCATAATAAAATCAACGTTTTATGGATCATGACTTTCAGTGGTAGTTAAGGTGTCACCCATTCATATTCATGTTCTCATCCCCAGGCCTGACATCAGGGAGATGTATCCTAACAAGTTCATCCAGCGTGGAGACATGGACCGCTTCTACATCCTCAACACACTCTTCAACCTCCCTGGTACGAATGAATGTCAATAAAAAAAGATATTGGGTGTATATATACAGTGTGTGTATGTATATATATATATATAGATAGATAGATAGATAGATATCTATATATCTATATATCTATATATATATCTATATATCTATATATCTATATATATCTCAATTAAAATGATTTATGTGTCATCTTCAGAGACCTACCTCTTCGCTTGTCTTGTGGATTTCTTCTCCAACTGTCCCAGATACAAAAGGTAAGCCTGACCAACGCTTACCCTTACTAACGCTAACCCTAGCTTAATCTCAGCCATACTTATGGCGCGTTTCCAGTTTCACCGGAGGGTGTGGGTTGGTTCAGTCCGCAAAGGTGCGGCATGGGTCACATTTTCACTGCGAAAAGTGGCCGTCATCCGGACTGAGCCGTACTCGTCTCGGCAGTACTCCTCCGTTGGGGTATTGAGACGCCTGAAAGGGTGCCGGCAAGTTCAAACCACAAACTCCGTCCAGAATCACACTTCTCTGCGGCAGGGGGATAATAACAAAGCCGTCCTTCGTCACGTCCTGACATTCCTGCTATTTGTTCATTGTGTCACGTTCTTATCTTACTTTGGATTCATTAGCAGGCTACACTGTGTCGGGCTGCTATGAGATCACAATGCTAACGTAGCTGTCGCAGCTATCGCCAGCCGGCTTAAACCCCGCCCTACGATAAGGCCACTGTCGGCGTTGGAAACGCGAGCCGTAACCGAGCTGCGCCGAACCGCACCTTCACTACTCCACCAAGCTGCACCGAACCGACCCACACCCGCCGGTGGAAATGCGCCATTACACTAACCTACCCTCACCCTTACCAACCCTCACTTAAAACACCTTAATTAACCCGAACCTTAATAAACCCTACCTTTTCCAAACTTAATTAAGCCTTGCTAAACCTTCTTAATCTATCCCTAACCCTGAATTTCACCATAATTAGAACTGCTAACTAACATAAATCTCACCTCACAAATCTTTCAATGACCCCTGACACTCCCTAACCCTGACCAACCCTGCCTTGTGCCGTTATACCTTCTTCTTACTGATTTAGATGTCCTTCTCCCTCATGGTTTGTAGTTGTGAGAAAGGCTTCAAAGACGGAGATCTGTTCATGTCCTACAAGAGCATGTTCCAGGATGTCCGCGACACCGTGGACTGGGTCCATATCAAGGTTTGGTTCTTCCTCCAGTTAAAACCCTGCATCTCATGGAAGGATCAAGTGTTCTCCTTCTCTTCATGACCCATATTTTTTTTCACTCTAGGGCTCTCTCAAAGAGAAGACAGTTGAAAACCTTGAGAAGTACGTTGTCAGAGATGTAAGTCACCAAGCTCCTCTTACTTACCGATAGACGTAGCTTCTGATGGTCGCTTGTACCCTCTGATGGTCGCTTGTACCCTCTGATGGTAGCATGTAGCTTCTGATGGTGGCATGTAGCTTCTGACAGGAGCATGTAGCGTCTGACTGCAGCATGGTTTCCAGCCCTTGCGTGTAGCTGCTAACTTGAGCTCCTGACTGCAGCACCAGGCCTTTAACTCTGTATTCCTCTCTCCGACCAGGCCAAGCTGCCCCTGCTCCTGAGTCGGATGAACGAGGTGGCCAAGGTGTTCCTAGCCACCAACAGCGATTACAAGTACACACAGGTGAGCTCAACGAGAAAACCACCTCTCGACGTCAACCGTACAGCGGGAGAAACACCAGTGAATTGATGGGAAACAAATAAATACAAATAAAACGCTATGCATTCGTTATAATGAGGAGTAGAGCTGTCGTTGTTGATGTTTGATTCAGAAAAATATCACTTGTGAGTCTGTGAATTGGTCAATTTGAACATATTTTCCTTTTTTCCCCCTCTTTCTAACAGAAAATCATGACCTACCTTTTCGATTTCCCTCACGGCCCCAAGGTAATGCAGATGGTTTTAATATTAATCTGTGATTTGTTTTTGTTCACAACTACTAGCGCGTGGAGGTGGAGCCTTTAATTGCAAACTACCTTTGAGTGGCCACCAAGGTCAGAAAAACGCAATATGCAATTTATTGTTATTATTATTACCGAAATAATGACATTGGTGTGTGTGTGTGTGTGTGTGGTGTGCACGGGTGTGTGTGCGTGTGTGTGTGTGTGTGTGTGCATGCACGTGTCTGTATGTTTGTGTCTCTATATTTGCATGCATGTGTGTGTTTCTTTGTTGGCACCCATGGGTTGGGTGGGTGGGTGGGTGGGGGTGTGTGTGTGTGTGTGTGTGTGTGTGTGTGTGTGTGTGTGTGTGTGTGTGTGTGTGTGTGTGTGTGTGTGTGTGTGTGTGTTCACTAGTCTGGGAAGCCCCACAGGCCATGGCAGTCGTACTTTGACCTGATCCTGGTGGACGCCCGCAAGCCTCTTTTCTTCGGCGAGGGCACGGTTCTCCGCCAAGTGGACACGGTGAGCAGAGGCTTTGATGAAGGGTTTGCCGGAGCAGGAGATGCAAAAATGCCTGCTTCCAGTTACCCCGGTAGCCCATGTCTTCGTGTTCTAGGGCTGTGCAATGGATCCCATTTTGAACACGATTTCGATTCTACCATAAAACGATCAGAAAACCAATATAATCTAGTTTAGTTTTAGTTGTCTTCTAGAAATGTCAGAACAGCTTGATACATATTTGTACATTATTTTAGATGTGAAGATATTCTATTTGAACATTTTGTGTATTTTTTTACGTTCTAAGTTAAAAAGTATTTTTTTTGGAGAGAAATGCTGAACAAATGCATCATGTTCTCAAACTCAAAAATAATCATTTGAATAATCGTGACTTCAATATTGACCGTGATCATTGATCGTGATCATGATCTTTTCCATATCGAGCTGCCCTGCTCTGTTGTTGTGGTTTGTAAACAGGTCACGGGTCGCCTGAAGATCGGCACGTACACCGGACCCCTGCACCACGGAATTGTGTACTCTGGAGGTAGTCCACACACACACACGCACACACTTACACCCACACGCACACAAGTCCTTTCTAGCTCTCTGCTGTAGCTAAACTGGTGGCGCTGACTCTTACACTACCAGCTTTAGGGGTTTGGGCCATCATGCTGAAGATGTATGCACCCCCTGTGTTAGTGTCTCCAGGATTCTCCCTAGGAGTTTTGTACATGCTGCCACCAGGATTTAAGGGTTTAGCCCTGTTACTTCAATTAGTTGATTCAAAAAACAGATTTTTTGGTGGCAGACCTACTTGGCTCTGAAATGCTGCATAGTGACACAGGTAAGGACGCGTGGTGGTGCAGCGACACCTGAACCTCATACAGGGAGAACCCTGGAACGTGAAGGCTTCTGGTGGACCTTAACACCACTCCTCGTCCTTACCTAGCCTACCAGACGTCCCTATTCGCCCCCTCCATATCATATCCACCAGACACATATCCATGCTGTTTAAATTGCATCAAAGTGCTGCACTGACACCCTTGCGGAGTCCGTTGAGGGATGGGAATGTGACCACTGACACCCTCGCCGCGGGGGAGATTGGTTTTGAGGTCTACGATGGAGGTTAAAAATATAGCGTCATTAATATGTCAGCTGTTAAACATAGGAGTGTTATCCGATTCATAAGTGCGGTGATGATGTCGACAGCGCGTGCATATCAGTGACGGAACCCCCACCCTCCTCTATGTAGCCCGTGTTTCCCACCCGGGACTATACTGGTGTACGGACTAATATAAGTAGGAACGCCAAAGCGGATTCAAGACTGCCCACATCGATTAGAACAGGGTGACAAAGATGTACTGGAGGTCTTAAAGTTACACAGTTTCATCTGTAGAGCTTCGGAGCTTGACTTCCTGTGTCTGGCTGGTCGGACATTAGCACCACCTGCATCATGACAAAAACACATCTCATCAAAGTTATAAATTGGTGTCAAAGTTACACCTTCAGCAATTTTATAAAAAAGTGAAAAGCACAGATAAAAGGATGTCTCCTAAAATATCAGTATTTTCAAGCATAGAGTGAAACTCACTCTCAATGATATTCCCAATATACGCACAGCTTGCGTGCTATCACTGATATACTCAACATAAATAGAGCTAGCGTGCTATCACTTATATTCTCAATATACTCAGAGCTAGCTTGCTATCACTGCCGCTACTCTTACTGGTCAACATATGCCCTCTGCCTGTCGCCTCAGGGTCTTCTGACATCGTGTGTGACCTGCTGGGGGCCAAGGGGAAAGACATTGTGTACATCGGGGACCACATCTTTGGAGACATCTTGAAGTCCAAGAAGAGGCAGGGCTGGAGGACCTTCCTGGTCATCCCGGAGCTGGCTCAGGAGCTCCACGTGTGGACCGACAAGAGTGGTGAGGGCCCTCACGTTCAATAACTCCACATACTGTATGTGTACATGTAGGACTAGCCAAAGCAGTGGTGAGGGTTCACACCATCAATACCTCCATATACTGTATGTATACATGTAGGACCTAGACAAAGCGGTAAGCACATACTTCGATATACTGTAGACATAGACCTAGGCATTTACATAGATCTTCATAAGGATACATAGACAGATAAACACACACAGAAACAATCACCAACATTGATATGTATATAGAAAACCCTTCTTTGACATAGACACACAGTAAGGTTTGTTGTGTGAGGTGCAACTGATGATGGTCCGTGGAAGTTGTGCATAGTTTCCCTGAATCTTTTCGTCTGTTAAGCCCTGCATGCGCGTAAGGCTTTTGGGAGCCTATTGAAGCCATTGATTGATTTTGTGTCTTTGTTTCAGCCATATTTGAGGAACTTCAGTCCCTTGATTGCTTCCTGGCAGAGCTCTACAAGTGGGTAACCTCGGTTAATTGTTATTGTAGCCATGGTTAAAACCACCATGTTTGCGACCACTTTTTATCCAACATATTGGATAAGAAGTTAAAGCTATATGCCTTTTGTCGCTGGCTGCTGAACAGAAGTTTCTTCTAACATAAGAAACTTAACATCAGACCTGCTTTATATACTGTACGTGTGGGGAAAAATCAACTCTGTATCGGTGGAAAAATCCTGTAAAAAAAGTTGACCATTGACGCCATTGGTCTCATTTGGAAAAATGCAAATTCCTGACAAATGGGTTCAATGGACCATTCGTTCATAGGCTGGCAGGATAGGCTGACACTCTGGTGTGTGTTTGTGCTCCTGTAGGAACCTGGACAGCAGTAGCAACGAGAGGCCCGACATCAGCACTCTTCAGAGGAGAATAAAGGTAGCTCCTCATCTCCCGAATTTTAAAGCATTTTGTAATTCTCAGCCTGAAAAATGCATGTCATGCATGTGAGCTGGTGACCTGGTCCCTGGTCAAGGCGTGAGACTTTGCAGCTCTGCAGATAAACCTTTGTCTACATTAGGTTTGTTAATGCATGTCTAATATTGTTAAATTGTGAGCATTTCCCCTTGTGTAACCACTTCAACTGCCTGTTGATAACAATACTGGGTTTTGCTACTCCATCAATGGTTATCTTCAATCGCTCAAGAAAAAAGATTACACTATAACCTTAAGGCAAGGCAAGACAAAGTGCTTCACATATAAACATTGTCATACAATAAAATTAAACAATAAAAAAGAAAACATGCAAAAAAGGAGTAAAAAAGATAGAAAATAAAGGCAAAGTTAAAAAAGCATTTTAGAAAGTGCAATGTGTTTAAGATCAGATCAACATTCTCTCTGGTACTCCAACCTGATCTTAAGGAACTTGGTCCTTTCTCTGGGCCTTTCTCTGGGACTCCAACCCAGATTCTGGGACTCCAACCCGGATGCTAGGGTCTCTTACCCAAACAGAACTCTGGTCTCAAACCCTTATCCTTTCTCAGATAATCTATCTCTGGTAAAAATAGAAAATGAAGGTAGAAAGGCCTTTTTTTTTTTTAGAAAGTGCAATGTATTTAGCAGAAAGCTAAAGCAAACATAAAAGTCTTCAGTCTTGTTTATAAAGTGGTCAGAGTTGGGGCAAGTCTTAAATCCTCAGGGAGTTTATTCCAGCTATTTGTTGCATAGTAACTAAATCCTGCTTTCCCATGTTTCGTGTTTACTCTGGAGATAATTAACAGATTGGTCTCAGAAGCTCTTAGTGGTCTAGAAGGCTTATGTAGCTGAATCATATCACTTCATTATTGTGGCCCTAAACCATGTAGGGATTTATAGGTTAGCAACATGAATTTCAAATCAATTCTCTGACCTACAGGAAGCCAATGTAACGATTTAAGAGTTGGTGTAATATGAGAGTTTTTTTTGGGAGACCTGTAAGGAGACCATAGCAGTAATCAAGCTTACTAGTGATACAGGCATGTACAAGTTTTTGTAAGTCTTCGCTGGACATGAGGCCTCCAAGTCTTACTACATTTTTAAGGTGATAATATGCAGATTTTTGTAACCGATTTGATGTGACTGTTGAAATGTAAATCTGAATCTATGATAACCCCTAGATTTCTGACTTTGATTGAGGTTTTCAGGGACAAAGAGTGAAGGTGTTAGGTTACTTTAAGCCTTTCCGTTTTAGTACCAAATACAATTATCTCTGTTTTGTTCTCATTTAGTTGAAGGAAATTTCGGCACATCCAGTCTTTTACTTGCTCAATGCACTGGCACAGCAGATCTATGGGACGATAGTCATTTGGTGATAGCATAGATACATAGATTTGCGTGTCATCGGTATAGCAATGATGGTCAATATTGTTATTTTGCATGATTTGCCCTAGTGGGAGCATGTAGATGTTAAATAATGATCGAACCTTGTGGGACTTCACATGTCACGTTGGTTGATTCCGATACAAAGTCGCCAATGGAAGCAAAGTAGTTCCTATGTTGTATGTAGGACCTAAACCAATTTAAGACTGTGCCTGAAAGCCCCACCCAGTTTTCTAACATGTCCAAAAGTATTGTATGGTCTACACAGTGTCGAATGCAGCACTGAGGTCTAGTAGCATTCGGATTGAGGTTTTGCCAGAGTCTGTGTTAAGATGGATGTCGCTTACTTTACTTTAATAAGGGCGGTCTCGGTGCTTGGTATGGGGTCGAAATCATGATTGGAAGGTGTCATAGCAACCAGTTGATGCCAGGAAGTGATTAAGTTGATTTTACTTAGAAAGGGTAGATTTGATATTGGTCTGTAGTTGTTAATAATAGAGGCATCTAGGCTCCGCTTTTTAAAAAGGGGTTTAATAACTGCAGTTATTAAAGGCTTTTGGGAAATTGCCTGATTGGAGAGAGTTGTTAACTATTTGTAATATGTCTATTGCTTAACCCGGCTGATCTAAACCCCAGCAAGTCCTATCCCTCGAAAAACGCGGCCAATTCAATCTCTCTCTATTGTTTCTGTCTCTCTCTCTCTATGTACACGTTTCTCTCCATACATATATATAATATGCATGTGTTTTACCCTCTCTCTCTACCAGAAAATCACCCATGACATGGACATGTGTTACGGCATGATGGGCAGTCTGTTCCGCAGCGGCTCTCGGCAGACTCTGTTTGCCTCCCAGGTGATGCGCTACGCTGACCTGTACGCCTCGTCCTTCATCAACCTGCTCTACTACCCCTTCAGCTACCTGTTCAGGGCCGCGCACGTTCTGGTGGGTCATCTGGTTGAATGTGTTGGGACTTTAGTGAGGACGTGATTGTTGTCAGTGTCACCTTGTTAAACAAATGGGAAAATACAGTAGTGTGAATTAAGGTGAAGACGAAATAGTGGATGTTTCTGATCGCTTATTTGTACTTATTTATGGCGAACGTCAGCTCGACAGAGACCTCAAGAGCTCTTGTTTTATTGAGCTTTGCTCCGCAAACCAACATCTCAAAGTCTATTTTGTTATTTTTTTTTTATCCCTCAATGATCCCAAAAATATTCACACATCATATCACATCACATCATATAATTCCACAAGTCCAACCGTCGCCTCTCTAACCCCGGCTCCGTCTTCTCCCCCAGATGCCCCACGAGTCGACGGTGGAGCACGCCCACGTGGGCCTCAACGACACCGAGTCCCCGCTGGCCACGCGCAACCGCCAGGAGGCCGACATGAGGCTGCTGGAGGGCAAGAGGCAGCTGCTGACGCGCTCGCTCAGCGAGGTGCAGCCGCCCCACCTCTTCCCCCAGACCCCCGAGGAGATCACCCACTGCCATGACGAAGACGACGATGAAGAGGAGGAGGAAGAGGAGGAGGAATAGACTGGAGAAAGGGCGGTGCGAATTCAAGTGGTGCATGTTACGGGAGGAGAAAATGGGTTGAAGAGGAGGGACAGGAGGAAGAGGAGGAGTTGTTTCGGTCAAGAGAGTCCAGTACATTGGGAGTATTATATGAGGGGAGAGTGGGGAGGGGAGAGAGGAAGAGGAAGAAGAATAGCCTGTTGCATGAAGAGAGGACATGCTTTTTGAGAAAGTATGGTAGAGATTGAGTTCATTCTGTGGGAGTCAACTGTCAAACTCTACAAGAGTAGTATTTTCTTTGTTTTACCCGCTGGGTATTTTGGTTGTATTCATGTGTATATTTCTGGAGAGAAATCATCCTTCCATTGGCCTCTGCTCCTCTTGTTGTTGATGCATTCAACAGGAAGTTGGCATTGGGCCACTTCCTCTTCCCCTCTTCATTGAAACGCGGTGAGCTGAAATACTTGACGACCCTCGAGCAAAAGCTTGAGAGCCCTTCTATGGATAGTCATGGTGTATTTAATGAACAGTACACTTAGACATGGGTTCGGTGGGCAACGTCTAGAACGGTTGTATTGCGTCCATAAGAGTATTTTGTTATTATTTTTGTACAACCTTTTGAGGTATTTTTGTAAAAAAAAAAAGGTGTTTTAACAGTAGCCCCAGTCATTTGCTGTGCCGTCCTGCATCCTGGCCCCCACTCAATCTACTCCCCTGTTGCAGTGTTGGACCACGTTACCCAGAATGCTGTACACCACGTTACCCAGAAAGTTGTAGCTCTCGATAGTTAGTTGTAGTTGCTAGCTGTCATCACCTTGCTTTTTCTGGTTGGATGTTGAGCAAAATCCCCCAATATTGCAACATTTTATTTTTATATAAGAAATGGCCTAATGCCTTATTATGGTCAACTGGTATGGATATTTAGGGGGGATGACTAAAGATTATTGTTAATGGTTTATTTTCAAAGGTATTTGCTTTCGTTTTATTTTTTCATATTTTAACATGTAATCTGGTGAAGTGTTTGTGCGCATGGCTGCTATTGTTTGCAGTGGGATTTCTATATCAAACTGAAACTGAATCCATTATACTGTAAGCAATAGCCGTTAATGTTTTGAGATGGTGTACAATGTTATCCAGTTATCCTATACTGTAACCAATCTTGGCTGAGTTTTATGAATGCACGCTAACCCAACCTCATCAATATTTGCAGAATTATTTTTATGATCTACTGGGGCCTGCATTGTACTTTTGAATGCTTTGTGACACTGGCACTGTTAACTTAAGAGTATAAATGGATATTACAATGTATACATATGTATATTCATAGTATATAGTCCATACGGTCTACTCTGCTTGTGTAACTAGATGGGAAGGGTTATTTTGTCAAACCTCAGAGGCTGAGTTTGACCGATGACTGGGTCGTATGTTTCTGTATTTTTTTTTTTGTGTGCAATAATGGCTGCTCCAGGGGTTACTCAAGGTTCTCTCGTGCTTGATGTGTACAACCGGATTCAGCACCACTGTTTCAGTAAAACGGTTTTGCAAGAGAAACGTAAATCAAACCTGCTTTGTTATTTTTCCAAGCAAGTAACAATTTATTTTTAAATGTTTTTTATCTTATTCCAGCAATGCAGATGTTGTGCATGCATTGTTCTGTGCTGTATGTCAGATGATTGTCTTGCATTTGACTTAACAGGTATATGTTAATTGGAGAGATTATTTTGCAAAAAAAAAGGTTTGTGTCAGTATTTATTTTGCATGTCCTGCCGGTTTTCACAATGGTTGTGAGCATAATTGCTTTCATTTGTATGCTCAGCTGTAACTTTTTGAATAAAATAACAATCCAAACCGGTGTCACAGTCTCATATTTGAAAGCAAAATGCAGGAATTACACTTAACTTTGACTATACCGTTCACTGTGTGCATAGTTAATTGATGTGACAGTTAAATTTCGGCTAAGCGATTATAGTGATGCTAAGAAACCTTCACAGAACCCAGTTGTTTACTGTGGTTGGTGTGACATTACCACTAGGGGGCGATGTCGTGCCTCTGATGTATAATAAAAGCCATTTAGAGCGTATATGCAGAGATCAGCGATTGCAATTTTGAAGAATCTAATTAATTGGTGACTGGTTGAATGGAAACAGAAGCACAGGCTGACATAACTTTAAATATTGAATGGTTGTATTTGTATCAAGTACAATTAGTTAACAAAATAAGAATTCTTAACTCGAGCTTCACCCATTAAATGATGAATAATGCCACTTAAGTCGTCATCAAATAGGCCTATATAGCAAATACATAATAGGCCTACTAAGAATACCAAATAATCGCCCAAAATGGAGAAAATCCCTCGACATATGTGAAAAGGCTTGTCTGCCTTTTACTGCCACCGTGCGGTAAAATGTTAAAATTGCAATACACTCAGTAGGAATTTATGTATGGATCATATGTCCTATATGGATGAATGTTCAGGTTTGAGGATTGCGCAAACCTCTTCTAAAGTTTCTGCCATTTGTTAATTAATTGCAACACATGGCAATGATTCTTTTCAGAATAAAATATGCTAAAAGTAAACAAGGAAAAAGGGCCTTATGTGGATAAATAACCCTCAACAAAGGGCCCACAGTCCCTGTATGCGTGTTTGTTTTTGTGTTATATATTGAAGATTCAAGAATCAATAACTTTATTCTTCACATACACATACAGGATGGACAGTGAAATGAAAGTGGCTATGCCTATGGGACTGTGTAAAAACAGCTATTGTATTTACAATAAAAAGAAACAACAATCCTTACAGTAAATATATATATATATATATATATATATACACACACACAACCCTGCTTCCAAATAAAATCCAAAAACAGACATTGTTTGATGAGAGCTCACAGTAAGTATGTTTGTGGTTGAGTAAAGGAAGTGGTGATAGAGGAAGAGCAAATTAACCTCTCTCTTTCTCTTTTTTTTTAAACTTATTGAAATGATCTACAATAAAACATTAGAAAATCAATAAAACGATAACCAAGGAAGCAGTTCATCTTCACCTAGTATTCAGTTGGGTTATCTCGTTAGGCATCATTTGTCTCAGCTGAGTGTATGCATGTTTGTATATGTGTATATGTGTTTCACTGCTCTGGAGTCAGCCTGGCCTGCAGTCAGTTCTTATCAGCTGTGGTTTATGGTCAGTATAACTGATCCCCGATCAGCCGACACGGCCAAAGAGGTAACCTGGTTGGCCTGCTGTGGTAACCGTCTTGCTGCACAGGAAGCTAGCCTGAAGAGAGAGAGCGAGAGAGAGAGAGACAGAGACAGAGAAAGAGAGAGAGAGAGAGAAGGGAGAGAGTCATTAGAGACTCATAGAGAAAGTAAGCGAGAGAGACGGGTGTGATGAGGACTTACGAGAAGGTTCTACTGTTGGTCTCTCTCCTAACTGCTCTGGGTAAGATCAACTTTTAAAAACTTCTCTAGTGTTAACCTTTACATGTGACACTGATCTTCTTAGTGGAAGTTATTATCAAGGTCTTCAGTTTAAACATTGACGGTTCAATGAGACCCAACAAGAGCTTGAGTTTGTGTGTGAATTAAAAGGCATAACTCTTTAAAGTGTTTGTTGTGATACAGTTCACAACTTGTATAACCTTACTCAACCATTTCATCTCAATGTTACATACTTGGAACAGATATTTGTCATGGCTTTAGATGTTGAAAGTCTCGGGTCTGGATTTGTTGTCATGTCTGTAATTAAGGCAGGACTCTCACCTTCTCAATGCTTATTGGTTGTGGGGTACAAACACAAAGATATCCGAGCAGCATCTTGTTTCCATTGGCTACCCCTTTTTTTTTTAATCTAAATGGATATCAATATGTCAAATGAGATTTGTACCAGTCATTTAGCTGATGTTTTTATCCAATGCAAGTTCCAGTGGATTCAGATAGGCTGCAAGTCATTAAGGAGGAGCCTAGAGGTAAAAATGTGGACATTGGGCATCAAACCACTACTTCTCGGCTGCAAGTCGGACACCCTTACCACAACACGCACTGAAATGTCTCAACAGTTTTTCTTCACGCTAGCCTAATGATACTTGCAGTCCTATTCCTAATGCCTCTGTTGACGGCCCAGAGGTGGTGTGGAGCATGGGGGAGAGTGGGGAGGTCATGGTTCCAGGCTCTCCATCTAACGTCAGTAAGAACGACAAGGGGCTGGCCAAGGCCTTGCTGGTGGCCACCTACTCCTTCAACAACCAGTCTAACGACGCCTATCTCTTCAGGACCTCCGAGGTGGAAAAGGCCCAGAGACAGGTATGCAAGATGGAGACGGGTTTTTTGGATGTCATTTAGCAGGGTGTGTGACTATTAAGTCACAAAGTAATTTCCAGTGAATTCCAATTCATGTAATTTTAAGGAGCAGGTATAGGCTTTAGTATTTATTTGCTCAAGGATAGAGGTATGCTTCAGAAATTGGAGATCCAACCCAGTTACTATGGCCTGGGAGTCAAACACACTCCTCACTACACTATCCCTCCCCTGGTGTCATGACGACAAGTGGGTATGGTGCTGGGTAAGGCTCGGTCTGTTTTTGGACCATTAACTGAAATGCCAGCATCAAATGGCTTTGGTGCCGGCTCTTGGGGTTTAGTGGCTGCTGTAAACCAACCAATCGTAACCCTACCTTCATTCTCCACATGGTCACAGATCGTGAAGGGGATCCGCTACATCTTGGAGGTCCGGATCTCCAGAACCGTGTGTCTTAAACGCCTGGGCCGGGACCTGTTGGACTGCGAACTCCAGCCAGAGGGACGTCTTCACCAGGTAGCCGACCCTAGGAGGAACTCAACCCAGGGGGGGAAACGTTCAAATTAGACGGCAAAGCACTGTTTCCATCTAAATATCTGTATATCTAAAGGGGACCTAGTTTACCACCAGGTGTGGTAGAGTAGCGATAGTGAATGAAGGGGGCCGAGGCCTGGGGAACCCGCTCTCTGGGTAATTCCGGCGCTTTGTCTGTGACTTCTCCCCTCCAGATGTTCCAGTGTCACTTTGTGGTCCTGTCCCTGCCCTGGCTCGACCAGATGACCACCACCTCCTTCCGCTGTCAGGACTGAGGAGTACGCCTTGCAAGCCCCACATGTGCAAGCGCCGCATTCAATTCTTAGCAGCTAATCCGCTGCTAGCATCGTCAAATAATGTGCTTAATCCCTGCTGTACATAGAAATAAAAAAAAAACATAGAGGTCCATTCTTAATGAAAGCAGCTGTGTCTGTGTTCATATCTAACTTATCCATCTCCAAGATTAGCTTATCTATATATAAAAGTACATATAGGAACTTATAACCTATAAATTATTACTTATGTTTTACAGTTCAAATGAGAACGCCTAAGATCTAAAAATACCATATAGCAGCTCAACCCCACTGTTGAATCATAAGTCATTACATTATTTTCCAACACGAGGTGATGTTGAGGCTGATTGTGTATCCATTAAAATCCTCCCTGCTTCTGTAGATCATAAAATGTATTCTTACATTATTCTGCCTAGGTTCCCCTCCAAGACCTCCTGCAATAGGAGGACCATAGATCGTCCTCACAGGGTTCAAAGAGGCCTATGTCTCCCTGCACAAGGGGGCCCATAGGACTCCTTGTGCATGCAATTCTACGATTTTTTTTTAGAATCAAGCTGGAGTGTAGGTGATGACAAGGACAGGTACCAGCTGAAAGAGGTGTTAATCTATGCTGAATGTTTGATGGGTGATTCCTTAGTTGAATTACTAGACAAACCCTAATCATGGAGTGATAAGAGTTTGAAATACTGTATTGCTAAGAGTTTGGTATTAGGGATTGGTTTAGATTGGTTTTATGGGTAGGCAGTGGTTGTTTTGGGGGTTAAATTCGTTTTAGAGTTAGGGTCTTGCTTTAATGTTATGTTTTCATGTTGTGGTGAGTGCCTTGAAAATAACCTTTGGTGTAAAGAAGCCTACAAACGGCTACCCCGGATTATATATTATGTGGGCGTGTCCACCTAGATCTGTGCTGGATGACCAGTCTACCAGCCTACCCAGTGGACTGAAGTAAACGTTGCTCATCTATCCGGCACAGATCTAGGTGGACACGCCCACCAGTGATGTCATATGGGGCCCTTTTAAGTCGTTCTAATTTACTTAGTTATTTTTTTCTTCAATTGTTTTAAGAAGAGCCGAAAATGACCTGATTGGAATCATGAAAATGATTAAATGTGAAAAATGTGTAATTGTTATTAATTATTGTCAATAATGACACGTCACATAACCAATACTATCAATACATCTGGACACACCTGCCAGGTGTGTGCGTGTGTCATGTGCTTGTCTTAGCCAACCAGCACCAGGGGCAGTTAGACGGCCTTATGGGGTTGCTAAATGTATGAGGAAAAACTAACCTCTGACAGAAAACCCTAATGTTTCACCATTTGTTGTTGAAACAGAACACACACACACACACACACACACACACACACACACACACACACACACACACACACACACACACACACACACACACACAGAGTGGGCGGCCCAGCCCAGCCACCATGCAGGACCTCTGGCCAACTCACTTCTGGATTTCCCCTTCTGTGGTGTAAGTGTAAAGATCGTGCAGCATAACAAATAACCGCCACATCAAGGTTAGCGCAGTATAAAGTGAATTATAATACAGACCTGTGTAAGAAGGAGATAAAGGCAGTGTGACCTTTTCACGCTGCTCAAATTGACTTCTGAATGAGGGGTTTATTACTTACCTATCAACATTTAAGAGGTTCTATTGATCAGTGCGTGATTGAAAGTTCCAAAATGATTCCACTATTACTTTTGTGACAATGCACAGTATAAATCTGCACACCTAACCTAAGGTACATGTTTGGTATCAATGTGGGGGGACATTTAGGCCATTATAATTTTTTCTTACCATTTGGCAGAAGCAGCAAACAGCAGGGCAATTGAGTACCATAATAAGAGAAAACATTGAAAAGTGTAGACTTTTATTCAGATTTCCCACTGTTGCCTTTCTGATCTCAGCATGCCACTGATTCACAACAAATCAAGCAATGTTTTTCCAAGCTAAAACCCCTCCGGCCTCTCTTCTCCATGTCCCTGGCAGACTTCCGTCCAGACCTTGGAGCATGATAAGGTGTTCAAGGGGTCATCGGGACAAAGAGAACATTATTTTGGCTCGAACCACTGGCACGTTCCCTTGTACAGAACATCAAAAGCACACTGGGCAGATAGCCACACGTGAGACCTCGTCAAGCAGAACTATGCTACAAACTCCGACCTTGTGTCATGGCTAGGCGAAACTCCCTACATCTGAGGAAGGGGGGAGATGTAACAGCATCCTCATCGTCAGGGTTTGCCAGCGGCGGCGGCGCCCCCCCCCCTCACGTCAGAAGCTCAGGGACGGACCTGGTCAGGGCAGGCAGCTGCTTGGCCTTGGAAGCAGATAGCAGGGCTCCACATGCAAGGGGAGAACAGTTCAATCTGACTTTGGAGACAGGCGGACGTGTCAACAGGATGAATAGTGGATGACCTGCAGTGTTGCAATCCAAGTGACAATAGAACTCGATTTAAAACGACGCTACGTTGTCAGGTTGTTTTCCCGTGTTACATTCATTCTGCGGACCAACATATGAATGTGAAAAAATCTGCAAGAAACACCAGGAAGAGGGAAGCATTTAATTAATAATAACAATGATAAAAATAAAAAAAGATCAATCAACTTCTAATTGATTTGTTAACAGGCATGTTTGACAGTATCGTATTCAGTGTAGCCAATGCAATTTTCTCTGTCTTGGTTGAAGTCTAGGGGGTACACAGAAGTCGGTTTTGTTCCTGGAACACGGCCGACATGTCTTTCGTATCACCACAGGTTTCACTGTTTGTCTGTCATTGGTGCACCAATACCACAAGAGAGAGTCTGTATGATAATGTAATGGACGACTGGAGAGATGGTGAAGGGAAAATCTGTTGGTCGGCGGGTTTCATTTAAGCAAGTGTCTGAGTTGATCCTGAAGGTTTTTCGAGTGTTCCACGCTAGAGGAGAGGGAGTGAAAATAAGAAAGGATATGGGGGAGACATTGTCAGTTAATTGAATAGTGTTGTGGCAATGGGTGGAGATAGCGATGCAGCAAAACAAAAAACAGCGCTCCATGTTTAGACTTACTTCTTTTGGATGGCCTCTTGTCTAAAATGAAACAAAATACTATCAGTTTTTCACATCAAGATATTGTATTTCTTTACATTTTACTGTATTTGAAAAAACACAATAGCTATTAATAACTCACTGATATTGTAAGTGTGTGGTGATTATGGACATTTTTCTTAAACTCTGCAAGAAGAAAGATAGTTAGTACTGATTTCTGACACCTTGTGATACACAACGGTATGACAGGCGAACACAAATAAGGCAATTCTCTTTACTTACATCCTCGGAGTGCAAAATGGCATCTTCCTGAATAACCATATTTCTGGCTGCTTGGCCGAGTAGCTGGATGAGACATTTAGGAGTAATTATGAAGTGCAGTGTCACATATTGGACAGTAAATACAACAATATTCCCAAGTTCCTCTATGCTACTAAATTGCAATGAGCTATTCCCCTCTTTGACCAGACAACAGGTACAATCAAACCCAATTCATAGAGACTACAGATCATTGGAACCATTACCTCGATAATAAAGCTTATATAATATAATAATAAAGTTATTATTCTATCAACGGTACAGGTTTATAATCACAACAAAACCAATGTCAGGCTAGTCCGTTAGCATTTTTCAGGACCCCTTGATAGATTATAGCCTCCAAGGTCTTACCTCTTGACTACGCGATCCTTTTAACACTTGCCGAGTCAGAGCAATCACATCCCCGCTACATGTGCCGACTTTATCCGATAAAAGACCCTTGACCGACTGACCGAACCGCGGCTGGGTTTCTGCGGAAGACATGTTTCATTCTTGTTTATCCGAACTACGGTGCGCCTCATAGGACAAAACGCATTAGGTTTCTCAATGTAGTTTATACTTTTGTAAAAATTAGATTAAATGCATTTATTTTCATTTACCTATAAAAATAAAAATCAAGTATTAAAAACTCGTACGTTTGTTGGTAATATAAAACATTAATAACGGTTGCTAATGTAGGCTATTTTTATCGATAGACCTCTAATTCAATTAATAGTCCAGATTGACAATCATTGGCCTAAATAACCTGAAATTGAACAGGGTACCATTAGGGGGATTGCTATTGGCACTACTCCAAGTGATAACTCATTTGAGGAAAAAAAAACAACCTTATTTGAATAGGCTAGATTATGGTGTCAAGGTAATGGCATTGAAGGACTCGGATAAAATACATCCCATCCCTGTTCAAAATCATTCTGCAGCATTTCCTTCACCGCGATTATTGGCCTAAATTAAATAAAAATAACAATTTGAACATCCGAATCATATTTCTTCATCAGTGTCGTCAACATGGCCTTGCTTTTAATTATTTTCGTGTTCTTGGTTGTTCTAACAGCTTTGTTGCTGCTTGTGAAGCTGACAGGATCGTCGAAGGGCAACGGGGGACCCCCACACCTGCCGGCGCTCCCGATCATCGGCAGTCTGCTCAGCCTGCGCAGTGACAGCCCGCCACACATCCTCTTCCAGAGTCTGCAGGAGAAATACGGACCGACGTATTCTCTAATGATGGGCGCGCATAAACTGATCCTGGTCAACCACCACGTGCACGCCAAGGAGGTTTTACTGAAGAAGGGGAAGATATTCGCCGGGAGACCCCGAAGTGTAGGCGTTCGAATAAAACCATTTATTTTACATTATATCTTTTTAGTTTTTGAAATTCTATTTTCGTCCTCTTCATGCAGGCATACTTGGTTCTTAAGCTTACGTTGATTCTCTCTATTTTTTGTAACTTTTCATTTTCTTCCAGGTCACCACAGATGTACTGACCAGGGACGGGAAAGACATCGCGTTCGGGGACTACGGTCCCACCTGGAGGTTCCATCGGAAGATCGTGCACGGAGCCCTGTGCATGTTCGGGGAGGGCTCAGCCTCCATCGAGAAGATCAGTGAGTAAATCCAACGGTTGGTTCGGGTTTGTCCCTATATCTTTAACCCCACTGTTTGTGACGCCTTTCTGTTGTGAGATAACTCAAAACGTTTTTTATTATAGTCCGTTTCATGAAATGAACGCAGCTTTTACGCACGCAAACAGTTTTCGCACGGATTCCTGATCATTCTCCACCACCACCAGTTTGCCAGGAGTCGCAGTCTCTGTGCACCGCCGTGTCCGAAGGCGGCCTTGCGCGATCTGCCACTGGACCTAGCACCGGAGCTCACGCGCGCGGTCACCAACGTGATCTGCGCGCTCTGCTTCAACTCCTCGTACCGCCGGGGCGACCCGGAGTTCCAGTCCATGCTGGGCTACAGCCAGGGCATCGTGGACACCGTGGCCAAGGACAGCCTGGTGGATATCTTCCCTTGCTTGCAGGTAAGCCTCCAGCTGAGCCGGTTTCATCGTTGTTTAAATGTAAACGTCGTAATGTTTAGGACAGGTAGGGGACGGGGTTGACCTCAGAGTGGCCAATAATTTCCTGTGCCGCACCCCCATGGACAAACTGACGGGGAAACAAGAATATTTACTATATACTTCTAACAGTATATCAGCATTTATTCTGTACTCTCCAACTGTATTGGGAGACAGGTAGGAGTACTGCAAGAGCACGTCTACTCTTATCTTAGTAAAGTGTGACCTCTGACCGTTCCAGATCTTTCCCAACGCGGACCTGCGCCTTCTCAAGGACTGTGTAGCGGCTAGAGACAGTCTTCTGCAGAAGAAATATGATGAACACAAGGTAGGCCTAAACTTTTTTACTATCAAAGAAGGTTTGATGAAATTGTTTGCAAATAAACAGGATTTGTATAATATTATAGAAATTAAGTACAGCCCCATTGCATATATTTGACTCTAAGTGAGTCTGAGGAAGTACTCTCTCTCTCTCTCTCTCTCTCTCTCTCTCTCTCTCTCTCTCTCTCTCTCTCTCTCTCTCTCTTCTCTCTCTCTCTCTCTCTCTCTCTCTCTCTCTCTCTCTCTCTCTCTCTCTCTCTCTCTTCTCTCTCTCTCTCTCTCTCTCTCTCTCTCTCTCTCTCTCTCTCTCTCTCTCTCTCTCTCTCTCTCTCTCTCTCTATTTGAGTGTAGGACAGGATAGGACATGTATTAATGATATGCAATCCTCCTTTTATGAATTGTATTGGGCTGTTAATCAGGGCTATATTGCCAGGTTAAAACCATAACCAAACTTGTGTATAACAATTTATGAGGCTTTATCTCTAAAGTCATTAAGCAGACTATTAAGCTATTATTCAAAGCGACTAAGCTAGATCTCCCTTTCAAATGCAATGCCAAAACATAGGAAACATTTTCTCCAGCTAATGAAAAGGAATTTCAACTAGCTAATGAAAAGTCCCTGGTGCTCAGGGACGACAAGGGGTGGGTCCAATGGGGATGTGGGGTACTATACATGACGGTTTCAGACGTATGTTTTCCCCCGACACCTCTCCTGACAGGCCGACTACAGTGACCACGTGCAGAGGGACCTGCTGGACGCCCTGCTGCGGGCCAAACGGAGCGCGGAGAACCACAACCTGACGGAGGCCGTGGGGCTGAGCGACGACCACGTGCTCATGACTGTCGGGGACATCTTTGGCGCCGGCGTGGAAACCACGACGACCGTGCTCAAATGGGCCGTCGCCTACCTCATCCATTACCCACAGGTGAGGGGCACACACGAACACACACACACACACACACACACACACACACACACACACACACACACACACACACACACACACACACACACACACACACACATGTGTGTGTGTGCATGCTCAGGTGCAGAAGCGTATACAGGAGGAGCTGGACGGCAGGGTGGGCCGTGACCGGACCCCCCAGATCAAAGACAGGGGGAGTCTGCCTTACCTGGAGGCCACCATCCGGGAGGTACTGCGGATCCGCCCCGTCGCCCCCTTGCTCATCCCCCACGTGGCCCTCGCTGACACCAGGTATTGTAACACCCCCCCCCCCCCCCCCCCCCCCCCACACCCACCACACACACACACACACACACACACACACACACACACACACACACACACACACACACACACACACACACACACACACACACACACACACACACAGCTCCAGGCATTACAGCAGGGGTTCTCAACGTCTGGCTCGGGAACACACAGGTGGTCCTCCTTGTCAAATTCTTGGTCGTATAATACGAACATTTGGGAATTTCTCATGGGGCAATTTAAGGCGTCAGAGCAGAAAGAAGTAGCAGTGAATGTAAAATAATTCATGCTCAATTTTGCCTGCTTAAGAAAACAAAATTATGCACTGATCTTTTTCAATTATGCTTTTGTTTTTTATAGTATCGGAAACTTTGCTGTAAGCAAAGGTGACCGGGTCATTATTAACCTGTGGTCACTGCACCATGACGAAAAGGAGTGGAAAAATCCAGAAATCTTTGACCCAGGTGAGGAATAAATTACATGTTTGTGCTTAAATGTTTTGCATCAAACAGATTCAGATTTGTTTACCAGATGTGGGCCACAGTCTGGTCCGTATAAGTTTAAAACAGGATCTATTTGAGTACATCAGATTTGCGCCATTTGTCTATATGTGGCTCTGGATCCCTCTCTCCTCTCCTCTATTTCTAGGTCGCTTCCTGGACGCGGAGGGCTCGGGTGTGGTGCTCCCGTCTCCCAGCTACCTGCCGTTCGGTGCGGGCGTGCGGGTGTGTCTCGGGGAGAGCCTGGCCAAGATGGAGCTCTTCCTCTTCCTGTCGTGGACGCTGCAGCGTTTTACCTTCTCCCTGCCGGCGGGCCGGCCGCTGCCCAGGCTGGAGGGGAAGTTTGGGGTAGTTCTGCAGCCCGCCAAGTACGAAGTCCACGCCACACTGCGAGCGGGATGGGAGTCCTGATAGCCAGCGACCACACACTGGGGTTAGCTGGTGCTGGGTTTGCTATCAGGATTGTTCTGGGCGACTCAGTCTTCTTTTTCTAATGTATCTGTAAAGGGGGCTGGGATCAATTCGTAACCGTTGTAGGGTCACGCTCAGTATAATGAAATGAGGGTCCATTTCGACTACGTTTGAGTTTTCACCAAAATCCTCGCAAACATTTTGGCTAAGCTATGGTTACGCGTTAAGATATGTATGGCAACTTGAGTCTGTGGATCTTCACAGACGTGTGGACGGAGGCGTATAAACCCGACTTTATTGGAGTGTGCTGCGCTTCCTTTCAGTTCCGTCCACTGTTTGATGAGAAGTACAGTATATCATTCTTAAGTTTTGATACGAAAAAACGCCACGCAATTTAGCCATGGCATATCGAGTTGAAGGGTGCATCATTTTGTAGCGTAGTCTCCGAATCACTGGTAAATTTTGGGACTTGTTCGGATTCTACAACTAATATTTTGTAGATACATTTTCTAATAATCAGACGTTACACAATTATCGGTCCATAACATCATTTAATCATTTATACAATCCCAAAAACAATAAACATAAGGAAAAAAAAGGAGAAATTTAGTAATTCATTACACAGATAACAAAATGAGCTTAAAGACAGAAAAACACCTGGCACCAGCAACTATAAGGCTTTTTGGTGCTAAAAGTAGAAAAGTGCTGATTTTGGAGAGTTTTAAAAAGTTAGCAAATCAGTTTAAGAGGAACATTGTAATCAGTGCAGTGTTGCGCTTTAAATGGCAGCCTTCCAACAATTGAACTTCATTTTAAGAACTATAACTAACTTGAAAAAACAGAAATGAGAAAGTACTCTCAAATGTATGCATTTATAGGCATTAATGACATTATTGATGTTTGAACCAAGTATGAATTCAAGTCTGAAAAATAAACGTATTCAGAGTATTACAATTGCTGGTTATTGATGTTAGTTACGTATGATTACAATGAGTTGTAGATGACATGTACAATACATTTTCTTACAAAAATAGTGATGGCCTACATTGTTTTGAAAATCAGGCAAAATATAGACATGAATGTACTACTCATGATATACAGAAAATATGTTAAACTTGCTTCTTTCTTTTCTTAGCAGGCCAATAATGTTCAATGTCCTTTTGAATATTTATTTTAATAATCCATGTATTACTTGTTTATCTATAATGCCAACACATTTTTGTACAATATTAAGAATTCAAACATAAAAATCTATGTTCATACATGTATTTTGTGAAATTTATTCCCGACTCTGTCGGTATGATAAAAAGTCCTGTTACAGTTCCGTATTGCGATCGTTTATATTTTCCTGATAAGAAGCTACATTTGCATATCCCAGACCTAAGGCAGTGACCATGATGATCAGCATTCACCCTGCAAGACCGACTTGGTTAACATGCCAACAATTTAGCAAGCAAACCTCAGAAAAGCTTACCAACAGTTAACCTCAAACTGTTGACCCAGGACTTCAAACTGTTAAGGGAATTCATATATTGCTAAACTAATTTCTCTAACTACTCTATACTCATTTACATGTTTGTAATGCCATTACTTAAGGTTGACAACATACTCTCCTTGGTGGCCAACATTAGAATTACATTCAACATTTCACTCGATTAGGTGCGAGTGAGCTAGATAAACACGTTCCAGACGCCACCATCACACACAGCTCTAAACAGAAGGCTACCACAGCGCAGTAAAGGCGTTAGTTTACAGTTCATGAGAAATAACAAATGATTCACGTTAGTGGGCTACACAGGCATACTGACCAGTACTGCACGTGGCAGGATGAACAAAAGTTGAAAAAGATTCACCAGTGGACAGATTCATAGTCAGTAGAAGCTATGAACAGACAGGAAATGAACAGACAGGAAAAGTAATTTGCTTCCTAGATATTAACAATTACAAATTCGTATTGCCTGTGACTAAAACAAAGTTTTTTATAATAGTTGTTTAATTGCATAGACTTTAAACCCTCATTAAGAGGTAATTTATTCTACGATAGGAAGTTGCTCTACAACAGGGAGTAATTTATTCTACAGGAGGTAGTTGTTCTGCAACAGGAAGTGGGGAGGAGCCAGTCAGAGCTGTGCTTGCAGCGTTTGTGTTGGCTAACACAGATAGTCCTGTGCCTTAAGCCTTACCAACAAAACAACAAAACAAATCATTGAAACAAATCTAGAACATTACGACTATAAAAAAAAAACCACCAACATTTTGGCACCACAACAGGTCATCATCATTGTTCAGCTGTGGATTGTATCAAGTTATTGTACAAAAGAACCCAAATAAAATGGTTCACAATCACAGATCCATAAACATCTTTCCATTTTGAAACCTCAGACCCACTGAAACAAAATTTGTTTTCTTAAGATTATGGCATAAAGATTACATTTGCTACCACAGGGGGCATGGTGGGGTTCCACTGACTGGCCATCTTTAGCTACCTAGGGGTCGATGTTTGGCTTGGGCCACAACCCCTAACTGGAAGGAGTTTTGAATGTTCCCGTGTATTCCTGTAGGTTTCTTCTGTTCTATAGTACCACCTTCTAAGACACCAGGCAAGGCTAGTTGGAGACGCTAATAAGCAGGCCCAAAGGGTCCACATGGTGATAAAGAGTGTATGGGGTACAACATTCGAGACTGAGACCTCAATCCTTTGCTAGGAGGGACACCCAGCCCCTTTCGGTAAAACTGGGACAGCCAATGCAATTTTTTAACCCGCTTGATGAAACTTCCCAAAATTCTCCATGGATTATTTAACCGCATCCCTCACCCTCCAGACAGACACATGTACACGTCATTAAGACCACCGTCAAACACACACTCCGTGTCAGTCCAAACATTTGAACACAGCAAACAGCAAACATCCGAACAGAATGTTTGTGCCAGAAGAACAATCAACAGCATCCTTCTAGTGTTGGACAGATTGTTCTGGAATCCCACAGCGGATTACCTGAGAGCCCTGGTGCATGTCCCTCTGTCCTGATCCATGTCCGGGTTCCGTGCAACGGCCCGAGCACTGCAGCTATCACACGCCGGGATCTCCTCCTTTGTATCCTCCTCTTCCTCCCCCTTCTCTTCTTTCACCTCTCCTTCCTCTTCATCTTCCTCCTCCTCCTCCTCCTCCTCCTGCTCCTCGCGACCCAGGAAGCCATGCTGGTCCCACAGGTCCTGGCCGTCGCACACCTCAATGCCCGAGTCCCCCGTGAAGCGCCGGTAGCGGGCCGGGGTCAGGTCTCGCTGGGGCCCGGGGCCCCCAGCGCCACCCCCGCCGTTCAGGGCCGGGCCCGCCTGGCTCTGGAGGGGGTCAGCCGTGGTGGTGCTGCCTAGTAGGGGGTCCGCTCCCCTAGGACACCTCGCGGCCTCCTCCTCATCTTCCTCGCTCCCGGGGCGATGGAGGGCTGTCAGAGGGTGGAGGGCTGTGTCAGGGGGGGACCAGATACTCTGGTGGGCTGTAGGGGGGAGGGGGCATGGCCGGGGTGTCGGCCACCTCCTCGTAGGTGGGCAGCAGGTAGTCAGGGAGGAATCCTGTGGACAGGGGAACATTGTTTTGAGAGGGGGATCCACTTCGGTGGTCAACCTCGTATCACAGACTGAATGCTCAGCCGATCCATCACTTTAACAGATAAGTATTATTCTATATACCATATTGTAATCATACCATATATTGGCATAATCCTTCTCTTTTGTAGAGTTATTTTCTCTATATCAAATAAAATGCAGAAAAGTCACTCTACCATAAAACACAAGCAAGACAGAGACTGTTTGGTCCACACCAGAGTTCGATGGTTTGTATTCACACCAGCCCAAAAGGTCCGCAACAGCGATTTTTTTGGTTTGGTTCGAACCAAACAAGGCAGGTGTGAATACGCCATTCCAATACTGCATAGCCTTTTTCAATTTTGAATCTTGAAAGCACGAAAACAGGGACAAAGACACACGACCCCACAGGGACTCACTGAGGTACAGGGGCAGCTGGGTATTGTTGCGGGCCTCGCGGTAGGCGATGAGGTTGATCTCATTCTGTCGCCGCTGCTGCTGGAAGCGCTGCTTGGAGCGCCGGTGCTGACACACACAACAGCAGGTGAGGAGTATGATGAGGGTCCACACCAACCAGAACCCTGAGCCCCACACAGAGAAGACCGCCCCGAGACCGTTAGGACACAACAGAGGAGATCTTAGACACAAGACTCCCAAAAGACCCTCTTATTGATAAGGGTCCGCCACACCAAGCAGAACTCCGAGGGACCTACTCAGCGTGGAGCAGGCAGACAACTGAAATAAAGAACGGAGTCTTTGCAGAAAAACGTTGTTTATACACGCAATGCAATTTTGGTTTGGTCTCTTTACTCTCCATTGTTAAGACCATGGAGGCATGAAATGAGATCAGTAAAAAGTTTTGACAAAATCGTACACAAAGTTTGCACTGCCGTGATCTGCTAGGAGGATACATGAGAGAGAGGATGAACAAGGTAAGATTCTTACATGATGAGGGTTTAATAAGTAATAATAATAAAAAATATTTTTGCAACGTCACCAGATTCACAATGTTATCCAAAAAAACACAGCGTGTATAATATACCACACAACATGTTTGATATCGCTGTGGAATCAGGCCTTTTTGGCTGCAGCAGTCACAAATAGACTCCCAAATACTGAGTTTGCTAGAGTCCCCCAATGCTTATAATTTATGAATGAATGAACTACATTATCCCGCAATTTACATATATTTCTGTACTGGAAACATATGATCTGAACTGGGATGAGTGAGTGTGCACAGTATATGCAGAAGCACAAAGAGAGAGAGAGCGAGAGCGAGCGCAAGAGCGAGAGAGAGCGAGAGCTCACTAGAGACTGAGAGTGTTGTTTGGTATAGGATGGGAACGCTGGCTTATTTAAAGGGAATGCGAACCGGCGGGAACATGATATGCATCCGCCGCTAGTCGCTCCCAGTCGCTAGACGGGTAAACAAGTCCAGACAGACAGACCCACATGCTAGCAGACAGACAGAGGCAGATGAGACAGGCACAAAAACAAGGACAGTCAGTCAGACAGACAGGCAGAGAGACAAGCAACTCTCTTTGCCTTTTCAGGAAGGGTAGGCTCATGATCAGAGCCACAGCACACATTCCACGTCTCATGTCGCATACGTCAGATTATCTAGGCTGTGAAATGGAACCATGGAACAAGGTGACAAATGGGCCGTTGTGGTATGAACAGAAAGCTGTCAGGGAGAGCTCAGGGAGAGGGGTGTCGATGTGTCTGCGAACATCTAGGGAGCGAGCATGACGTCAGGATGTGTTATTCAAGTGTCCAGCCGGCAGGGAGCCAATTGCGAGGCCGGAAAAAAAACAAGAGCAGAGCAGACATGGAACACACATGAGCCTGGCCGTGTCGAGCTAGTTGAACCACTCTAATTTGCAATGGGCTATGGCAGAAACATGTAAATATGCGTCTATGCATGATTGGTAAGCATGCATTGTAAGCGACAGCGAACAACTACTCACACCACAGTTCGTAGTAGTAGCTGCAGCACTGCGTCTCTCCGCAGCAGTGGCCCGCATCACATATGTAGCTTCTGTTGTTGGCTCCCTGGCACACCAGGGTGTTCTGAAGGGACACAAAACATCACGATTGGTCTAAGAAAACACTTGGGGAATCTTCGAGTACATGCAGCCAAAGAAGTACAAACAGATCTGAGCCTGAGTAATCTTGTACCAAGTACCTCTTTCTTCTCCGTGTGTTGGATATTTGAAATACCTCTACAGATACTCATTTACAGAAGAATTCAAAAATAGATTAGGCTTTGCTACAAACATGCCGAGTTGACAATTTACAAGCAAACAGCCACTCATAAAAACGAATCTAACTATAACTAACTCATTGTGGATGGATCACAACATCACGATTGACATCAACCATATAGTTAATAGTGTTAGTAGTAGTAGTAGTAGTAGTAGTAGTATCCCAGGAGTAGCAGAAGTAGTATTAGGCCGTTTTTTTTTTACCTGTTTGGTACCCCATATGAAAGACATGACAGCACCATTAATTACGGAGGAAGACTAAGGGGTATTCACTCTTCTTGCTGAAGAGGGGCGACTGAATAAGCCAAGTGCTATCTTGAAACCGCAAATCGGAATCGGACGCCCGACGTGTTGCCAGAAATTCGAGTAAACAAACCTTCCCCATCCCTTCCCATTAAACCCAGTAATCGCATAGACCCCAAGCAGACGAGCTCTCCTCCTGATCGCCAGCTACACTACAGGCTTCTGACATTTCTCCTCAAATGTCAAACGCCCAATCCAAGTTTAGCAGGGTGAACTTGCTCAAAAACGACACCAGCGGGGATACATAAGATAATATGCCCCGTTATTGAGGGTTAACTAGGGAGACAGCAGACAAAATACTAAAATGTACAGTAAACATGTCTATCAATAGGAGTAGTAAAAAAGCTAGAAGAAAGATAATACATGCAATGACATCAGCAGTCAACTGCTTATCATAATTAATGCGTGTAATAAATCAGTGGCTATCTACTACAATCATCTGCAACTGGTACACTCACGCCATTGCAAAATAAGCACTTATATTGTTTTGTACCTATGATATTTATACTGGACGTGAACTGTGTATTTTGCTGCTGTGAAACTATTGCAAAGAATTTAAAAAGTAACGTTACACGTATTTTTAGTTACACGATGGAGAGTATACATTAGTCATTTACACGTTAAAGGAAGATTATATATGGAAGCTTAGGAAATACCTAGTAGGCCTACAAGGTGGGATCTCCCTTCTCGGTGAACTATGGTTAACATAAATGAAAGAGAAAGGTAATTTTAAAGAGCCTGAGAGAGCTAACCAGCGGGGCTAATAACATTATACAACCTAGTTTACCTCTGGGACCGTCGGCACCGTGGTCGGAACTCCTCCTTCCACGTCTAGTTTTATCATACCCATCGTTTTAGAGTTGAGTAATTAATCCCTTTGGAAACTGAAAACATTTGACATTCTTCCCTTCTTATGTTGTATGCTCCGCAAAACAAAACAAGCTACTAAGACAGAGAGCACACTAGACCCGCCTCTTCCTAGCGCTCCGATTGGTCAGGGTTATAGGTCATTCAACTCCTGGAATAGTAATTGGCTAGTTAGGTTGTCATTTAAACGACTGGACCTCGTTTCCAGGGGAATCCAAACAGGTAACCTTATGAACTCTGTGTGCAGGTGTGAAAACAAATTCTTGTTCTAACACTTGTTATTAATAAAGCAACAAGTTAAAGTTAAAGTTATATTTCTAAAGCGTTTGATCCAAATAAACAATTCTCACAATCGTCAATAATGTTTGTAGATCCAACCTGCTTAATGTATGAGACTATTTAATAGGCCTACAGAAATTATAGAATCGGACACTGAATTTAGTTAAGATTAAATCTGGTAACTCTGTTATCTCTGTTAAGTAATATTTATCACGTGTAGTGCAATTAACATTCGTGGAAAATGTTTCCACCGATGTTTTCCCTACAGTATCCTTGTCAGGCTAGTCAGGCTTATTATGTCCTTGACCATGTCATATAATGAGATTCTATGCACCCTAAAACAAAAGTTTTAAAAAAACATTTTACTTGTATCATTAATCTAATGTCGTAAACTGTTGGTTGACCTCCAAAAATAAACTGGAGCTATATAATTACGGGATGAATAGTTATGACCTATATTTTTATACCGATAATCTGAAATATATATTCAGAACTATATCAGTACCACACACATAAATGTATAATTCTTAATCATTGTGTTGTTGAATTCATCGGGCAACGCAATATGCTCTCAATCATGTTGAATCCCTGTAATTGAGCAGAAGACTTGGAACAGACAAAGTAAAAGGCAGTAGGGAAACAACGTATAATTAAGACCCACTTGGAATGAGAATCCAAATGCAGACACTTAGACCTCTAAGTGCCTGACCTCTTTTTTTTATAAACCAAGGCCAAAGCAGGGACACAAACCAGTCATGAAAAAAATAGGCAAATCGTTAACAAACTTTCCCAAAAAAAAAAGAAATAGAGAACCCTAAGCTTGAATGGGCTACAAAGGACAAGATAACACAGCAAACCAAAATGTGAACAGACATAATGGTTTATTAAGAAACAAACTACCAGTAGGGGGAGAGGTAATGTGTCACTCTGATAGACACTTAGGGATACAAATCAGCAATATGAAAACCAAGGTGAAGGAGAGAGGGAATGGAATTTTCAGATTTACTTTAATTTTGGTGTAGAGTTGAAAGCAGAGCTGATGAGGCAACTCTGATACAGCAAAATGTGTATTCAAAGCCTTTGGTGACATAAAAAACAACAAGGATTGAGATGAAAAAGGCCGCACAACGAACACAAGCTAGAGTTTAATTGTTTGGCTTTGGTAAAGATGAGTACAGAGTGGACAGGTTTAGTATTCATGTGTGTTGGATACAATAATAGTTAATTCAAAGCAAAATATTAATAAATACATGCAAGTATTACAGGCCTCTCAGAGAGAATGTATTTCTCCTCTTTCTCTCCCCTCTCTCCCCCCCTCTCTCTCTCATTCCTCCCTTTCCCCTATCAGAACCGTCTCTCTCTCCCACCCCTCTCCCCCTCTCTCCCTCTTGCTGTCATCCCCCACTCTCCTCTTCCTCTCTCCCCCTCCCTCTTATTAGCTCCCTCTCTCCTTCAATCTCTTTCCTCCTCCCCTTTTCTTTATCTCTCCTTTACCTCTCCTCCCCTCTCTCCTTTGCTACCCTCCCGTTCTCTCTCCCCCTTCTCACTTGCCTCCCTTCCCTAATGATCCCTCTCTCTCTTATCCCTAGCCTCTCTATAATTCTACCTTGTTCTCTTGTTCCCCCTTCTCCATCTCTCTTCCCTTCTCTGTCTGTCTGTCTGTCTGTCTGTCTGTCTGTCTGTCTGTCTGTCTGTCTGTCTGTCTGTCTGTCTGTCTGTCTGTCTGTCTGTCTGTCTGTCTGTCTGTCTGTCTGTCTCTCTCTCTCTCTCTCTGCTCTGTCTGTCTCTCTCTCTCTCTCTCTCGTCTCTCTGTCTCTCTCTCTCTCTCTCTCTCTCTCTCTCTCTCTCTCTCTCTCTCTCTCTCTCTCTCTCTCTTTGCAAGATTCCTCTCCTCAGGGGCAGTTCTTTGAACCTTTCAGCCCAGTTCAGGAGGAACAAAAGCAAACAAATCACATTGTCCTTTCAGGAATTTCTTCTTGTCTTCCATCGCCTTTCATGGCCCCTCCTCCTCCTCCTCCTCTCTCTCTCTCTCTCTCTCTCTCTCTCTCTCTCTCTCTCTCTTCTCTCTCCTCTCTCTCTCTCTCTCTCTCTCTCTCTCTCTCTCTCTCTCTCTCTCTCTCTCTCTCTCTCTCTCTCTCTCCCCCTTCTCTGGGACCATGCTTTGCCCTGGCAGCCGCCACCACATTCAGGGTCTCCAGAAGTCAATAGCCTCCTCACATCCCGGCTTGACAAGTCAGGAGGATACACGCTAATCCCTTTAATCTGGCCTTTCTCCTTCGCGCAGCCACAGGGAGAAAGGCAGCCCAGAGAGTAATCCTGTCGGGGAGACAATAGGATTAAGGGCCCGACCCCGGCCACCGACAATCAGGTACCCAGTGACTGATCTCTGGGTCCAAAGCAGCAGCCCGGGCCACTTGCTTCAATGTGACTTATTTTGTAATGGTGGTGGGGTGGAGGGTGGAGGGTGGAGGGAAGAGTGGTGGCTGGGGGGAGTCTTTCTTTTAAGAGGGGCCGCTGGAGGTCCTCTTACCTCTCTGACAGCCCCCCCCCCCCCCCCCCCCCCGAGTGGAGACCCCCGGGAATGACTGACAGGTAGGAGCGGAGGGGGGGTGCTTTTGCTATTGTAGGGGAGGGGGTGGTCAGATATAGACTTGTGGTAAGGACTGGTGGTATGCGTGTTTGTGTGGTGTGTGGGCAAGCGTCCACGGATGTGTGCATGCGGACCCAAGCGCTACAAGATGGCCGTGGACTGTTTGATCAGATCTCTCATTCATCAGGGCATGGACAGAAGTGTGTGTAGTCCTTTTTCTAAGATGTGTCTTCTGTCTCAAATTTAATGGACAGAAGTGTGTTTTCATCACCAATCAGGGGTTTATAACAGATCCTAGCTGGACTAACTCCTACAACGGTTTGCGATTCTCCCCTAACCTTTTTACGCTCCTATTTCTTGCTTCTTTTGAGAAATGTGTTTGTGCACCATTTGGAAGAGTCCCCATTATTAACTGTAGGCTTTGTTTGTTCCCAGGCTCACCTGTATGTCACTTTGAATTAAAGAGTGTGCTAAACAATTTAAATATGAGTAGCCTATGACTGCGTTAAGATTAAAGAAGTATAGATCTTACTATAATTGTTGTATGGATCCATTTTACATTGCACTGACTCATTGCCATCCATGCAAGCTTACATATATTTATATATGTATTTGTATATAAATATATATAAATACAAATAAACATATAGATACACCCATGATATTAAGAATGTATTGTCAAATGTTTTTAAAAGAATAACGTGCAGATTTAATGAAATATATTTGAATCAGGTTGCAACTGTATCTTTCCTCTTGTTATGGAATAAGACAATAATAACTTATGTTGTTTTAAGCTTCCATAATATCTATAAGATACATATGATGACACATTATTTTATAATGTGCGTCAGCCGTCAGCGTCGCCACTTCCGCTTGAAACAATGTCAATGGATCACATTGCCCACTAGATGGCACCATTGGATCAACTATCGCTTCGTTCGGTGGAACTGAGGCCTCGTAGTAGAGCCTGCCACATAATCCATCACCTGCTGCCGCCTTGCAGACCACGAGGTTACCTAGCAGGAGTCCTAGCAAGAAGCAGTTTCGTCTGGTTGACGCACTACGAGGAAATCAAACCTCAAGTTGCACTGGGCAGACACCCGATCCCTCCATCCTCCCGGGTCTACAAGCCCATGCCTCAGTTATTCTCAGGGAAACAAGCCTCATGTCCGTGGAAGAAAGCAAAATCCTTCTGGTCCATTCAAGTCCAATGAACTTGGCCAAAGAAAACAGCGGTGGATTCTTCACATCTTCTCGTGTTACAGCACCGGCCTCGCTAAGTGCTCGGGGATAAATTACAGGTTAGCCATTGTGTTGCAGGGAATGAGTCACAGGACGGTGGATTTCCGTCCGTGGCAGGTGTCTGTCGGGCCAGTGGCGTGGCCGTAAATGTGAGCAAGAGCAGCACTTGTTCATTTATAGGGCGTAAAAATCGCCATGGAAATCGCCATGTGAGATAGGCCTATGGGTTAAGCGAGTGGGCTATTCAGAAGGGCCCCGAAACCACACTAAAATCCTCAGCGCTCTTTAGTTGAACTCAGCAGAAACACAATGACAAGACGACGGAACACCAGAATGGACAGGTATGCCCTTAATCACATCTGCTAAAGCCTCCCTCCGACGGGGGTCCGCGGGGAACGGTGTTATTGGTTCTGCGTGGCTTAGTCTCTCTGGGGGTCCTTGACTTTGGGAACCCACACAGTCCTTCAGTGGGTTAAACGTATCAGAGGTTACTATAGAAACCACAGTGAGAAACACACATTCAAACACAGAAGAAATCTTTTGACTGACTGAGCGTTCACTAAAAGTAGGCCTACTTTATTTGACATAATGGTATATTATTGAGCAATGCAAGAAAGGATTTGGTGCCAGTTTAAATCTGTCTCCTTGAATATACAATTGACCCGAATTCCACACAATATCGATAGACTTTTGTTAACTCTTGTAGTTATCGTAGCTTTGATGTGAATATTTCATAACAGAGGGATTACGTGACCCGGAGAGGAACAGATTATGCTAAAATATGAGTTGAAAATTATGCAGATCTGGGCATAAATAATTTGTGACATCACAAATAGATCTTACCAATCACGATCACTTTGCTAAAATACACAATTTACAGGGGAATTACGTGTTAACTGGGAACATTTAGCACACATAAAAAATGTATACAAAAAGTAAATGAATCCTGATTCAATAAAAGGATCAGGATGAACAACATGCAGGTGGAAGGGCCCTGAGGCCTGGTGGGGGGGAGCATGTTGAAGTTACTTTAGAAACGCACTGACAAATTGTGTCTTTCTGTTGTCAGGGATTTGAGGCGATCAGAGACCCAGGGTTTATTGGACAATGTTCGACTAAACACGTGCAGCTTTGTACTCAGTGACGTTATCCTCGTCTCAAGCGGATAATGTCACCTACGATAATGCTCCTGTCTCCTCCTAAGTCCTCTTCACCTGGACCAGCTGGGAGGGGAGGGGCAGCTGCCCCCCGCCACAACCCCTATCCACCAAGACCCCCCCCCTCTCCACCCCCAATCCCCCCTTTCCACCACGACCCCCCCCTCCTCCAGCAAGACCTCCCCGTCCACAGAGACCCCATCGTCCACGACCCCCCCCCCCGTCCACAGAGACCCCCCGTCCACACACACCTTCCCCCAGCACGACCCCCCTCCCACCAAGACCCCTCCCTCCACCCCGACTACCCCTCCACCACAACCCCCCCCCCCCCATCCACAGAGACCCCCCTCCCTCCGCCACGACCCCCCCGTCCACACACACACCTTCCACCACCTCGTGCACAGACACGAAGCCATGTCACTCAAAGTCACGGACGCCGGAGGAATGGTGTGTGTGTGCGTGTGGGACGGCACACATGTGTTATTAATGTATGTGTCAATGTGTACCTGTGGTGGAGGAAAGACACTTCCAACTCGGACCTAGAATTTTAATTGGAAATACTTTTAAGAAATTGTTATTGTTTCAGGTACATTCAGTCTGAAAACAATTATACAAGAGGTCTAACTTGTTTTCAAGTTTGCTCCAACGGCCCTGTGGTCACACCAGTTCATTCATTCTTAAATACCAGTGAAATTTCCAACAAAACAATATCCCACCAAAATGGGCGGTATGTTGTTGTGAACCCCTCGTCCTCTCCCTTGATTAATTCACCCTTGGTGGGGTCCCCGGGGGCCACATCTCCTGCATGGGTGTGCAATGTGTGTACGCACCCTGAACACACCTCTAACGTGGCCCCGAGATATTAGCTAATGGAACAAAGTCGCCCAGCATATGATCTAATATATGCCATTAATGGCCAGAAAGGAAGGGTCACCATGATAGACACTGGAATGACAAGGCACTGCCACACACACACACACACACACACACACACACACACACACACACACACACACACACACACACACACACACACACACACACACACACACACACACACACACACACACACACTAAAAAAAAGCTTGGAGTGCCAACAGAAATCCAACACTCGGGATAAACTACAGGATGAGCAGTGAAGGGTGAGAGTGCCGTTGCCGTAGTGATTGTGTCTGCGACTTTTCAGTGATTCAGCAGATGCTTCTAACCACCTATATATGAAGATTCTTACATTACAGAAATGATTGGTTCTCTTTCCACACACATACCGCTAAAAGGTCATCCGCAGATGTCACCACCTTCCAGCCGAAGCTACAGTGAGTGAACAGTCCTTATATTTACCCATTCAGCGGGCGCTTTGATCCCAAACCACTTAGTGGCTTCAGATACATGTCACAGAGGACCAGGTAGAGGTCAGGGGTTGGGCTCATGGTTGTACTACACAGGCAGTCTGTGGACATTGGGGATCAAACCCAGCACCTTTCAGGGTGCAAGACCAGCCTAGCTGAAAGAACCCACCCCCACCCTCTCCATCAATCAAAGAAGATCCCTGCATGTGATAGGTGGATTTAGTGGGTCAAACCAAGGAGCCCTTGTCTTTCTGGGGGGGGGGGGGGGGGGGGGGGGTGATCCCAGGTGCAGGGGGGTCATCTGTCTGTGTGTGTGTTTGTAAACCCAATGTGTTGCCACGGCGACGGGATGAGGTTGTCGAGGGGCTAATGTGACTTGATCCCTTCAAAGGCTACGCGTCGTCGACCTGTGTGTTCCTGGATGCTAAGGTGTTAACCACACGCATTAGAGAGAGAGAGAGTGAGAGTTGAATGGAGAGAGAAAGAGAGAGAAAGAGAGATAGATGGCGAGCCGGTGTTTACATGTGATTCTGCGTTGTCCTGCCAAGGTGCCTTCAGGCTCAGGGATTAGTGTGTTTCAACCTGTATGTCTAAACCAGGGGCCAGGGACTGTCAGCTTCAACATCCCCAGCTGCTAATGGGCCCTTCCAAACGTATTTTCATGAATGACTCCATGATGACATCACAGCTCAAGGGCCCCCCCCCCCCCCCCCCCCAAGTAAATGGCCCTTCAATGGGCCTAAACCGTTTCAAGATGAGAAAACAGATTAACAAATAGAATACACTGATCTAGTAGTTTCCTCTGTTTTAAATTATATTATTTGGTAATGCTTTTATGATTTTGATTAAGTGTTTATTTTTTAAGATACAGGTCATTTATATGTAGCCATTCTTGAGGGGGACATTGAGTTTTGACCCCAGAACCACTAGTCCATCCATGTATGTCATACTTTGTCCCAACACAATCTGCCCTATGCAGCTCTCGATATCAATCCCACTTTAAATATTAAGAGAGGTATGCATCATATAGAATTGCGCGTCTTTCATGTGGACACCTGATAAGAGATAGATTCTGAAATTAAATGGACAAACTAACAACAAGCGCAACAATTTCGAGAACCTTTTTAATACACATGTCTTAAAAAAGGCAAGAGTCACATATTCCTTTTCAAACATGCTTCAAACAATAAAACATGTCTCTGTTAAAAAACTACAATTCATCCCAAACCTATCCGGGAAAAGTGTAGGACTTCCAAAAAAAAATAGAAATCTTTATGAATCAACTAATAGAGTATCAGACCGTTGATGGAACGTGAGTGGGTGGGTGGGTGTCAGCAGAGCAGGTCCTGGGCGTTGCGTCTGAAGTCTAGCGCGTGGAGGGAGGTGGCGATGGCGGCGTACAGGTGAGAACTGGAGAACCTCAGGCAGTAGACAGGGCTGCTCACCCGGTCCGTGGTCAGCTGGAAGTACTGCACCCAGGGGCGGGTCATGATGAAGAGGGGGGTGAGGAGGGAGTGTGATTACATGCACAGAGAAACCCGCTTGTGCAGAGTAACCAAGGATGAAGGTGACGTATTGATACCACCAGGTGGGAGTGTGATTAGCCATTACAAGCCGTTTTGAAAATAGCCATGACGGATAGATGAGCAACGTTTGCTACAGTCCACTGGGTAGGCTGGTAGACTGATCTAACCAGCACGCATCTAGGTGGACACACCCACTTCTGATATCAGAAGAGGTTGATTTTCACAACGGCTTGTAATGGCTAATCACACTCACACCTGGTGGTATAATCTGTCACCTTCAAGGTCGTTATCCAGGTGAGGGACGAACAAACCCATGTACACTCATGATCGCATTTACATAGTCCCCAGCGTCATCGGGTCACCCCTAGTGACAAACAGTTCTTGACTAATTATAGAGTTGTGGATTTCTTTGAAGATCCCTATTTTGTCCAGGACCTATGACATGTTTAGATCTCTCAGTGGATCTAACATGAAGACATCTACTTGTCTAACTGAGAGTGGGACAACCGGCAACAGACAAACACGCAGACACACAAACTCGTACCTTCAGACACTTGCTCTGCCGTTTGTCCCAGAGGCGCACCACGCCGTAGTAGGAGGAGCCACTAGCGATCATGTGGTTCCCATCCGTCTGGAGGCAGTAGAGGGCGCTGTCGTGAGGCTCCTCCCACTCCATAACACACTTCCTGTCGGGGAGCAGCAGACCAATCAGAGGACGTCCGGCTTATACATGGCCCGATGTCTTAAAGATCAACATGCAGGTGCTCGTCCCTGAGGATTGATCTATATTCCGGTGACTGGCAATTAGAGCCTTTAAACCAAGGAGGTGGAGGAGCCTAGCATCCGCAGGACTGATGGGCCACTGCATTATCAGGTAGTTGTCATATTTAACATTAAAGAGACAACTAAAAACTACAGCAAACTACATATAAAGGGTCCCCTAGAAAAAAGAATGCAAGTTTCATAGGTTCAGCCTGCAAGTTGATCTTAAGCTCCAGCTCTGGATGGAAGTATATTTGCCATACACTGGAGCTGTGACATGATACAGCAACGTCCATTTTGTCTGCATTTCTTTCTGACAGCGCAATGCTAGTGGGAGTGCACGCTGTGCAGGTGTTTGTTGACCATTGTGGATCACCATCTCTTGTTTAGTTGTAGACAAGTGTTTGTGTGTGCCTGTGTGTGTGTGTGTGTGTGTGTGTGTGCGTGCGTGCGTGTGTGTCTGTGTGTGTGTGTCTGTGTGTGTGTCTGAGTGTGTCTGAGTGTGTATGCGTGTGTGCGTGTCAGGGTTAGTGGCAGTCCAGGCTGAAGCAGATGAGGTGGCTGCGGTCAAGTTGGGGGGGTGGGGGGTGGGGGTGAGGAGGGGAGGAGGTAGGAGGGGGGGGATCGATCCTCCATTAGAGTAGGTTCATCAATAAGTGATGGAGGGGGGAGCCGGTGGTAGACAGCAGGGCTGCAGAGATGTCTGGACACACAACACACACACACAATAAAAGTGCACACCCTAATTTTAGCCACCCAGCCAAGGTAAGGTCACTTACCAACATTGTGTTCTTTAGAGATAAAGAACACACACACACACACACACACACACACACACACACACACACACACACACACACACACACACCACACAACACACACCACACACACAACACACCACACACACACACACACACACACACCACACAGGTGCATAGTCTGCCACCACACAAATGTCTAACCGTACATGCCAAATAGTTTCTAGTTAATAGTTTGGACCAGATAATCACATAGTCTTTGTTTCTGTGCTCCCTGTTGGTTTTGTAGATGAGGTACATAAGCTCTTTGAGCTCACACTGTCTTAGTGGTGCAGTGATCACAATCCTCTCACTGTCTATTAGTTAATCTCCCCCGGATCACATTAGTTCACACTCATTGGCTCAGAGACTCTTTTGATTGACTCAGCGGGCGTATGGATTGGTCCAGAAGACTCTGGGCCGGTCCCTGACTTCCAGACGACCGCTACCTTGTGGCCCTCAGACCCCCCCCCCCCCCCCCCCTCATCCCTTCAGGACGGCCTTGGTTTTGGTCTGTGAATTATTGATGTCTAAAGAGGTACCCCCTTCTGCCTACCTCCACCCCAGCCCTCCCCCCCACAAACTCCCAGAGTCATCTACCAATCAGTCCTCTTATTTGTCTTACTTGAATGACCCCCCCCCCCCCCCCCCTTCCTCCCTCCCTCCGTCCTCTTCCTCGCTTAGATATGCCCCTCAACCCCCCCCATGAATCCCGAAATAATAAGTCGTTCTACGGTGCCCAACTAGCGCCAAAAATGATCCATGCAATCTTTTTTTGAAGAATGGCAAGTGGCACAAATGTTGCCGATCGACCCAGAAAAGGAAAAAGGGTGTTCAACAAATCCCGCTTTGCATCTCCAGGTGGATTAATTAACATAATGAACGCACATCTTCCTACAATTGCTGGCGAACCCCACACTAGTTCTCTGTGGAAACCCTTTTTTCCTGTTACGGAAACAACAGCCTATACTTGTAATTATAACTACAAGAAGTCAATGTGCACGTAATGTTGTCAATTACCAAAGTCCTACACTTGGAAATATTAACAGTGGATAGACCGGGCAGGGTCGTGTGTATGAGTACAATGTCATGATAAGATAAGATAAGACACACCTAGGGGGCAGGGCAGTACAGCCACAGCAGCAGCAGAGGTACACAGCTGCTCTCTACAGATCAGGTGGGTGACCTGGCTTTCTGTCTCTTTTTCAGCCTCAAGCTCACAAATGGTGATAAACACGAAATCATGAATTCGTGTATCCGACATTATGCACATGACGAACTATAAATCATAAATTAATATAGCTCACATTATGCACAAAATAACAGCACATTTTAAACCTAAAATCATATTTCTTTAAATCGGACATTATGCACAAAAGAAAATCACAAAGAGCTATGTGTGGGGTTGGGGCTCTACCTGGGGCTGAGGCGAAGGTCCCACAGGCGGATGTAGGTGTCGTAGCCGCAGGTGTACAGCTGATGGGGGGTCTCGAACACCATGTCCAGCACCCCCGCCCCGCGGCGGAACTCCTCCCCCAGGCTGCTCACACACTCACAGCTGCACGGGGAGGGAAGGGAAACACGGCGTTAACCCCCAGGAGAAGGACAGAGGAGGACGGAGACAGGGGGCCGGCGGGGAAGAGAGTGTAGTGTAGGGGGTGACGGTGTGTTTGGATTTCCCTGACCAAGAGGGTCCCCTGAGAATCCACGTCGACCACCTCCTTGAGCGAGTGGACTCAGCCCCTACCTGCTGCTTAATGACGTGCATCTAAATTCACCCGAGGCGCTTTGACTTACTGCATCTGAGGACACTGCAGTCAAATATAAAATGAAAATAAGCAGTGGAGAGGAACAGACAGACGGAAGAGAAGAGAGGAGGAGGAGCTTGACAGAGAGACAGAGAGTTCAGATATGCTTAAGATGGAAGGTTGTTTAAAGATTTGAGGACTGCTCAAGGTTCTATATGCCGTTGATTCAGAATTTTTAAAAAGGCAGGGTGACCCGTTGTTGAAAAATAATGCACTCCCTTGTAAAGTTACTGACCAACCCAGGATCAAGTATTCAGCAATGCGGTGGTATAATGATATGATAATGTAGTTTTCAACAGGTAAACTTGAGGTTAAGAGGACGTGTTTTGTATTTTAATTAGTTTCAGTTTGATGCGTTTCATTCCTTAAAAATATTTCCTTCTCAACCAGCAGATGATCCATTAGATCTATTGGTAAAGATTGATTAATTATTAAGAGGAAATTCTTGAAGTGGTGAAAGGACAGTTAGTGCTCCTAGTTTTGTGCGTAAGTGTGTATGTTTGTGCGCATGTATGCGACCTGTGTGTGTGTGTGTGTTTGTGTGCATGTGACCCGTGTGTGTCATCAACCAGTGTATGCGAGTGTATGTGACCCCCGTTTGTATGGGCCCCCGTGTGTGTGATCGAGACCTGCGTTTATTTGTGTGCACGCAGCCTGCTTTTGTATGCAAACGTGCTTGTGTGCGTGTGAGTGTGTGTGACTACGTGACCCGTGCAGTGTGCGCCATGCTCTTGTGATCACAGTGTTTTCTCCCCTGCAGGTCTCTCCTCTCCTCCCTCCCCGCCGCAGAGCAACTCTTGCACCGTGGCTCTGGATTATGGCAGAATAACTATCTCTTTGTTGCTGTTTAATTCCCTCCGTGCCCGTGATACCTGCCCCCTAGCAACCATTTAGAGGAAGCTGCCGGCCATGGCGACCGGGCGCCCGGGGATCCCGGCGTAGTCGCGCCCCTCCCCTGTCGCCCTGGAGGCCGATCCCTGGAGGGCAGGCTGGTAATCCCCTGGTCTTACCCGCAGGGGGGCTTCTTATTGGTCCAGAGCCTTCCCCGCGGGGCGCCTTATTGGGTGAGAGCTTTCCCAGTACCAGGGTCTCATGACTAAAGCCCGGGCCAATGGGGAGTCCATGATGAGGGGCTCAGTCTGTGTCTGTGTGTGGGGTAGCGACCCCTTACCACCACCACCCCCCCCCATCCCCCCCCGACCCCACCACCACCAGCGCTCACACTCCCTACACTCTACTGCTAGAGCCAAGAGGCTTAGCACATGGCGGACAAAGGGAAATTCATTCGATCCAAGAGGGCGATACGAACGCGGTTCATTTATAATGAATTAACGGCGTCTCGACTGGATCGCACACAACATAAGCAATTCATATCGTCTTAATGATGAATGACGGATGGATGATTGAAGACATGAACGATTACGTTGTAACGTTTCTGAACGAGCAAGCAAAGAAAGGGTCAACCACTGTCAAAAACACTGAGGAGCAAGCTTTTTTCCCCCCCCCCATTATAACAGCCCTGACATCTGTGCCGGGGGATGTTCTGAGATCATAACACTACTTGTTTGACGGGCCGGCGCAGGGAGCAAAAACAGCAGGGATTGGGGAAAATTGTTAGGTCACTGTCTTTTATGGAGCCGCCCGTGATTACAGGACGACGGGTAGAAAGCGTATAATCTGTCAGGACGCCAGCCATCTTTTGATTTGTTTATTTGTTCCTTTTTCTCGCCCTCTGACCATCGGCTTCATGGCACGTCTGGGTTGGCGGCGGCGAATACCTGAGATCGGGCCTCACGCATACCTGACTGTAGAGCGTCATACAGGCAGGGGAGGGCTGAGCCGCATAGTCACCTGTACGAGTCATAGCCAGGGGGAACACACCTACTGTATGGTCGCCAGGTGCAGACCGCCAACACCGGTGTATGGCAGTAGACAGACGTTTTAACTTTTAGCTAAATGAAACATGGAGTTTGAAACCCATTTCAGCCATCTACACTCCTTTACTATAGTTAACAAGAATCCGAGGAGAGCTTGTTTACCTTTCCTTCCTCGTGATGGCACCTGAAAGCCTAATTTTGTGTTAAGTGTGCACAAAAATGGACGGATGGATACAGGACAGCATGTGTTATTTAATGAGAGCTCAGTTCCGAATCCCGTGATTTAAGGACTGCAAGACGCAAGACTCTCCACTGTAGATGGCTGCTGCTGCTGCAGGTCACCGAGGGAAGTGGGCCTTCGGTATTACAGCAAGGGGTTGGGTACTGCTCCTTGCGGCACTGCACCCTCCGGGCTGGTGGGCCGTGGCCTGTGTGGTCCTAGCCCTCAGCCGCCGCTGGCCCTCTCAAGGTATTTACGAGGACTGGATGCCACCAAAAAAGGCCTCACTGATAACGCTCCTCAATGTGCTCCATGAACACTGGGCAGCTGGCGGATCACTGAACAACATTTGGTTCTTCACTGGGATCCGCTCTGGAGATCTTAAGGAGCAGTAAAAAACCTGGCTTGGGGTTATAAAAAAGGGGGTTAGCTTTGTTTGTTTGTGTTTGCTTATTCATTTCTGGGGTTGGTTAAAACGCCACGGCGCGGCGCGGAGACTCGCGTCCAACGTTTGGACAAGCCGGAGAGCGGGGCACGCGGGGTGGGGGGGGGTAGAGAGGTCGCGGGCTGAGAAGAGCAAGGACCCCTGGGATGGGGCCGGGCTGCTAAAGACATCACATGGACAGTATAGCTCGGAGAGGAAAGACCAGGGCATGCAGGGCGGGGAAGGCAGGGGAGAAGAAGAAGAAGGAAAAGAAGAGAGTCCCTGTGAAGTTTCCCCTGGTGAACGTGTGCTACGTACCACCTCAACCACCCAAACTACCTCTCTCCTACTTCTTCTACTAGTCTGCCAACCCAACGTGTATGTGTTGTCCCATCTGAATGTTACTGTGAGCCTGGCTTCATTTGCAGTACTTCCACTTCTATTTCTAGTCTGGAATTTTCTGCTGCGACAATTGCATTTCCTGCACAGGTGTTATCTTACCACCGCCACTACTACTACTACTACTACTACTACTACTACTACTACTAAAGGGCAAGGTTGGTGCTGCAGTGTGGAAGTAGGACATGCATATAGCTGCAGTGGAACGAATGACACACAATAAACTCTGAACAAGCAGCATGCACCTATACATGTATGCATGGACTGCGTCCACACAAAAACACACAAACGTACGCAAGCAAGCGTCAACACTCAGAAACACACACACACACACACACACACACACACACACACACACACACACACACACACACACACACACACACACACACACACACACACACACACACTTCAGCTACTTAGCCAATCAAGTCAGGACTAAATTCCAGGCGAAGACTAGTGGATTACAAAAAACGAGGGCTGTTCCTGTGTGATTGCATTGAGGTGAGTATACTGACCGCCCCAGAGGGGGCACAGACTTACTGATTGTTATGAAGGGGCCACATACAGGGTGTAAGTCCTGCTTTAAGCCTGTCTGGTCTCACTTTAGGGGCCACACACACACACACACACACACACACACACACACACACACACACACACACACACACACACACACACACACACACACACACACACACACACACACACACACACACACACACACACACGCACACACGCACGCACATGCACAAACGCACACACACAGTGAAAGAAATCATGAATGAATTGAGTGACTTCAAAATAAAAGAGGAGAGGTTGGAGGCATTCTCTTCTTAAGTCTGGTACTGGCAAAGAATAGCAGTTTGAGTCTCTGCCAGTGGCTGTGTGTGCGTCTCTGTGTTTGTGTGTGAGTGTGTGTGTCTCTGGGTCAGTAGGTGTCTGTATGTGTGTGTGTGTGTGTGTGTGTGTGTGTGTGTGTGTGTGTGTGTGTGTGTGTGTGTGTGTGTGTGTGTGTGTGTGTGTGTGTGTGTGTGTTTGTTTCATTGCAACAGCAGTGGTTGGCATGTGTATATGTGTGTGTGTCTCTCATTTAAGATGTTTTATTGTAACAGCAGCATTGGTTATTGGGTGAGTGTGTGGATGCATTTGTGTGTGTGTGTGTGTGTGGCTGTGTCCATGCATGTGGCGTATGTGTGTGCGTGCTTGTGTCTGCCCGTGTCTCAGTGTGTGTGTTTAATTGTAACAGCAGTTGTCGGTGGGGCCCTTATAAAGACTAAGTCTGGGCTCCAAGCTGAGGAGCCCTGGGGACGTACTGGGGGAATCAGACAGGTGGAGAATAGGGACCCCATACAGGGGTTTTCAGCACCTAAAACAAACAGAAAGGAGCCAGGGGCCAGAAGCCACTTCCACCATCCCCAGCCCAGTGGTTCCCAACCTGCTTGACCCTTGACTCCGCTTTTAGGTCCGAAATTAATTATCAGGACCCTAAGTTCTTAACATGTGGCGTCATTTAAATGATGGCCGACTGATTATGAAAAAAATGTTTTCGATTATATGTAGCCCGATATTATTATTGCAATCAAAAGATTATCCATTAAGTTAATATTCTGCGGCGCCTACTGGGTATTAAAAACAATAATTATTAACCAATTGCTGAGTATATCACTTCTCATTAGGGCTGTGCAATTAATCGAATTTCGATCGCGATATCGATTTTGGGGTCAAACGATCTCCAAACTCGTATAATCGAGTTGAAACGATTAATTTGACGATGATGATTATGACATAGAAACACGTATAAGTATCCAAAATAAAACCTTTTTCGTGTGTAAGTGTACTGTCTGCCACAACATTGCTGCTGATTGGCGGCTCACTGGCATGTCCCGCCTCCTGCCAACGGCATACTTCCTGATGCAGCACGCCTGTTTGATTGTACTCCCTCTCGCCGCGTTGAATGCTTTCGCATGCGTGTCTCTTATATTGTATTCATGAAATGTTTTTATAAAAATCAAATGTTAGATTCAGAATGTTGTGCCAGACAGTACACTTACACACAAAAAAGGTTTTATTTTGGATACTTATACGTGTTTCTATGTCATAATTGATTGTGTCAATAAATGCATGTTTTCAAACTCAAAAATAATCGTTTGAATAATCGTGATATCAATATTGACCAAAATAATCGTGATTATGATTTTTCCCATAATCGAGCAGCCCTACTTCTCATACATATTTTGTTTTGGAAATGAAATGCAATCTTTCAGGATAATTTAATTACGGAGGCTTTTACATCACTAAATACTAACCAATTAATATGCAATAACATGTCAAGCTCTAATATCAATGTCCCAGTGTTGGTAGTTTGGTCATGATAAGGACCCAAAATACCTAAAATGAAACGCCCCATCAAATATCATAAGGCAGCAATATCCCAGGGGAAACACTGCCTTAGCATCCCAGAGTGACGGAGCACCCTAGAGCACTTCGTCCCCACAAGCATGGGCACGAAAAGGGGGTTTCCTGGCAGAGAGGTAGCGAGACAGAGGTAGAGAGAGAGAGAGGTGCTGGCAACAGGAGCCCTGTCCACAATGACCGGTGCATGCAGGTACACACACAAAGACAGTCCCCCAGGCACACACACACGCGCGCGCGCACACACACACACACACACACACACACACACACACACACACACACACACACACACACACACACACACACACACACACACACACACACACACACACACACACACACACACACACACACACACACACACACACACACACACAGTGGCAGACAGGAATGCCAGGAATCTCCACCCAGGCCATTAGACGGGAGAAAAGAGTTGGGGTTTGTGAAAGGGGGCCGAGTGGGGAATCTTGGGAGTCAGGAGTGACGGTTGGGGACGTTTCCACTTTGATGCAGGTTTTGTCTCGCCCCATACACCCCCCCCCCCTCCTCCTCTCTCTTGTGTTTAGCCATGAGCGAAGGCGGCCTGAAAAGTTGGGTGGCAGTCCGAAAGGTGCTGCTAGTGTGGGGTCCTCTCTCTGTAACCCCCGACGCCCACCCGCCCGCCCGCCCTGACTCCCACCCACACTCCCATCTCGTATGGCTGATCAGAGGGCTGCTTTGTGCCGAAGATGAGACACAGTATTAATTGCACTGGAGGGGGTGGGGGGTGGTAGTCAGTGGGGTGGGAAGTGGGAAGGTAGAGGGGAAAAATGTGTTAAATGAAATCAAAATCAAAGAGTCAGGGGCTGAATGGGCTCCTGGTCAATATGGGGCCCTCCTCTTTTCTTTCGCCTTTGCCCCCCGATTTGCACGGCAACACTTTTCAGGGTCAACAAAGAGAGGGCGATTTGTAAATGGAAAGGGAGGGGAGTCGGTATTATGAGAGGAAATAGTGAGCGGACCGTAATGAATTAGGAGGTTTAACTTTCTGATTTGAAAGAAAAATGTGTGCTGACCAGAAGAAGGGGTTGATTTATCCGATGACAAAAGATGAACAAATGATTGATTTGTTCATCGTGTGACTTGTTTAGCAGACAGTGGGAAGAGTTATTAGGACTCAAAGCTACTAGCAAAGGTTAAGCCAAAGCTTCAATAAGATCCAAACTTGTTTTTCAGACACACATCTAATCTTCAGATTGGAAACTGGACACCATAGTGAACACAGCCCTGGCAGAGGGCGATAAGAACAACGACAACCATCGTCCAGCTGCTGGAAGTGGTGCAGAAAGAAAGCCACAAACAGTTGCAACGCTTCAGGGATGATGAGCCGTGTGACACACAGTGCCCGCTTGTGTTGGTTGAGATAAAAAATGATATATGATAAGATGAGGTGATAAGCTAACATGCGGGAACTGGGAAAGAGAAATAGATTAGCGATAAAGCTATGTTTAGCTAGCACATCATAATCGCGAGACCCAGACCAGAAAATCTTGGTAAAATGTATGAAGTTTATTAACTGCAACAAATGTGGTATCTGTTTGCCATACTATTATTTGGTAATATTAATGAACTTTTTGCAGACTTCTTTATCCACAACAACAAATGAGGAATATTATATATTATAATAATTACTATTTATAATATATTACCCTTGCAACCTACAGCTACAGTTTTACCTAAAAACATGTCAATTGTACATGTGCAAAAATGCACATTGTGCAAAAATGCATGCACATGCACATTTCCCGTCAAACAAGCATGTATCTTGTCTCATGTTAAAACCGGGTTTTTCTGTGGACAAGTCCTGACATCGTAACCCGCTAAGATCCTCTGTTTCCCCACAACGTCTCACCTCAAACAACAAGAACCACAGCAGACAACAACAACAACAAAGAGCCGCGAGGAGAAGGGACACAGGAACAGTTCCCGGATGGGACACTTGTTGTGGTGCTGTTAAAGAGGGCTCTGCTGGGGCAGCTGTTTGTATGGGATGTTGTTGTGGAGCTGCTGTGCAGGTGGACCACTGGGCTGTGTGATGTCTAGGCTCAGATCGGGCCGTGATTCAAAGGGGAGCGTGCGGTCTCAATGCAAGGGTGTGTGTGTGTGTGTGGGGGGGGGGGGGGTGGTGGTCCATGCTGGTAGCGGTTGGGGAACGTGTGAGGGTGTGTGTGGTTGATGTGATGGTGGTGTGTCTGTGATAACTGCTTGTAAAGGGATTATTATGGTGGAGGATTGATGGTTGTTTTTTGCATATTCACACAAAAAAAAACAACTGTAAGGAGAAGGTTTTTGAATTTATCACAGTATAATGTTAGGGGAGACAGGCTTTTTCCATTTTTCTTATTTAGAAATGAACACTACTTACTACACAGCGACAACATGTAAATAAATCAATTTCTCTGATTCTGCTGCCTTCCTCTGCTTTTCATTCTACCTTCGTCCCCGTCTCTTTCGTCGTTTCTCTCTACCTCATTCTGTGCTCTCCTTCGATCAGCCTTTCTCTGTACTGCTCTCCCCCTCCTTCACCCTCAGCCTCTCTCCCACTCTTTCACGCTACCTCTCACTCCCTCTTTCAAACTACATCTCTCCCTCCATCACTCCATCTCTCTCCCCTTTCAGTCTACCTCCCCCACTCTCTCTCTCTCGCTCTCTGCCTCTCTCTGTCACCTGTCTCGGGTTTCTCTGTCTTTTTGAGTACAGGAAGCGTCCCATTTAGTGCATGGGGCCCCCCTGTGTCGTGTCGAAGCCTTTTGATTGGCCGCAGGTAAAGCTGGGAATTACCGCGGCCTTGTCAGGGATGTATCAGGTTTAAGCCCACCATGACGTCTCGTGTAGTCGGGGTGTTTGACTGTTGAATTTACCGGACCGAACTGACTTTTGTGTAACATTAATTGCTGGTATTGTCGCCGCAAAGCGCAAGAATGTTCCGGAATATTCTGGAATCTTCCACAACCATGAGAATCCCGGGAAGGTGGAATGGGAGGATAAAGAAGAGAATGATGACATGGAAGAGGACATAAAGGAGGTGGAGAACAACAGGAGGAGGGGAACAAGAGGAGGCGATGAGGAAGAACTAAAGATGGGCAACCAGGGGCGACCGAAAGAGAGTTTCGGAAGCCGTTTTAGATTCAAGTCTGAGATTCAACACGGGTGTGTTTTAGCTAATATTACAACAAACAACGCTGAAAGCTTTGGATTTCTGATCCATTCTATTTATTCATTAAGCAGACCCAAAATGTTTTACCCAAAGAGTGAATTCATGTCATCAAGGAGCCACTTGTTCAAGGATTCCTACAGGATTAACCTCAGAAGAGTTTGGACCTTTACGTCAATGGACCGACCTTCCCGCAATTGTTTTCCCGGGAATGGAGTTGATGTAGCTAAGTGTAGTGAAACAGAGTTGCGCACTATAAAGCAGTACTCTCTCATATTTGCAAATATCCGAGCGCGACGGTTCCACTTCAAGTGTGCTGCATGTGTATTTAAAAAGGGCATAACTCTGGGTAAGCTAAACAGACTACGGCTGAACAGAGGCTCACGAGGGGGTCCGAGCTCGGAGGTGGTGAACCCAGTGTGTGGAACCATGTCGGGGGGCTCTCTCCATGGCGGGGGGCTCTCTGACACTCACCTTTCCACGTCCCAGATGCGTAGCGGGGAGAAGTTCTCACAGCACGCCGTGCCCGTGACGAAGGAGCTACACACGTACACACACACACACATCACACACACACACACACACACACACACACACACACCACCACACACAACACTACACACCACACACACACACACACACACACACACACACACACACAAAGACAAAAATGTACACATGAGGATATTTTCATTCTTTGTAAAACGTTGTAGCGACTGTCTCGTTGGCCTATCGACAAGCTGTCATTCACCATTTTGATCTCAGCATAAAGCACCAGCAAACAAAAATAAAAAAACAAAAACAAACCACAGACCCCCTCCTGCATGTGGAGTCCCTTCCATGAACACTGTCCATTGTTTGTGTGTGTGTGTGTGTGTGTGTGTGTGTGTGTGTGTGTGTGTGTGTGTGTGTGTGTGTGTGTGTGTTGTGTGTGTGTGTGTGTGTGTGTGTGTGTGTGTGTGGGGGGGTAGTTGAAGAGGGGGTTACCACACATGAGCTCCTATGATTGGCCGGGCACGTTGGAATTAGCAGCCTAGGTATGTGCGGTGAATGCCATGCATGGGGAGGTGAGGAGGGAGAGGTAAAAGAGGGGTGAGAGTGGGGGTGGGTGTAGAGGGGGGGGGGGGGTGGCACTAAGGCTCTATGTGGAGGGTGGAGCTGTCGGCCCGCGGTGCCGTACCGGTAGGGGGGCTTCTGTTGGTCCGGGCCAATGTCTTGAGGCTTAAGGCCCTCCTACGGGGTTGATGGACAGGGGGAAGGGCCCGCCATTTAACACACAGGGGAGAAAGGCTACAAGTGACGCGCTTGTCGGCACCCTGGACCAAAGACACATCCACGCAGGCGCTGTGGCCCCGATGTGTGTGTGTGTGTGTGTGTGTGGTGGGGGGGGGGGAGTCAGTCTGGGAGGATAAAATAACCTAGAGGCGAAGGAGATAGAATCAAACTGAACTCTTGACGAAAAACTTAACACAAGAAGGAGCAATATATGTTCTCCTAACCAAAATAACTTCAAAACAGGTTGTAACTTCTTCAACACACGTAATTACCTAAACAAAACAATTTAAAGTGAAAAGTTAGCCTAATCAAACTTTTCTTAAGTCACAAGCTGACCTAACCAAATCTCTTATTAAGAGGCAAGCAAACTTTACACAAACTATTTAAATTCAAAAGCTAACCTAACCAGCTCTTCTAAAGTCGAAGGCTAGCCTAACACAAACTCTATTAAAGTCCCAAGCTAACATAACAACAGTTTCTTGAGTTATAAGTGAACCTAACCAAACTTCTCTCATGTCAAAAGTTAGCAAAACACATCCCTTCTAAAGACACAAGCTCTTTCAAAGTCACACACTGACCTGATGCAAATAATCCTAAACACACAAACTAATCTACCCAAAATTATCCTAAAAACACAAGGTAACAAGTTAACCTAACCCAAAGTCTTAGTTCACAAGCTAAAAATAACAAACTCTACTTAGGGCATTAGCTCATCCAAACAAAGCTGATATGAATTTAACACATTCAAAGTAGACCTAACCAGTTGCATTGTTAGTATTCAGCCACCTGAATGGGTTCAGCATTTCATTTTATTTTAGCCACTTTCTCAAGGATTGCCGAAAGGTCCCTATGGTGGTGCCAGGGGGAAATCCACTTGGGATTACCCCAAAAGGTCACTAAAGGTGGAGTTCCTTCCCATGACACAAAGAACAGAATGGAAGTGGAGGTGGGTTCCTCAATTATGGTAGTGGATCGAGAGGACAGCTTCATGCATCCTTTTAAAAAGGCTTAATGCACATGAGGGCTTGTTGTTTGATAAAGATACCATTTCTGTGATTTACACCAAATCATTTTGGTCATCATTTACCGCCTGATAACATTTTGATTCAAATTGACCCGATTCTACTCCTACGTTTACAGCCCACCCAATCGCTGACTCAATTTCTTCGGAATTTCTACAGAAAAATAACACTTCTGTTGTTAAAGTGAGCCCACGAGATCCACTTCACAAGAGTTTTCATTAAACAGTACGAAGATGGGAACCAGCTTGTGCATCAGCACAAATGTGTCCAGGATCAAACCCAACGTGCAGCGCAGTGTGGAGACGGACGGACGGGGGGAGTGCGGCGAGGAGCGGCTGAAGCGGGTGATGGGAGAGGGATAGGTGCGGGTGAAAAACAGAAAGAGAGCGAGAGAGTGAGAGAGAAAGATGGGTGTTTCGGTTGGGGGGGGGGGGGGGGAGACAAGCCAGGCAACAGAGGCAGCTGTCATGCCTGTTAATCGGTGCGGCCCGTTTGGCAGGCCCCCAGTAATTAGTGTTGGGTAAACTCATTTACGACCCAATCAGTTTGGGGCTGGATCTGGACGGGTACGCGCAGCGGGCGACCTCTGACCCCCGCTGACACAGGATACAATAGGGGCCGCGGTCACACTCACTCGCCGGACCCTATTACTCTCCATTACTCACATCACTCACCCTTCAGCAGTTCCCCTGGTGCTGGGGGACGAGATGGGCCAGGTTAGGTCAGTGGCGAGGCGGGAAGACCGCTGTGATCGAGTGATGGAGTGAACTCGTGATTTGAGGAGGGAGGGAACATCGCCCAGGCCCCCTGCTACGGCTTACTTCCTCCGGCGACCTCGATGAAGGTCTGATCCGGCCTCGACACCTTGGTTGATTACAGTTGATGTCATAGTCTCTCTCCCTCTCTCTCTCTCTCTTTCTCGCTCCCTCCTAATGTTGGCCAGGTGTCTCTTGCCCCCGTACGATTACCGCCACACTATTCAACCACCACAATGTTCAACCCCCCACACATGGTCAACCACGCAAGAAAAAAATAAAGAATAACCATGGTTGTGTAATGGCAATAATCTAGTGATGAGATATGGGTCAAAGATTTGGGATTAGAGAGTTCCTCATTATCACACGATATAATTGTAATAAGATGGCTTCTCTTCCAACAACGGAACAGTATACATTACATATTACTCTGAAATCGGAATATCCATGCATCTTAATACTCAAGTAGTATTATAATACTGTAAGACAACGTATTGCCTGAAAACTTCTTGGCTATTTGGCCATTTCAGAAACTATTATACAAAACAAAGAACCCACTTTTTCAGAATGCACATGAAATTCATCCCTGTGTATTTTCTCTCACAACGAATTCCCATGAATGCCGGACAATGTTTGTCAAACCCAACCCCCTTGCCCACGGCTCTCCCACACCCCCCATCTGTGCCTCAATACACCTTCCCGCCCCACTCCCTACTTTTCTCTTTCCCTCCCTCCCTCCATATCATTCCCGGGCTCCCTGCCTCTCTCTTACTCACTCTCTTCCTCTCTCTCCCTTCCTTGCTCCATATCATTCCCTCCCTCCCTGTCTCTCTGCCCTGTCTCTCTCTCCTGTCTCTCTCTCTCTCTCTCTCTCCTCTCTCTCTCTCTCTCTCTCTCTCTCTCTCTCTCTCTCTCTCTCTCTCTCTCTCTCTCTCTCTCTCTCTCTCTCTCTCTCTCTCTCTCTCTCTCTCTCTCTCTCTCTCTCTCTCTCTCTCTCTCTCTCTCTCTCTCTCTCATTAGGAGCCCGCTGGGTCTGGGCTGCCGTTTGGGTAACCTCATCAGCTGGTTGTATTATCTAAGGGTCTGTGTGGCAGGGTCACACAAACTATTTCAGCCCCTGCTGGGACCCCCAGCCCACCACACACACACACACACACACACACCCTGGGCATTCACAGACAGACAGGAACACATACAAACACACACACTTATCCAAGCAAAACACACATGCTCACAAACACATAAGCACTAGCGCACTAACCCATACACTTGCACACAAGTGGAGCAGTACTAAGCCACCAGTAATGTGTGCTGATGTCACACAAGCAGAGAGCTTCACTAGGTGTTGAGTCCAACAGTGCCAATATTGTTATCTCTAAACTGACACTGTTCACACACACACACACACACACACACACACACACACACACACACACACACACACACACACACACACACACACACACACACACACACACACACACACACACACACACACACACACACCTTAACCCTGGTCCTCAACACTCTCACACTCTTACACCTCAATTCATCACACCAATAATAAAAAAGACCCTCTTTAGGCCAGCGAAGCCACACTCAAGGGCTCTACGATAGATTTTTGCCTCCATTACCAATTAGTACTTTTGTCCCAAGGGACTTGTAGTGAATCACTAACATCTCCCACGAGTATCTCATCACAAAGATTTGACAGACAACGGTGCAAATTGTTGGTGACTGAGCATAGCCCACGCGACGATGTTTTGCAGCATAACTCTGCTATTTGCCATGACATGAACTATTTTGCATACATGGATATTTATTTAAAATCCAGGTTGGGAACACTGTAGGTATTAAGGAGTAGATGGGGTATAGGCCTCTGTCTCAAGGACCTGTACCTAAAGAGACAGGCAGGGTCACACATCCTTTTTACCTGCCACTGTGGAAAAGTAATTTATTTAAAACATAACCCTGAATTATTGTACCAGTCAAATTGTAAAATCCATCCGCCATTGGCTAGTGGCAGGTGTTCATTTCCGACACTGGGAACAGGACATGCCAGATGGCTTTAGTGGCATTTTTGTGGAAAATGAACCAAACAAATACAAATGTTTGGGATGTCTAATTTCCGTCAGCTTGCTGATCCCTAAATCTGAAATTCTTTAGTTAAAATAGAAGTTGTCATTTAGCTGTGGAAAAAACAATAATCGAAGAAGGTATAAAATACCGGGTGGTAATGAAAAATGTACCAGAAAGATAGAAGAAACTCAGTGCTTTACTTTGACCTGTCCTGTAACTCTGTGTGGTCAACAACTAACATTCTTGCCTTTCACAATAGAACAGTAGTTATGAATGGCAGTCAAACTTTTTTTTCTCCCTCTTTCCCTCTCTCTCTCTCTTTCTCTTCTCTCTCTCCATCTGTTGGAATTAGGGAATTCCAAACAAGGCTCCTATTAGAAAGGAGGGGAGAGAATAATACAAACACATAGAAGGTAAGTCACTATTTATCTAAGACCCCAGAGAACCAATTACCTATGAATGGCTAAGAGAGAGCCGCCCGCAACCTAGCTCTGGGAATGCTGAGCCGTGCAGGCCTCTGGTCTCCAGGGGCTGGTTAGCGATGCTCCCCCCCCCCCACCACCACCACCACCACCAGCTCCACTAGTCTCCCCCCATCTCCCCACCCTCCCATCCCCATTCAGGCCCTGGGCCCCCCTCCTGCGTGGGGCTCCTCGGTCAGAAAGAAGGGGCTGTTAATTTGTTGTGCTTGACCCCGGCATTGTGCCCGCCGTGTATCCAGTTTGTAAAAAGTGCTTTTATCTGTTTTCTAAATATGTCCCAGCTCAAAGGGCTTACGGGGCTTTTATATCTAGGCTGGCAGGGGGGCGAGGGGAGGGGGAGGGGGGGGGGGAGGGTCGAGGGTGAGGGGTGCGATGGCTGACCCCCACTGACACTGGGACGCACATAAGACACACACACACACACACAGCGTTTTTATCATTTTGTGTCTGTCTCACCATCCATTCTGACACACCGATATGCATGGGCGGTCATATGTACACACACACATGCGCAAACACACTCTCACACACACAACACACACACACACTGGTGTTCTCTCCCCGACACACTTTTATGGCTGAAATTCACACACGCACACACACACACAGTCTCAGAAAACTCATCCCTTCCAACAGCAATCCACCCCTCCTCCTCTCCAACACCTCCCACCCCCCCTCGGCCCTTTTGGCTTCTGTTTGTGTGCCCGCTGTCTGGGGTCACCAGGACATTCCACACACACACACACACACACACACACACACACACACACACACACACACACACACACACACACACACACACACACACACACACACACACACACACACACACACACACACACACACACACACACCGCTGTGTCCAACGGGCTGGAACGTAGCACGCCACAGCGCATCGCTCCCACAGGTCCAGAAGCCGGCTAGCTAGCTAGCTAGCTAGCTAGCTAGCATTACCCAAAGAATAACTAAGAAGGATCTGCAGAGATGCTCATCCCGAACAAAGAGCACCTGGGGAACGTCTAGCATGGTTCACAGACATGCTCCTTTGCACAAAACATCTTTACATTGTATAAAAATAGAAAACAAAAACTATTATTTTTGACATATCAATCAGGCGCTTGCTGTTTTGAGGTTTTTTTTTGTTGCAAAAATCACCATGTCGGCTGCATTTTAGTAAATCGGTTAATCACTACCCATGATGGATAGTTGGGTCCAAAATATCAAAGCTGCTCAAGACACACCATGGCAAAATCATACCATCCAATTTGTTCTCCGCACCGAGGAATGTCAAATAAAAGGAATTGACCCAGTCCTTTTTTATGTATTGGAATGGGCTGCTCAACATTTAAAAAGTGCAGCATCATAAATGAGAGCGGGGGGGGGAAAGGGATAGGTCTGTTCTTAACATATAACAACATATGATCAGGCCTGTTGGAAACTCTCCCTGTACACCTGAGACCTAGTAACACCTGCATTAGTCCGCCAGTAATGAGGGGTCTTTTTACCAGGAGCATTTGTGTGTTTGAATGTGTTTGTCCGTGTGTGTTTACCATGGACAAACATCAGAGGACATGGGGTCAAGACTGAAAACATATTTGGTAAACACTGCAAACACAATATGAATGTGTGTGTGTGTGTGTGTGTGTGTGTGTGTGTGTGTGTGTGTGTGTGTGTGTGTGTGTGTGTGTGTGTGTGTGTGTGTGTGTGTGTGTGTGAGTGCACCTAAATCCATGGGAGGTGCAAGAGCCTGCATAGTCAATAAGGCATGTCGGAGTCTCTCTTCCGAGGGAATGTCTCTGCCTGCAATGTATATGGGTGTGTGTATGTGTGTGCGTGCACTGGTCTGTCAGCATAAAGAATGTTAAGGGTTCTGTGTTGATGTGTATTTATCTGTTTAAGTGTGTGCTTGTATTTTTCTATGTGTGCATGTGTGCGTGTGTGTCTCTGTGCGTTAGTGTATATGTGTGTGTGTCTCTGCACGTGTGTGTGTGTGTGTGTGACTGTGTGTGCGTGAGTGTGTCTCTGTGCATGTGAGTGTACGCGTGTGTGTGTATGTGTATGTCTCTATGCGCGAGTATGTGTGCGCGTGTGTGTGTGTCAGTGCGCGAGTGTGTGTGAATGTGTGTCAGTGTGTGTGAGTGTGTGTGGTGTGTGTGTGTGTGTGTGTGTGTGTGTGTGTGTGTGTGTGTGTGTGTGTGTGAGTGTGTGTGTGTGTGTGTGTGTGTGTGTGGGTGTGTGTGTCAGTGTGTGACTGTGTGTGTGTGTGTGTGTGTGTGTAATGAGCGGGTCCTGAGTCGTAGGAGCTGTGATTATTCCGGCCTCCTGCGGAGCGGGCCCGTCGTCTCTCCCTGTGTGTAGCGTGTGGGAACGCTCACAGCGGCCCTCGCTGCTGCATTGTGGCTGCCTCGCTCTTTTCTCTCGTCCCCTTCTTCTCCTCTCCTTTTTTTAACTAATTGAATTCTTGACTTCTGAGCCGCAGGGACGGCCCAGCCAGGGGAGACCAAAGAGAAAAGACACGCATTTCAGCCTTTTTCTTCTGGTTAAGTGGGGTGGCGGGAGGTGGTGGGGGGGGGGGATTGGGAGTGTGTAGTTGAGGGGTTGGGTGGCAGGTTGGTGGTGGGGATGGTGGTGTGGTGGATGGTGTGGTGGGTGAGGATGGTGGCTCTGGGATGAGAGCGTGCGGGGTCGAGGTAGGTGGTTGGATGAGGAGGGCGCATCTGTGGTGCAGTATGCGTGTGATACGGGTCAGGGCGCAAGACGCCCTCTGTGGGCAGGGAGGCGTGCCCGGGTCGAGGGATGGAGGGTGGATGGGGCGGGGGGGGTCGTTCATACCTTTCGATCCTTATACTAGAGCTCAGGGGTCCCCCACCCCCCCCCCCCTACGTCCCCAACACACACACACACACACACACTGTTGTTGGTGAGAAAGTGGTGAATTGGGGCTGGTTTATCCAACAATCATGGTGTACCCCTTCTTTTTTTTTTGTGTTTTTCTCGGGAGCTTTCAAAAGCGCTTTGGGCCCCAGCAGCATCTTTTGTAGTTGTGCTTGAGGAATTCTAGACAAAACAAACCAGCAGAAGAAGCATAGCCCCCCCCCCCCACCCACCCAACCCAACACACACACACACCCTCCCCCCCTACTCCCACTCCCCTCACCTCTCCTCAGGGTAGCTTCTTCCTTTACCAACCTCCAACAGGACCTCCTTACGTTACGTTAGCTAGTGCTAGTGGACAGTATGAAGCCAGCCCCCGCCCCCCCCTGCCCACCCATGGTGCCACCACTCGCTCCAACCTACACGACGTTTGGCACCCCAAGGGGTACTTTGTGACAGCCCGACGCAACAAGGTTGTTTGTCTAAATTGTCAATTTCGACTAGGATTGAGTTTTGACGTTTTGCTTTGGAGCATTCTGATTCATGCTCTGTCTGAGCTTCAGGGGGTGAAATGCAAGATATAAAACTTTAAGAACTACTTAGTCATTTTTTTTACAACGAGACCACCCTCTCCCCACCCTTACAATCAACACCGCATCAGTACCAAACACACTACAAAACACGCATGGGAATTGAATTGAAGTACCAAGTAAGTAGATCTTCATCCTCCCCAGAGGAACCTACCCCCTGACGGGTAGTTCTGCTCCAGACCGCCATTAGACGCGCTCGGCGACCGAGCGAGCGGCCATTAGCTGCTAATCCAAGACCAGCGGCTAGCAGGAAACCCCATCAGCCGTGACTCTGCACTCTGGAGACGAATGGAAAGACCCGCCGCACAGAGGCCGACCCTCACACTGTAACCTGCCCGGTCTTGTTTCAGGCCAAGGGCCCCGTCGGTCAACAGGAAACACTCTGGAGTCCACTATTAGCTAAACACCTGCACTGACTTCCTGTTGGCTAAACACCTGCACTGACTTCCTGTTGGCAACTCCTCCTCTAGCTCCTTGGAGATCAGAAGGTTGGAAGAGGGAGGGAGAAAGAGAGGGAAAGGGAAAGAGAGAGAGGGAGAACGAGTGACAAACAGAGATACATACAGAGAAAGAGAATTTGAAACGTGAAAAGGAAAGCAAGAGTGCGAGAGAGATAGACAACAATAATACAGAAACTATTTATCTGACAGCCAAAAAGACAATCTAAAAAGTCTAAATCCATAGTATATGAGCTGTACACCTTCTCCCTTTGTTCAATTTAGATTACACTAACCTTACACAGTGCTATTTCAGTACATACTATTCCAGGTACCATCCTGCAGGCGGTGGAGAGATGATTGAGAAAGTGAGTGGACAGGGAATTTATATTTTACAATAGGCCATGGTGGCTGCCCACTGATGAAATGGATCTATGTTCCCCAGGGACGGGCCTGGCCAGCCTTGGCCTTCTCTACCAAGTCACAACACAAAGATAATCAGACCTTGACATGATCTCCACCACCACACCGGGCGGGCAGAAATGGAAACAGAGGGCGTCGGGGAGAGGTGTGTCAGTGTGTGTATGTGTGTGGGTGTGTGTTTATGCGCTGCTGTGTGTGAGTGGGTTCAAGGTACGCAACAGTAGCTTGTACATGTGTGCTTGTAAATGTGTGTGCGCTTTAGAAAAGTAGTGTGCATGTGCATCTGAGTGGGGTCAAGGTACACAACAGTAACGTGTGTGTGCGTGTTTGTGTGCGTTTGCGTGTGTGTCTTATGGGTGGTGGAAAGAAGGAGTAGGCCATGCAAATTCTGTCAATTTTCAGGTCTTGGTGATGACATCAAACAGGGTGGGTTTCCTTGACAACAACACGCCGCTTTGTTGAACATGGAACAGACGGCAACCCTCCGCTAACTAGTTCACACCAATACTGATACTGGTAAGATGGGCTCCAAGACTGATTAAGGGAGCACAAACAATAATTACTGAGGATGAAACTATTACAATAATTGCCCAATTATTATCATCATCTATCCAGGACATCCAGGACTTCTTGTTCTGTTTCTCCATTGTTCACTTTGCACACAATTATACGTACCAAACATGTCCCCAAACAAAGACCTTTGGCACCAATTTAAGCTCATCTTAAAATTATTGTTTTTAGATTTATTTATTTTGATATTATTAGTTTGATATTGCACGGCCTCTGTTTTTGTCCCTCCCTTTGGTTTTATCATATCATTGGGCATTGGTCAATGCAACATATGGAGACAATTGGAAGGAATATGATGCCATTGTGGAATAGAAACCTAGCTCCCTTGTGCTACTTGGGTTTATGTGCCTGTTATTTCTTTTTCTGAAGCTTCACATCTGTGCCAATGGACATTGGGGGCCTGGCCAATGCGAACGCACTAGCATGAGCAACGTAAGCCTCTTCAAGTGAGATACCATTCACCCTGAGGTCGACCTGAACTGAAAACATTTTGACCACACTGTTCTTTTCACAGTTAACACATTTTTCTTGGCCCCCCGAGGGAGCACATGGTGTAAACAAATGCGGCAAACTGTTAAGTGAGTGAATTACGACACCTAATTGTCTCAAGATGCAGTACATCTGGAGAGTGCATCAACCCGCCGACTGGACAACCTTTGCCAGCATGTTTTAGTTTTAGATGAACTTTAACCTGGGGCATGATGCGCTAGCGCTTAGCCACATGGCTAGAGGCTCAGGCACGTGTCACCACTTTTCTCTTGACCACTCCCCACTCCACTTTGTGTTGTTGTCTTAGCACCGGCAAAACTTTACTAGATTACATCATCACTGTAAGAGACTATACATCATGTAAAGTAATCTAATAGTTTAGTACATAAAAGTCATAGTTAACGTAATTCAGGTCATATAAAGCTGCATTCTGGGAAGTCATTGACAAACGGTGGAAAGTGTTATTTAAAACTATTTTAGAAACAAAAAAGCAGACAGATTTAAGCAAGGGGTTCTTTCTCTCATACAACAAATTCTGCTGCTAAACAAGAAAAAGAATGTATGGGAAGTCGATACCTTTTTTTATCCATTCCGGCGAATTCAGATACAGTACATGTAATGTCATTAATGAGCAGGTAGGGGTGAGGGCAGCTCACGCATGATCTATATGGTATAACTTCCAAAGTAGGAGGCAAAGGTGTGTGTCTGTAGGGAAAGAGTCATGGGGATAGCGGGTCGAGTGGACTGGACGCTTTGGAGTTTTAATAGCTTCATCAGTGAGTTGACACCTGGGCACCAGAGGATTTTTAATTAACCAGGCCACTGGTTTACTGGGGAGCAGGGAACGGGGCTTCCTGGGTGGGGAGGTTCAGATGGGCTGAGACCAGGGGGCTGCCTGCTATCCCTGCCCACAAATTAGAAGAATTAATGACGTGGATAATCCGCCCCATTCCTCTGTGATCTCTGTGAAGACTCCTGGTCCCCACGAAGACAGGATAACCAGTGTTGTTTTATGTGGGAGTGTGTTGGCACGTTTTGGATGTTTTTACATCATTGGGTCAGTTAAGTTAGATGTTTTATGTATTTTAAACTTTAAATCAGTGAGTTTGAAGAAATTCTCTTCCCACCTTTATGAATATACCGTAATATTGTGACATTAATAATGTTTTAATAAAATAAAAATATAATTGAATTGATGGGGCCGTATCAGTACGTAGGTTCGGTTGCCTTACAGCCTAACTGTAAACCTGAAATAATTGTTTATTTCAAAATAATTCAGCAAGTTGTACTTTAAAGAAAATACTTCATATTGTTGTTTGTGAAATGACCCCGGCCTACACATGTTATCCATTAGCTTATGGCTTTAATAACTAGCAACGCCCGGTAGGAAAGAAACCCACCAAAGCTGGGAGCTAGGGGACGTGTTGTGGGAAGACAGACGACGGATCACCTGCCTCTCTGCTTGGTTACGAGTGATGAAAGAGGGATACTATTACCGCCTGGTGAGACTGTTGTATTAGGTGTGAACACGGGCGAGAAATCAAAGACCTCACAAAGAGGCCAATCAAATGGGAATACCTTGGTTTAGCTAGCACACCACAGTTTGATTATTAGCTAGACAGTTAGCCTGTAGGTAAGAGGAAAAACAGTGAGTTACTTAAAACTATTTATTTCTTACTGTTGTAGAGAACTACATTTTTTTGGGGGGGGGGGGGGGGGGGGTTCAATTTCTATCCCGACAGACTGAACATGTGTTAAGCTTCCCTGTGAAGCTGTATTTCAAGCGTTATTAAAATTATAAGTATTATGAAATAAATAAATACAATTAAACACAAGTAGGGGCTGGATGGGATGCCTACCTCAACGCAGGACTGATGGCCACAGACCACACTCTGTCGTACAGGGCAACCGTGTCTCGGGGCGCAGTGGAAGACAAAGTCCAGATCTGCAAGAGGAATTTGTTTAGGAAAAGCATCCCATATTTAGCGTGCCATGTATGTAAATCAAACACTTCTACGGGTCTGTGCGCTGATCCTCAACTAATTTGCACGTTTTGTTTGTACCAAAGCATGAAGCGCAGCCGACTTAAAATCACACAAGGCCTTGTGGTCAAACTGAAATCAAACTGGCAGACATTTGTGTCTCGTGGTCATAGTGGAGGACTGCTAAACTCATGTTGACATTAGTCTGTTAAGATCACTCGGCCGTAAAAGGTTGACATCTCACAGTAACTACCATTATTATTTAGTTATTAATGATGCGCTTCAACTCAAAGGGAATCACTGTGAATCTGGATACATGTCGTTAATGGAGCAGATGGGGTTACTGTGAGGCCTCATGCTCAACGATGCCTTTAGGTTAGGTTAAGGACAATGGGGTTCGAACCAAGAACGTTTCAGCTTGTAGTCAGACACCATAACAACTAGATTGCCCCTACCATAAAAAAAATCTGGTTAGAAGGACATTAGTAAATTGCTGAAGAGGGAAAACAAATCACCAAATAACAGAATTAATTAGGATACATCTTCATTACAGTGAACCCGTCCTAGGGGTCTATCGACGTATCTTACCCGAGCCGTACGGTCTCTGGAACCGCTGACGATAAGTCCGCCTCTGGCATCGAGGCAGTTCACCTCTTGGTTGTGCCCCAGCAGCTCCACACGCCCGTGGCCTCGTCTGTTGTGTACCAGGATCTTACCGTCACTGATGGAAACACATGAGGGATCATTTGTTCATGTTAATTAGATAGATACTGTATAGAACTGCACCATGCTTGATTATATTTGAATATGGATAATATTGAATCGATATTGACTCAACGGCTAGATATTAGTTACTTGCATATAGAACATTTTGATTTTTTATCGACTTATTTAGCTGAAATTGTATTATAATCATGCAGGGCTTTGAGCGCATTGGTTTTCCGTTCAAAATCACTTGTTCACCAAATAATATCACTAACAGTAACGAAGCGATGGGCGACGGCCAGGCTACCTTCCGCCGCTGATGAGATGAGAGTCGGTGAGCGTGAAGCGACACACGTCCCCCCTGTGGCCCGAGAACACCGCCACCAGGTTCCGCGTGTGCCTTCCCCCCCGGTCCTGGCGCAGATGGTACGCTCCGATCTCCGCCGCCTGGGACAGGAAGAGGGCGTCACCGTCAAGTTGTAACCATGGCAACAGCCTGAGGACCAAGGACACAGAGGAGAAGAAGAGGAAGAGTTTAAATGATGAAGAGTGGTGAGCGTCGGATGTCATGCTAAATACTTGTACTTGTATTTATTTTTGTTTTTTATGAGATGACTACATGACAGTTAAATTAAAGGTTTCGGGAAATGATGGAGGGAAAAAAACATACTTTATCTTCCACTTGAGGGTAATGGCGATCTTGCAGACTCCATTGCACCAGTTTTGGGACATCTTCACCCTCTCTTTCAGGGGCACATGTGGATATCTGCAAGCACAGCTATGTGTTAATGATAAAATGCAAAAGAAGAAGCAATAGGTACCATAATGACGGTGCACGCAATAGGGCTTGGAAATGGGTGAATAATAAAAATACATTGTATAGCAACAATTTATAAATAATTGTATTATTTTTCACAGGAAGACGGTGCTTGTAATACTTATATAATCACTATTTGGACCAATTTCCCATAATTTGTGATACACGTAAATTGTATGAGGTAGCCTCTCTCCTCTCGGTGTGTGTGTCTGACTCTCTCTGCCTGCCTGTCTGTCTGTCTCTGTCTGTCTTTCTCTCTCTCTCTGTGTCTCAGAAGGGCTAAGTCCTAAAGAAAGCAGTCCTGGAGCTCTTGGCCAGTGGATTTACATCAGCCTTTGCATGTTATTTGTGAGGCGATGCCTGATTTGATTAGCGTCTATGTTGTTCGCTCTGTCCTAGCTAGAACACACAGAAGTGGATTGGTGCCACTTCTGGTCCCACCTTTATGAATATACCGTAATTGGTCCTAGAGTCCTTCTAGTGATGGACAAATAATAATACTGTGGCCAATAGCCACAGTCAAGTCTGTCAGCCACTAAGGTAACAAGTAATACACTAAAGATGATACTGTACCGTAAAACATAGACCTACAGGATGAGACCCAACACCCATGTGACTAGTTAAACAGTCTTATGCATGGCTGCTTTGCATCCCTGTTTATAAAAGCCCTTCGTGTGTTATGATGAACTGAATTGACCCTTTATTTTTTGTGTTGTGACAATGGAAATATTAAATGATAAAGCTAATGGAGTGAACGGGTTAGGGGAGACATAGCATGGAGGTATGGGGGGCATTAAAACGTGACATGCTTTCAATATTGCAACGCAAACGCGTTGGCAATGTGTCACTCGACTGCCAGAGATCGTGTTTCCTTACATGTCTCTTCCATGTCGAGTGATTCCAGTGTTCAACAACTCTTTGGCAATTTTCCTCCAGACAGCGTCACGGTTTACAAATTGATGAATAGTTCTGCAAACTTGAGAGAGGCGACTCAGAGACTTGTAGTCCAAATTTGACAAGATTTGGTACAGCACCTCTTCTGGTAAATTCGAAAGCATTGTGATGATGATCGTTTTGAAAAGGCGTCTCGTCTTTTTTGATACAATCTAAATTTGACTCGCGGCGGTGTAATATGTCGCCTACGATAATCTGTATGAATAGGTTTTAAAATTGGTGAACAATATTCCATCTTTCAGAGAGCTGCAAAACATAAAACACAGGAAGCCATTACAGGAACGTAGTTCACGTTAGTGACGTAATGACGTTATACGACGTAATGACGCGAACTGTTGGGTAGAAATTCATTGGAAACATATGAGCTGAATATATAAGTATGATATATATCATATTGGTAACAAAGTATTTCGTATTATTATTAAAATAAACAAAACATTACCAATTCATATTTTAAAAAGTATTCATTGTTATTTACTTTGTTTATATTTTAAATAGCATAATTTAAGATGCCTTAACAGGGGATCTTCCCTCTGTACCCCCGGTAACTAAACCCTTTTAGTAAGAACTATTCTGCCGCTCCTCCTCCTCTGACTCCATGACCCACCTGTCTACTCTTTTGTCTCTGACTTGTTTTGTTTTGTGTTTTTTCTATGTACAACAAACATCCCCCAATCCAATGTCCCACAATCCCACACTCTCCTTGTGCATCATGATCCCCCCCTGACCCCCTACACATTAGGGCCCCGATATGACTGTTTGATCAGGGTTGGGTCAGGCAGTGCTGGGGGGGGGTTATGGTTTAAGATATGTAATTTGATCAAGGGGTCACGCCGGGTGGTGGCCGGCTATGCCGCTCCCAGGTGGCTGCTTCTGATTGGTCTGAGGTTAGGGGAGGCGGTGGCGTGACCGTTCGGGACGATGAGCGCGACGCTTCCAGGGAGAGGAGCAGGGGAGAGGGGGGGGGCGGGGAGGTCTGGTGGAGCACGTTCCCCAGGTCTGGCTCTCTCTCAGGGGGGTCCACTCCTCTCTGGTTGAGAAGGCTGTGGGTCATCTCAGGTCCGATGTTTATTGACCATGTGGTCAAATGGCCATACTCTCTATCTGCGTAGTTCAACTGGTGGACACTGGCGGGGTTAGGGGTTTGATTCCCTGTCGAGTTCAACTGGGAGAGCATGGTTTTAACAGTGCCCGAGGTAGGGGGTTTGAAACCCTGTCTAGCTCAACATGGGGTTGAAACGGCCAGGGTTGGAGTTCGATCCCCTTTCTATCTCAACCGGTAGAGTATAGGCTTAATGCAGCTGGGATTAGGGCTTTGATTCCCCATCTGGCTCAACTGGTAGAGCGTGGCATTAACACCGCCAGGGTTAGGGTTTCAAACCCAGTCAAGCTTAACTTGTAGAACATGGCATTGCTGTAGGTTAGGGGTTTGATTCCCGCCTGTATGTACTGATGGTATTTAGATGAAACTTTGGAGAAAAATGATAAAATGGTTTGTTTCAAGGTTTGAAACAAAGGAGAATATAACTCATTGCTACAGTTTCTATGCAGCCCCACTTCTTTTGTGAACCAAATGCAAATATTTAAAGGCAGAACACCCATTATTTTATTTGAGAACAGTAGGGATTTAGAGTCACTCAGTATGTAAATATACCTTACTGGGAAAATGAACTTAATTTGTTTACTCAGCCCTAAGCAAACGATGCCCCGCGTGTAAACGTACTCATTGGCCGGGGCGCCGGAGAGAGTAGCGAAGGCGATATGTTTGATGGCTATGTGCTGTATGTTGGTGTGTTGTTGTGCGTTGCCGTGTTGTTTCTCGGATTCCCGGGGGATGAGCTCAGTAAGACCAGAGGCAGTCAGCCGTGGCCAGGCCTCATTTAGCCACCGCGGCAGCGCTACAAGCGACACGTTGTGTCACGGTCAAATGAGTACCAAAAGTTGATTGACCTCGTGACATTCTGTGGGGCGCTTAACCGTTTAGCATCGGTAGCATCAATTTGTGCTCATTCACATCACTTCAGCAGCGACGGGACATCCCAAACCCCCTCCCACCACCCCACCCCCCCACCCTCAACGCCCTCCCCCTCCCCAACCTCCACCCAGAAAACCCCCATCACCGAAACCCCCCCCCCCCCCCCCCCACCCGGGCTTTGATCGGTTGAGCAAGACCGCACGTAATTGAAATATGCAGATCGTTTGTTCCATGCTGGTTGTCTCTTTTTTTCCCCCTTCTTCTTATGCTTTCTTTTTTCTCTCCTGGGAGTGATGCATCGCCCCCTTGTCCGACGCCCCACGCTCCCTGAAAAGGACCGTGTCCCCAACAACTGGGACGTCGGAAAAAATCAGTTCTGCTGGTTTGGCTTTCCATCTGAACCGCCATGGGTAAAGAAAAAAAAAGGGAGCGAAGAGGAGGAGGGGTGCATTTGTGGGGATGTGATGGGGGAGGTGATGGGGGGTGGGATTGTCCCCTTTTGATCTTTTTAGGGCAGCAAAAGAGTTGAGGGGAGGGGAGTGGTGGGGGGGGGGGGGTAAGGGGGAGAGAGTGGGGGGGGGGGTACTCTCCCTGAGCTGGCAAACACATTTAGCTGGTAATTGTTCAGATCAGACTGACAATCAGTCTTGGAAATGCATGGACAAACAAAAGTTTACAGCTCTGATGTGAAAAGTCAACAGGTCTCCCATAAGGCCTGTGTACAAACCAAGGGGCCGTGGAGCTGGGGCTGCCCTTTGATCCGTTGTGTGCGTTTCAATTATCCTGCTCAAGTGCTGACTTCTTTCTGTGTGTGAACATTGTTGTTTTGGGAGCAACAGCTTTTAATAGGGTGGTGGCCCCTGTCTTAAGAAACTACAATTCCAAGTCAAGTCACGTCATATGCATTTCTGTGATTAACCTTTAACATATTTCGACCACAGCCTCCCAACAAGGACAGAACAGCTCAACTTAAAAATGAAAGTGAACATTTAAAGATTAAACCAACAATGGCTGCCAATCAGTGCATATATAAAGATCCTCCCGTCTCTACATTGTGGGGGGGAGTACAAATGACACAACGCTCAATGTGTTTCGAGATCACACGATGGCAAATGCGATGAACCACGTCGTGGTGAAGTTATGGGAAAGGCAAAAAAGCATTATCCCTCAAGACTGACCTCCGGGACGCTCCAGTGACAGCCATCTTGGATGTTCCTCAGATCTTCAGACGCCTCGGTGCTCGTCTATGCAACCCGGGCTCTGATCTCGCCCGTCAATCTTGTTTCTTTCCCTCTCTCTCTCTCTTATCCAGCGTGGACTGGACCACTCTTTGGAGAAAGAGCGTTGAACGGATGTTTTCCCTCTCACTATATGTTGGAACGGTTGGACGTTTTGAAGTCCATTTTGCTGGGGGGGGGGGGGGGGGGGGGTCAAAGCAAGGTTGGGTGGAGGTGGAGGTGGAGGTGGAGGTGGAGGTGGAGGTGGAGGTGGAGGTGGAGGTGGAGGTGGAGGTGGGGCGGGGGAGGCTTGTGTTCGACTCGCGGCATGCGACATGCAGGGTTGTTTTTAGGGGTGGGTCAGGGCAGTGTGTTCCCTGGTCACCCCTTGCAGTTCTATGGCCTCCGCGGGGGGAGGTGGTGGTGGTGGTGTGGCTGTGGGGGGAAGGGAGGGTGAAGGGGAGAGGACAAGGAGCTAAATTGCCATCTAAGCAAATGAAGAAGCTAGTGGTTGTTTGTTTATCAGGGGTTAAAGATGATGGCTGGAGGCTCAATAAAATGGATGAAAGCACATTTGAACCCCGTTTTTTTTCTCCTCTTCACCCGAATTGCTCTGCATTTGCATGGCATCCCTGGGCAGAGCTGAAGGT
>OLKM01000540.1:174137-176637 GCA_900291075.1 Melanogrammus aeglefinus | reverse complement strand
GTCTTCCTCACGACTACCATAAATTTCAACAACCCAAATCAACACCCAGTAACAGGCATAACATGTTTTTTGTTTGTTTGGTTCACATTTGAATTCATTGTTCTAATAAAAAACTATTCTAATCAAGTCCCGGGCCGTAGTCAGCACAGACAGGTCATGTTGGATGAGCCGCTGTGATGGAATGAACAGAGCCGGAAAACATTGGCCCTCATCCTTTCTGAACCCCACGACATTTTTCACAAGATTCTCGTTTCCATGCGCGCAGTGCCCCTCTGTGCCCCTCTGTGCCCCTCTGTGCCCACGCATCCTGTGCGAAGGCAGTATGTTCACCAGATACCTGCCAGCCCGTGACGCGGGCCAACGCGCCGTGGGAGCCCGAGTCCCACATTATTGTCGGCGATTACAAATAAGAAATAGGACGTAGATATTAGGGATCCGCACACCATCGCCCAGCCACGGCTCCTCAGCGGTATAAGAGCGAGCATGTGTTTTAACAATCCGTCACAGACCGCGAGGCTTAAATATTTCTAATATTACTCAGGCGTATTCATTGTGAGAGATGGAAAACGATTGACATCTCAAAGCCGACACCCCCACCCACTGAAGAATGTACAATGAAAAGTGGGAACGTACCTGTGCGTAATAGCAAAAGGCGAATAAGTGTAGAATCCTGCACAGAAAACAAAAGCAAAGAAAATGTTATTAACGGTCCACAAGTTATTATAAAGTGAATTGATAGCCAATAATAAAACGATAAACAGAGAAAAGAAAATGACTTACAGATAACTGAGTGGGGATGGTATGTGTCTCATGTTGATGGAAGAGTGATCGCTTGTCTCGTCAATTCTGGCCAAATGATGTCTTGATAGTGCTCCAAAAGTCGAGAGGATCGGCTCAAGACGTCCACTCGAAAAGACACCTTCTCAAGTCCACAGAATGAACGGAAATCCGCCGGTTGTCAGAGGGGATGACAGAGATTGCTCTGGTCATACACCGGATGCATTATTGGCCAAACCTGCCTCCATAGCCCTCTACAGATAACCCCTCTCCGGTTAGTCTGACAACGCTGACATCAAAATGCCACAACGAGCGACTAAGAAAACTAAAACGTAAACACGTCTGTCTCTGAGAAGTTTGCGCGGAGTCCTACACTTGCAGAAGAAAAAAACCTTTGGTAAAGGCGCTAAGGTTTTTTTTTTTTTAAATATATAATTTGAACTCCTAGGACAAAAAAACGAGGTCATCCGATTCCACGAGCTGTCACACTGTCACAGCCGGTTTGTAATTCCCACAATGATGTTCTTCTCGTGGGGGTCTAGTCGTGCTTGTGGCCGGTGGGTGCGCAGAGGTCGGCTCCCCTGAGCAGCTGATGGTCGCTGTGATCTGGTGTTGGTGGCGGGTGGAGGTCCGCGAGTGGGTGTTGCTGCTCTACACTCGGCTAGCGCAGTACTGGCAGTCCAAGCCTTCTCTCCTCCTCTAGTCCCATCACAGACGCTCCAATGTCAGCCCCCTTCTTCACGCGCACACCCCTGGTTCGAATGGAAGGCTGATCGGCTAAGAACAAGCCCCCTTTTTCTGCAGAACAAAAGCGCCCCCAACTCCACCCCCCCCCCCCCTTCATTAAAACATCTCTTCACCTGAGAATTAGTCAACACTTACGTGCTGGGGGGGGGGGGGGGGGGGAGAGCGAGGAGGAGCTTGGCCAGCCCGTCCGCAATGATGCTTCTCTGCTCCAAACCAAATTTGGAATCAATAAAATAAAGCTCAACCATTACTTTTTGTCCAAGGAACATATTGATACTCAATTGTAACGCATCAGCTCCTCAGTGGCCGTTAAGATGACATAAATAACCTGACCAGAGTCACAGCTCTGTGGTTAGGGTTAGGGTTAGACCTGATGAATTTATGTATTTTGGGGTGGATAGAGCTGAAGCTATAGGGTGAGCGGTGTTCAGCGCTCTGCTTGTGTATTCTCTGAGCAAAGTGTGAGACATTTTAAAAGGATTACAAACGATTAGGGTGTTTTTTAAATACCCCTCCCTTAATTTGAGAGAGAGAGAGAGAGAGAGAGAGAGAGAGAGAGAGAGAGAGAGAGAGAGAGAGAGGAGAGAGAGAGAGAGAGAGAGAGAGAGAGAGAGAGAGAGAGAGAGAGAGAGAGAGAGAGAGAGAGAGAGAGAGAGAGAGAGAGAGAGACGGGGAGAGAGAGACGGGGAGAGAGAGAAAAAGAGTCGGGCCTCTTCTCGCCTTAACGAGGGTCGCTCCTAAGCGGGCTTTAACGTCCAAAAGGGGTCACGCAGGTTGCATTAACAAAGAAAATAACACACATGCAGGACATTTAACACTTGGCATAGCAAGATATCAATACCTTTAATCTGGACAAACTCAACTGAGTAAGGTCATTTATAACCGTGTTGGTTAACGCAACACGGTTAACGCAACAAAAGGACACTGAGATGCCACCTCGCATGGTGAATGTTATACACAAAATAAAAGCTCAGTG
>OLKM01000540.1:156637-161637 GCA_900291075.1 Melanogrammus aeglefinus | reverse complement strand
CCGGGAAACCTGGAATCTCCATCAATTTCAGCAGCAATAGAGACAGCATTTTTGACAGCTTCAAATGCCTTGTTTTTCTTCCTCCTAGTGTCACCTCCAAGCCCTCGTAGGACATTTGCTCCTGCCTGCCGATGCCCTATTAGGTCAACAGGCTGTATTTAGAAAGCCAGCCAGGCCACCGAGGAATGCTCTGAAGCTGTACAGGGGTTCGGCACCACGGGACGAGAGACACGCGCTCTCAAGTGACAGAGAGAGAGAGAGACACACAAAGGGAGAGAGAAGGAGAGAGAGAGTGAGAGAGAGAGAGAGAGAGAGAGAGAGAGAGAGAGAGAGAGAGAGAGAGAGAGAGAGAGAGAGAGAGAGAGAGAGAGAGAGAGAGGAGAGAGAGAGAGAGAGAGAGAGAGAGAGAGAGAGAGAGAGAGAGCGACATGGAGCACATTCCGTCCGTCCCCTTCCCCAGCCTTCTCCATCAGCACCATTGCAACTCACAAACTCTCTCTCTCTCCCACTCTCTCTCTCTCTCTCTCTCTCTCTCTCTCTCTCTCTCTCTCTCTCTCTCTCTCTCTCTCTCTCTCTCTCTCTCTCTCTCTCTCTCTCTCTCTCTCTCTCTCTCTCTCTCTCTCACACACACACACACACCTTCAGCTGTCTACCAAACACGTTATCTCCCGCCCCTCCGTCGGCGTGAGTGTCACCTCTCTGCGGTGACAGAGGAGAGCTCTCCTATCTGGGGAGGCTGATAACCCCTGGGACCCCCCGTCCCTCGCCGCATGTCCCCAGAGACTCAGACCCTCTGCCTCGCTGTAGGACCCCCCCCCCCCCCCCGCGCCCCCAGCCTTCCCTCCCGTCTGTCTACCCCACAACCCCCTCCTCCTATCCCCTTTTCCCGCTCTTGTTGGTGAGGGGAAAAAGGTTGGCTGTTGGACCCACAGGGTAAACCTCATAAACTAAAACTCGAAACCTGGCCTTTAATTATTCTGCTATATTCTTCTTTGATTTTAGTGTAGCCCGTGTATGGTATCTAGATGCAGTTTACCTTTACAGGTACAGATTTGCAGCGTACTACAAACGGCCATCTGCAGATGTTTTTGGAGGTTCAATGCCTCAAATATTAGAGTAGTTTTGCCAACGGAAATCCACAGTTTGTTCTAATTTAGACAATGAACTCTCCTCACCTTCCCAGAATATGTCTGTCTGGGCCTGGGAGGGACTCTCGATGCTTGTGGTTATCAGAGGACTGAAATAGCTAATGCTGGCTAACGCTGGCTAACAAGGCACTCCACACCTGACAAAATTCCAACTCACAAGGGATTTAATAGGACGAGCAAGGTAGCAACAGTTAAACAGTTATTAGCAAAATGCCAATGATGTTACGAATCGAATCATTAAACGTGCCAACACGTAATTGCTTTGTTTATTCAATCACACAAATAAATAATAAGCATTTGGAGAATTTACAACAAAAAAATGGAGCTTTACAGACAAAATGTTAGGTTCAACCTTTGTTTTATTGCTTTTCCGCATCTCTGACTCATGGCTCAATACAAAATCAACATCATACACTGCAAATACTTTGATTTCATTGAAATCAATGGATTGTTTTTTAAAAGGTTATAACACGAAACTAAGCTCACATTCTTGCATCCCGTATACGCACCTGTTGGACCAGTTTGCTAGGTGAGAGAAGCATCTCATCTACCTCTGCGGGTGTGTCTCCAATGAGCTGGTGTTGGAATTACACCGAACACCGCACCAGAACAGTCTCTCACCTTAGAACCAACATCACAGAAATCAAATAAGACCCCAGTGAATGCAAACGGGGTTAACATCAGGTCTATCGGGACCAAGTATTTCTCCTTCAAATTGAACATATATCTAACATTAGTATATGCTACACGGGAACCTCCTAAGATGGTGCAATTTGATTAGTTCGCTATCAAAGGATATTGGGAAATATCCCATGATTGATATCTCAAACTCGGGATATTGCGTGATGGTCATCTCGTCACACGCAAAAAGTGTTATTTTTGTATTTTTTGGAGTGTTCACGTGTAGTATATACTAAAACAATTATTCGCCGAAGGTGAAGTGAATATCGGGGAATAGCCCACAAGACCGAAGGTTGAGGGTGCTCTTCCCAACTATTCACAGAGCCTGAATATAGCTCATATCTTTATACTGTAAGTCAGTGTTAGTGGTCAGACTGGGAAAGGGAATACAGCGAGCCAGGTGTTTAGAAGAGATGTGTAGACGTTTAGCTTGATGGTGGATGCCATTCGGTTGCTCTACTTTCAACCCTCTCCCGGGGCAGAGGCTAAGGGGTAGTGATGGGGGGGATGCTAAGTGATGTGTGTGTGTGTGTGTGTGTGTGTGTGTGGGGAGGTGGCGGCGGGGTGCGGCGGAGTGATACATGTGATGTGGGACGAGCTGGCCGTTCGACAGGAGCTGTCACAGGAGCCGCAGGGGGGCCTTATCAATCAAGTCCCTATCCGTCAATCAAATCCAATCTCCTTGGCAACCAGGGCCCTGGTATCTACGCAGCTGTCAACTCTCTCTGTCCCTCTCGCTCCCTATCTTTCACCCTCTCGTTCTTGCTCTCTCTCTCTCTCTCTCTCTCTCTCTCTCTCTCTCTCTCTCTCTCTCTCTCTCTCTCTCTCTCTCTCTCTCTCTCTCTCTCTCTCTCTCTCTCTCTCTCTCTCTCTCTCTCTCTCTCTCTCTCTCTCTCTCTCTCTCTCTCTCTCTCTCTCTCTCTCTCTCTCTCTCTCTCTCTCTCTCTCTCTCTCTCTCTCTCTCTCTCTCTCTCTCTCTCTCTCTCTCTCTCTCTGTCTCTCTCTCTCTGTCTCTCTCTCTCTCAGCACATTAATCTCCGGGAGTCTCATTTGGTTTCTCTCTATATTCCTCTGTCATCCCATTTCTCTCTCTGTCTTTCACCATCACACTCTCTTTTATCTCTCAAACTCCATCATGTTTCAGGTTTTGTTTTTCCATCTCACTGTCCCGGTACTAGACATGTATAATTCCGCCTGGGCAAAGGATCCATCTGGATCGGAATAAAGTCCCTTCATCCTCAAATAATGACACTGAACAATAGAACACATAAACACATGAACAACCTGATCACCTCTTCATCGGAAATGGGTTTGAAGCACAGGTTAACGACATGATGCCATGCTGCTGACTGGGCTGGAGAACTTCCCAGGCTGTCTGATGCGTCCCCCCATCCCTTCTATCTCTACCTCCCCACCCCTCCCCCCGTTTAGCAGTGGAAGACCAGCGAGAACATCAACGGGACGAGGAAAGAGGCAGACGCATCAAAGTCCCCCTCCTCTCATCTCTATCACTCCTCTCTCTCTCCCTCTCTCTCTCGATCTCATCTCTCTCGCTCTCTCTCCTCTCTCTCTCTCTCTCTCATTCTCACTCTCTTCTCTCTCTCACCATCTCCCTCTCTCTCTCTCTCTCTCTTCATCTCTTACTCTCTCTCTCTCTCTCATCTCTCTCTCTCTCCCTCTCTCTCTCTCTCTCTCTCTCTCTCTCTCTCTCTATTTCTCTCTCTCTCTAGCGTCCCTCCCTCTTCTCATCCTCTCTCTCTCTACTCTCTCTCTCTCTCTCTCTCTCTCTCTCTCTCTCTCTCTCTCTCTCTCTCTCTCTCTTCTCTCTCTCTCTCTCTCTCTCTCATCACACAATTGCATATTTTCTCAGAGATACTCTCACACCAAGAAAGCACACATACACACACACACCACACTCACACACTCACACACACACACACACACACACACACACACACACACACACACACACACACACACACACACACACACACACACACACACACAAACACCAACACACAAACACACACATATAAAGACACACACACACACACACACACACACACACACACACACTCTGAGGCAGAGAAGCAGCTTCTCTATGTCCCCTTTGTTTTACGGTAGGAGAATGAATATGTAAAGAGAAGCTCATAAATAAGCGCGCTAAAAGACCCCCTGCCGTACACACACACACACACACACACACACACACACACACAACACACCCACACACACACACACACCACACACACACAACACACACACACACACACACACACACACACACACACACACACACACACACACACACACACACACGCGGTCCCTCGTCCCCACCCCCTCCTCTTTCAGGCCAAGATAAGCTGCACTCAATCAAAGGTCTTCAGGGGAAACTGTTGTTAACTGATCCATCACCTGTAGGATGGCCCCACGGCCGAGACAATCCAGCATCAATAGGGGAAGCACCCGGAGAACTGTCGTGTTCCTTAAAGACCACTTCCCGCTCCCTTTCCTTCCCTGTCAACCCATCAGCCCAGCCACCATCTTCTCCTGACGGCGGAACCGGAGCCTCAGCCACGGCAAGCCTCGATTCTAGCGGGGATTTCTCGTCAGAGTAGACGAGAGTTTACTCCAGCTTCAAGTGTATTGGTCATATGCGCCTGAACAATGAGTGAAGGCGTCATCAATGGCCATGAAATAATAGGATCTCTTGGCATCATCGAATGGGCAGCATGTAACAAATGACTTGCACGAGTTAATTAAATGATACCGATTTTATTTTGTCATTGGGGTTATAATGTAATTGAACTGAGGGTTGAGATCAAAGTCCGGTCCGAAGCACGTTTGATCACCACAGTGGTTCAAATGGGAGATGTCAGCGCATTGGTGGAATAAAATAATGGCTTGGGTGAATAAGAACAATAAAATAATTTAAAAAAGGCAGGTGGGGATCAGGTATTATATAAATGTTAAACATAAATGATGGGGTGCACATCCTTATAAATGAACAGTATTGCATGATTTTTTCTGCATTGTTTTGAATAAATTGAATCTCAACTCAGAAAGTTAATATTAAGCACTGCAAATGAAACACTGACTGGAGGCCATAATCCTTGATTTGCGGGAATAGAGAAGGTGAATGAAAACTGTGTGCGTGTGTGTGTGTGTGTG
>OLKM01000540.1:133719-146219 GCA_900291075.1 Melanogrammus aeglefinus | reverse complement strand
GACCCCGTGCTCCCAGTACAGTCACAGACACGTCAGGGGCCACCTTGCGTATTGGAATAGGGGAGGTGTGGACGACGCTGTGTATTGGCACTTTGTTGTTTTCAAAAGGGGTTTGTGCATCGTAAATGAAAATAACAAGTCTGCCGCTACCTTTTCCCCCCTCTGCTGAAAGGGGAGCTGAAAGGAGGAACGGGGAGTGGCCGGAGGGGCCTGTTGTGGTCCTCAAATGGGGCCAATAATGTGGTTATCAGTGGCCTGAGAGAGCGGCCGAGGTCCCTGTCTGGGGTGTGGCGGGGCCTCCAAGTTGCGGGCCCTTGAAGTGCAGATGATGATTGAAAGTAAGGGCAACTTACTTTCATTCTAAAAGGAATTTGTCCTGTGAATGCGTATTAGACTGAGGTTCTCTATAGTATGGATATTTATTTGTGGCTTGACCTTTCCATTACATATAAATGCTAATGCTGATTAAGAAAAGGGAAAATAGTTTCTTATTTCACAAAGAGGTCGCTTAATACACTCAGGAAATAAAGGAAATGGATTTACCTGAACAGAAATATAATATTTGTTTTCTTACCAACAGAACTATCAGAATAATTGTCACACAAATTTCTACACAGTGCTGTTTGAAAGAAGACATGGAAACTGTAATTCCATGCCAATCCCACAATAATAATTTTCCTTTTTCTCCACCTGATTGGACCTATGGCTTTTCAGCACTACACTGGACACATTCTTGAACTATCTAACGCACATGAACAAAACAACAGCACTCTCTGGTGTTGGGTTCTGTTCAGTGCAGCGCTCTTCTGTCCCAGCCACTGAGCACCACACCACAAAGTAGTATCCATATACGAGTCGTTGTCTGATTTCAATCATCAAACAGCAACAAAACAACAGCCCAGTGTGTAACAAAGCTGTCTTATTGCTTCAATACCGAACTAAGAAAACAATGAACAATGTGTTCCTTAATACAGGACTCATTTACAAAAACCCAGATACATAAGCTTCCTACTTCAAAGGTCCCAGGTGGAAAAGGCCTAATACATTGTCAATGAGGGCTAGGGGGAGACACAATCCACATCCCCAGACTCAAATGACTGCAGAGAATCCACATGTCAGCAGCACAGTCAGTCCAGTAATACTGGCTCTGCTCCCTGCAGAACAGCCCCACCAACCACCCCCCACCCCCAACCACCCCCGCCCCGCCCATCGGATGCTTATTAGGGCAACAGGCGTTAGCATACGAGAACCTCTGGGCCTGTCTGAGGCCCTAAGGGGGAAAAGAAGAGAGAGAGAGAGAGAGACTAGGGGAGACGAGAGAGAGAGAGAGAGAGAGAGAGAGAGAGAGAGAGAGAGAGAGAGAGAGAGAGAGAGATAAAGGCAACGGTGATTAACACTTAAAAAAAACCCTGCAATTACAGCCCCCTCCTTCCCCACCCCCACACACACATATTCACACAATTACACACACTAACACACACACACACAGCCTGTCTCAGGTCAGTACTGCAATTGTGTGTGTGTGTCTGTGGTTATGTTTTCCGTGTGTCTATCTGTATCTGTGAATGACATAGAAAGGGTGTGTGTGTGTGTGTGTGTGTGTGTGTGTGTGTGTGTGTGTGTGTGTGTGTGTGTGTGTGTGTGTGTGTGTGTGTGTGTGTGTGTGTGTGTGTGGTATACGTGTGAGAGAGAGCACAAGCGTGGGTCAATGATCACTTCTCATGTACTTTACAAAAGCAAATAAAACAATATATAGCACATGTCTAAACGTGTCGCTGATGTGATCCTGGATGTGTGTGTGGTGTGTTGTGTGTGTGTGTGTGTGTGTGTGTGTGTGTGTGTGTGTTGTGTGTGTGTGTGTGTGTGTGTGTGTGTGTCTGAGTGTGTGTGTATATGTGGTGTGTATGTGTGTGTGTGTGTGGGGGGGGGAAATGTGAGCATGCGTTCCCAACTGGCCTGCGTGGCACGGTGGTGCTTTACCGCCAACAGCCCCTGACCGGGGGGTCGTAGGACCCCCCTCACACACACAGTCTGACGGTAGGTAGCATGCACGTGCTACATTCACCAACTTGCTGTCAGCACATTACTACCAATGCTGCATTAACAGCTTCTGGACAATAGCAGGGGGGAGGAGGCACATATAAAGTCAGGGGCCAGAAGAGGACTGCAAAACAAAGAGAAAGAGAGATGAGAGAGATGAGAAGGCCAGAGGAAGGTCAGGTGGGGAGAAATAATCATTACTTGCTTTCGGCTTTCAGCAAGACCAATTACAATTTATTTTACTTTTTAGGATATTTTACTTCTGTTTTGCCTTTATGTGCTTTTTACCTTTTCCTTGTCAATAAAGCTCTTTACATGTAATTTAATTGAGACGGAGAAAGCATGTTCATAACAAATTTCATTCCAGAATATGGAAGGAGACTTTTAAATGTTTGTGTACTTCGTTTGTGTCTAGTCAATGTCTTGTAATAAAGCAATTGACATTAAGTAGGAAGCTCAATGTGTGTGTTACCAGGAAAAGTTCCTATTTTGTACACTAGGCGTCAGTATTGATTTGTTTTTACCTTCGGATAATAAATAACAGCCATATACAAAATCACGCGTGGAACAAGGTATAGTACACCAATTTAATCTTTAAATTAACAGCAAGTAAACACCAATGGTATGGTGTAAATAATAGTACTGTTAATTAATGTAAGAACAAAACCAAGCATACAGAATGTCATAAAAATTATCTCAAACACCAAATAGCAATAAGACTTGATATTCAAAACATGTTATCAGGCCATTGTCTATTTCTGATAAGAGAAATCATATAAATTAGATATTTATTCTTCCCAATGCATTCATGCTTTTTACAATCATACACGTTCTTTAAAACGTTCTTTAAAAACTACCATATCTCCTCATTGGTTGTCATCATATACAGTATATCATCTGCATTCACCTTTTAAAATACTTTCGTCTAGCTCTGTCAATATATATATATATATATATATATATATATACTTTATATTTTAGGAGGCAGTCTTTGCTCGATTTAATTCAAACTCTACCTCAAATAGTCACGAGTGCTAATGAAAGAAAGTTTACATTTGTCATTGACGCGTGGTGAACTTCTAACATGTAGATAGCCAATGTTAGCCAAGATGAAATGGTGGTTCTAGAAAAGTATAACTTATACCTCTGATTGTTCCCCTTGAGAAGCTTATGCTACAGAATGGTTTCACCCTTCAGATGTTATCCTGCTGTGATGCAGTGTCAAGTGTAGAGGAACAACAACTGGCCCTCCAAATGTTATCACAAGTGAGTGAGTGGCTTTAGTGTATATGAAGGAGTCTGGATGTTAACATTCATATTTTGCATTGACCAAGGACAAGAGATAATGAGGTTTGCCAGGGCCTGCCCCAAAATGGCTTGAAGAGTTTTTGGGGCCTCCCCTGTATAGAAAATAACATGTCAGGTTCGCATTGGCTTACACGACAACTTAAACCTTCAATAAACGATCGCACTTCAACATGTAAACCAGCCAATCAGACATTCACCTTATCGAAAGTAGCAAGCAAATAACAAACACTGTAATCTGCTAATCTATTTTAGTAAAAGCCGTTTTATGAAATAAAAATTGTTAAAATATAGTACAACATTAAAATGTCACTTTATATACACAGCAATGTACACCGTGCTGTTTAGCTCAATGGGGAGAGCTCAACACTGCCGGGGTTAGTTAGTTTGATTTCCACAGGGAACTCCAATGCCAATAACTGTATACAATCAGTAGTGTAAAAGCCCTTTGGCTACAAGCGTTTATATTATATTGTATTTTATTTCACGGCTTTGATGAATACACTATTTTGATGGGTCAATCCCGGTCTGATATTTCTGAATGCCGGACTGCTGGTATGAGTATCAGAATCAAACAGACTATTTGTAATTAGTGTAAGCATTAAATGATTTACATTTTGTCTTAATTAACGGGATAATCTATTATCCGGCCATCATCGCGAAAGAAACCCATTCAGGGGATTCGAGTTCCTTCCGATTTGGGTCGGGGTTCTGCATCACCCTGTCTGTGTTTACTTCAGGATAAAGACATACATTTCCCCCCGACTTGTTATATTAGCACAACTTATACACCAACCTCAATCACGCTCGTCAACTCTTTCCGTAAACATAGATACATCTTATTTTCTGTTTAAATTACAACATAATAATACATCTGTCTGATGGTTTGGGTATTTTCATTCTCGTCATTCAAACGGTTCAAAAGATAACAGTAAAAGCCGAACACGTCATACCAGGGGAGGCCTAAAGATGGAAGGTTGGATCGTGTGGTCTGAGCCTCCAAAAGCACTTTCCGAGCCAACACCATCTTGGTACAGGTAACTCCTAGAACAACAACAACAACAACCTATTTTTATTCTTACGCTGAAAATGCACCAAGATGGTGGCTCGGACCGTGCGTGACATCAACGCCTCCCACTCTATGCTGGCCTCCCTCGGGTCCTCCCGGTTCCCGGTGGCGGTCTTGTCCCGTCAGGGCGCGGAGCTGGAGCTGTCCAGCTCCAGTGAGCCGTTCTCCAGCGTGCCATAGCCGCCGTTCATCTTGCGCAGCTTGAGCGTGTCCACTTGTCCAGGCGCCGTCAGCGCCTGCGTCTCCAGGATCGCCTCCTTCTTGGAGAACATGCGGCTGATCTCCACGAATGTCTTGTTCTTGGTCTCGGGGATGAAGACGTAAACGTAGGTGGCCACCGCGCAGCACACCGCCGCAAACACCAGGTAGCAGTAGGCGCCCGCTGACATCTGGAGCGGGAGAGGGACGGGGAGGCAGACGTCAGAATGGGTGGAAGAGGACACACAGATCGAGGTAGCTTTGTACCCAAACACAGAGTTTAACTGCTAAAGGAACAAGCACAAACCGTGACTTGCTCATTATTGATAGGAGTTTATTTATATGCATTTCCTGTTTGTAACCAAAGAATCAATTACAGTTGAAGATACAGTATGGGTAAGGGGACTCCACTTCACTGCTTAATTTTCCATAAAATAAAACACTTACATTCCAGAAGATGAGTCCAAACTATACTGTATGCTAAACTTTTTATTATGCTGGACGTTCCCTTATATTACAGAACACTACACTGTGATATCTTGCTCAAGGACGCCTTATGGTAGCATTTGGACTTTGGGGTTTGCACCTAGAACCTTTCAGCCAACCACTTGTCCCCTAACCACTTGACTAGAACCTCCTGCGCCTTGTAATCAAGACCAAAGAAGAGGTACAAGCGACCTGGTTCAGTACAGCCGGGGAAGGGGGGGGGGGGGGAGGAGGGGGGTCTCTAGGCGTGGATGTTTGGGTTGTGCAGCGGGATGACCTGGAGGAAGGGGAAGACGAAGCCCACGGTGAAGTTGGAGATCCAGTTGAGGGAGCCCCCCACGATGTAGGCGGCGGGCCGGTGGGACTGCTTGAAGAGCTCGGCCGTCATGAGGAAGGGCACGCCCGCTGCAACACAGTGCATGGGGCACGCACGTCAGCACGCGCGTGTGCACGGAACTCGTGCACCGGACTCATGCACGCTCCGCTCCTACGGTACACTCCGCAAGCCATTGTGACGCAATGTAAGGTGTTGAGGATGTTGGTTCGGGCCTTTTGTTTGGAACGGGTGGAAGAGGTAGCGTGGAAAAGGCATTCGTCGTGTATTATTATGTATGATTCCATAAAATTAGTATGATTCCATCAATTTTTCATGTATTGTTTTATTCTGTTAAATAATGTATGATGATTGATGTACGGGGTGGGCGGTATCAAACTGAAAGAACAACCTTTAAAAAGTTAGTCTATGAAAAAACTTTCTTGTAAAACTTGTACTTGGAGGGGTAAAATGAAACAAAATGAAGTAGAAAGTTAAATGACTGCTCTGGAGAGTCGTTTTTAAAACCCCACTAAAAAGAAAAAGTCCACCCCTGCCAATTTGACAATAAATTCGGTAATTTAAACGCAATTTTGAGTTTTGGCCGAACAATTATGGGGCCGGCATCTGTAATGAATAATTCACATTCAGTTTCATTATTCATGTTTCCAAACCGCATTGCCCTTCCTCCGACCAATCGAGCAGGATCCAGGCTAATGAGGGGCGGGCTCTTGAGACAGAATCAACCAATAGAACATGAAGCAAAACTGAGGCAGTCGTCAAAGCCATAAATCATAAAATCCAACTAAAATGTGATTTGTCTCTCTTATGCAGGACGAATGACCAAGTCATGAGAATTCTTCACAAATATAATTATACTATGTAAAACACCAATTATTTTGTATTTTCTATTCCATTTTCAAAGCATGTTATTACTATAACTCTGACCATCTAATCAATAACTTTGAACGTAGGCAAATACTTTTTTTTTATATGCCGTGAAAAGGTAACTAAATATTGATAATATAATCGTTTTATATTAAATAAAGATGAACTCCGTGGTAATCAAAGCTGAGAAAAGGGTAGTAATGCTTTATGATGTTAAGCCTCTAGGGGGCGCAATCAGGTCACAAAAAAAATCTGGTTTGAACACTTAAGGCCAACTCATGTGTAGGCCTACTGGAATTTCATCAGGTTCAGGCTCACATCACTGTTACTAATATAACTAAAGAGAAAATATGTAACACAATAGTAAAGCATTTCAGAGTGGGATATAATATGGGAATAAACAGGACATCAATTCCCTTTGGTTAAATGCAATATGTTGCACTGATTGTGTTTCTGATGCAGAAACATATGTATACTGTACCAAATGTTATCATACTGCATCAAACATACTACACACTTCAGTACTGTACTGCACCAATGTTATTGTTGCATACAATACAACACTATGCTTCACTCAATTATGTTACACATATTTTACCGTATCAATTACACTAATACTATAATTATGGGATGATAATGACTATACCTATTTAACTGTAATGTGTAATAAATTACTACACTTTACTCCACTCAACTATAGTTTACTGTTGGATAAAATACTGCACTAAATTATAGAACACTCCAGTGCACTTTGCATATTCTATACAATCAAACTACATTACAGTAGATTAGTCCAAATTATGTACTATACTGGACATGATAGATGATCATGTATTGCATGATTCATGCGTTGGGGAGACGGGGTAACCTACCTGGGCCGATGCAGAAGCCAGCGATGATCCCCACCACACAGGTGACGCTGATGTAGCGCATGAAGGGCAGGCTGACCTGCAGGGGGCGCCAGAGAGTCAGATACCGACACACAACTCTGATAATGTAGCATGATGGCTCACATGTAGAGATCGCACACACACATATACACAATTTATCACACACACAGATACAGGCACGGATATACAGGCACAAATGCATTGGTGGACACAAAAAATAAACAGGCACACACACACTGACCACCATGTACTGAAACACACACATAAATGCACATGGGCCCTAACACACACACACACACACGGGCCCCAACACACACACACACACACACACACGGGCCCCAACACACACACACACACACACACACACACACACACACACACACACACACACATACACACACACACACACACACACACCCACACCCACTCCCACACCCACACCCACACATACACACCCACACCTGCAGTATGAGTGAGAGTGTGATCCCGGCGCAGCAGACGCCCATGATGGTGAAACCCCCGATGACGAGGGGCCGTCTGCCCAGCTTCTCTATGGTGAAGCACTGCAGAGAACACACACACACACACACACACACTCTGTGAGACACGCAGGTGCACACACTGCTCCGTGGTGCAGCACATGAACCCACTGGTACACAGCAGCTCCTTAAGACTTTTATTGTAATTAGAAGCAGAACTAAATAAACTAAATAGCAGGTCACTGAACGCGTTAACCCATGAAATTAATTAAACCGAACATACACAGAGTTCAGAATGTAGTTATTAGCTGGAAAAGAACACATCATTTGGATTTCATCTACACAATTCACGGACCAACTTCCAACTCACTGATAATAGAGGGGGCAGCTGGGTACAGTCACTCAGGATCCACTCACCCCGATCAGTCCCCCTATGATCTCTATGGCCCCCGTGCCCACCGTGGTGTACTGGATCTCCCCGGCCGGGATCCCCGCGTTCTCAAAGATGTCGTTGGTGTAGAACCAGATCTGGAGAGGAAACAACAACACTTAAATCAAGTAAATGTGAGCACACATGGATCCCGGCTATCATTCAGTCTGATGTATCATCGTCGTTAGCATCACCGTCATCAGACTAGATGGTGGTCAACAGGGATGCAGTGCTTTAAGTTTGAAGGGTAAAACATTTGTTAACATGGACATTGACATGACACTGATTACAATTAACAAATGACCTTTTACGGCCTTCATCCAACCCATCATACCAAAATCCCAACTTCACCCTGATGAAGGTAGGATTAAGGTGCCTCAATCGCGCTTGGATTTATCTTCATCTACATAAGGTTGATACATTTTATCCGAATTGGGTCAACGTTCACAATTTCATTGTAATCCTATCCTAGTCTTCTCTTTGAACCTTTATAGCATCCTACGCTCATCTCAAACCTCCCAATTCTTAATCACATCTGCCGTAAGCTTATCTCCATCCCACGTGTATCGTCTACATCTTCCGTATGTTAGCTTCGACCGCCTGACTTTGTGGCTGTTTGTGTGCGATGGCACACGTTCAAGAGGCTCGATTTGGGGAAACAAGGAGAGAGACAGCAGAATGTGTGTCTTGAGGTATGTGTGTATGTGTAACGGTGTGTTGAGGTGTGTGTCTGTGTAAATGTGCAGATGTGTGTGTGTGTGTGTGTGTGTGTGTGTGTGTGTGTGTGTGTGTGTGTGTGTGTGTGTGTGTGTGTGTGTGTGTGTGTGTGTGTGTGTGTGTGTGTGTGCCGCGGGCGCAGGTGGTGCTTGTTGGCACAGGTGGTGGAGAACGGCGGCCGACAGACTGAGGACATCCGCTCCATCTCAATTCTATTCAATTGGAGGCTCCGGGGGAAGGTAAGTGCACCAGGCAGCAGGTAATAAACACACTGCACAGACGGCCTGCACCCCAGCTAGATGGTACACAAACACACACACAAACACACACACACACAAACACACACACACAAGGAACGCACGTACACGCCAGTGTGAACATTAAGGAACACACAGGCAGAGGTACGGCCTCGTGCAAGTTAAGTCTCAAACATGGACACAAATGCTTACACAAACGTGATACGCGCAAACGAGCGACAAACACACAAAAGATGTAGAGCAACAAAATGAGAAACAGGATGCACATTAGACATACAGACACGCACGCACATAACACAGGCATGGCAGTTTATATGTTGAGGTACACACACATGAACACACAAATACTCATACCAACACACACACACACACACACACACACACACACACACACACACACACACACACACACACACACACACACACACACACACACACACAAAAGACAGACACAAACAAAAGATACAAAAAAGATACACAAGACACACACACACCACCTGGAGCTGAGCCAAGGGTTGCCAACTGTTAACATTCACTTGAGGGAAAGCATCTGCTCAGCATCTTCGTCACCGCCAACACCATCCCCACCATCATCATCATCACTATAATCGCACACAGTCCCCTGTTATCCTACCCCCTACTCGTCACTTCCTGGTGCTTTAGAACCTGTATCCTCATCATCATCATCATCATCATCATCATCATCACGCCATGGTCATGACCATGACGACCTTGATTTTCATCATCACTAACCACCCCAAGGTCACCGTCATCCTGACCTCCCTTATCTCCATCCGCAACTCCCTGGTGCCGTAGAACCTGTATCCTGGCCATCGTCGTGGCCAAGATGGATACCCTGATGACCTTCATCACCATCATAGCGGTAAACCGTCGCTACCGCAGTGACCTTCATCGTTCACCTTCCTCTTCACCTTCATCAGTTAGACTGAGAGGGAGAGCACGAAAAGGCTAACCGAGGCTCAGCATCAGCATCACAGCTCATCTACCTCATCCTCGTCGTCACCACTGATCCCCTCACCACCAACGTCTGGATCCTCTTAATCGAGGACGTGCACAAAGCCCTCGCTGACCGTCTCTCCCTCGACCCCAGCACCGCCCTCAGCCGATAACCCTATCATGGAACACATTATCAGAGCTCCGCACCTTTCCTCCCCGTATAAATAAGCGGCCCCGCTGCGGTTTAGCTAGCAGCAGCAGCTGTAATTAGCAGCTAAAAATACAAGCAGGACAGGCGGCCGCTAATGAGTTCAGCTCCGACGCGCCTGAGCACGCTCTTTCTGGCCCCGGCCGCCCCGGTAATCATTTGAATAATTAATGAACCCCCAGGGCGCCGTGAGTGAGGGAGGGGTGGCGGTGATGGGGGCGGGGTGGAGAGGGGAACGAGGCGGGGGGATTGGGCGGTTAATGGTATCAGCGCAAAATTGATGACGGCAGCGTTTTCTGAGAGGAGGGTTTTAGTGTGCGGTGGGGGCCGGGCGAGGATTATGAAACTATGAGGGGCCGTTTAGGGCCTTGCCCCCCCCCCCCCACCCCGTTTTGGAGGTCTTATGTCTAATAGGCTCGGGATATCAGAAAGGGGGAGGGAAGGGGGGGCAAGGAGGGAGGGTGGGGTGTTTGAGGTAGACTCCGTGGTCAAAGTAAAGGCTTAGTTATGGAGCCATTACATTCTTTCGGACCATCCTTGTGTTCACCATAAGGGCCTGACGTGCGCCTTCCAAAAATGTTAACCTTGCATTAAGGCTGCAGCAAGGGCTGTGATTTGTCCACTCACTAAAACCCCAATGCAGAACCAAAACAGGTTCACGAATGCAGGGCGACCTCGATAGGCGAGCTAGTCGATCGCCTAGGGCAATAAATGCGTTGGGGGCGCCCTCTGGTGGCGACCTTAATTAGTCAATTAAAATATACGACGCGAACGGAGAAGGGAGGGGGCACGGGAGCAATCGCCAGGGCGCCCCGAAACCGTCACCGTATTACGCCCCCCCCCCGGAAGACCTGCCCAGGGCACAAGTTGATTTCGAGTCGCCTAGGGCGCCGAAACGGCCAGCGACGGCTTTGCACGAGTGCTTCGAAGAGTCTGCGTAGCCATTGCGTTGTGTCGACGTGGAACCATAACTGAGCCTTAAGCTGTAATCTTTTTCTTCAGTTTTGGCTTTGTGGACACTCAAGGCGGGTGTGTTCCAACACTGAAAACAGCTTTTTGAAAAGAAAGGACGACAATGCATTAGCCTCACCGCCAAGCATTAGCATGTCTTTGGTAGAACCTACCAACAGACGTGACCACATGCCAGATGCCTTATCCTTAAGGCTAGTTTTACAAAACAAACATTAGCTTGCCATTTAATTTACCATATGAAAATGTCACCTGGAAGAGAAATATTTTCTGGTGAATACATCAGAATGTCAAACCACATCACCACGGGTCGACGTGATGCAAATACTGAAAAGTTTTTGATGCACAATTTTGCCTGTGTTTTTTTACACTCCCAGTTGTAAGTTGCTAGTCAGAAAGGCATCTTAATTAATGAATGACAGTTTTCCAGCAGCATAACAATTTACATTAAGGAAGATATAAAAAATAATACAACACTGAATAAATAGCTAAAACAAATAGTAGAGAAATGTTGGAAATGTCTTTTTGGCTCTGCATGCGTTCCCATTTGGCACACCATAGACGACTCACCGCATCAATGCCGGACAGCTGCATCCCGATGTTGATGACCACGACGCTGAGCACCTGCCACCGCACGCTCTTGTCTAGCAACAGTTGCCACACCGACAGAGTGTCCGAGGAGGACAGTGAGCGCTGCTCCTCCTGCATCTCCTCTATCTCCTCCTGGATGTTACACTTGGATCTGTACCACTTCAGAGCTACAGAGAGGGAGAGATGTATAGAAGGAGGTACAGAACCTCCATTTAGAATGGCAAGACTTTTTTTTTTTGTGGGTTTTTTAATTGGACATTTCCTTGGTACTGTTAGTACCTAACAACTGATTTGTGGTTTCAAGATTGCCAATTACACCTTCAGTCACTCATTCTGTCGGTCCAATATAACTATGGGTTAGTCCCCTCTATAACTTCCACCGTCTCCTCCTTTAAAGTTATGCACTTGCACCATATGATCCAACATATTATGATACATGCTAGTCAGGCAAGTAACTGGAAGACCACCCATTACATAAGTGGCTCCCAACCATTTTTGGCCTTTGACACCACTTTTACAGTAGGTGGTGGAAATCCTCCCCCTCCCCCCCCCCGAGTGAAGTAGTTAGGAGTTTGCTTGCATACGAGGGTATTTCACCTTAAAAATAGTTTGCATGAAAAGATTTAATGTCAAATATCTCCTGCAACCACATAGGCATTTCAGCCCCCCCCCCCCAAAAAAACACTGCATCACAGTAGCTACA
>OLKM01000540.1:111219-128719 GCA_900291075.1 Melanogrammus aeglefinus | reverse complement strand
TGTGTGTGTGTGTGTGTGTGTGTGTGTGTGTGTGTGTGTGTGTGTGTGTGTGTGTGTGTGTGTGTGTGTGTGTGTGTGTGTGTGTGTGTGTGTGTGTGTGTGTACTCCAGCAGATGTAGGCCTCACTGTAAGCTCAGTCCGGCTGGGCCAGGGCGCATTCCTTCCAATAAAGACAAATACCCTAAGTAATTCAGCCGGAATTCCTCAGGACAAGCACTCCTCCATCCTCTCCACACATTCTCCTCTCCTCCTTTTCCATATTCCTCCATCATTCTCTCTCTCTCTTTCTTTACTACTCTTTAGCTCTGTCTCTCTCTACCATAATCAACGATGACATATAGAGACTGACCAACTGGTACCTTTGTGAAGCTGTGTCACAAACGTCACTGTGCCATAGAAGGTGTTAGATCAGATCCTAATGTAGTCATGGCATAGGCATATACATTTGATTAGTGCATCATTATATTTTAACTGATTGGCCCAGAGCATCCACAGCCAACAACTCCTTTATTGAGCAACTCAGTGGCCTCATTACATAACTGCTCCTTTCCTCCTGCCCATTTCCTCAATAGTATGGTGAACAAGCGATAGGGAATAGGACGCATTTTCAGAATCGTTGGAAAGCAGGGGAAATCATAAAAGACTCCAGCCACTGAGGCTAACTCTTATTTTCCCTTTCGTCATTCGGAGAAGCTCCTGTTGTAATATTTCTTCCGAGAGAACTTAGTCCTTTGAAGACACCAAGCCTCCAACATCCAGAATGCAAGACTTTGACTTTGTGGCTCAAAAAAATAAAAGTTTGTTGTGAATGTGATTTTTTTGCATGCCGTCAACGTGTGGTGTCTTAGCATGGTTAATGGATGAATAATTGTATGTACGAACAGATGCATTCAAGAGTATACTCAAATATCATCATAGAGCACTGGTACAAACTGTTAATTTGAAGGTATCAACTGCAGTTTATACCTGCAGTTTATTTCTACAGGTATAGTGTACCATTACCGCATGGTCATTTCCCCAAACTGACCTCCCTGCCGTTCCCTCTGTAGAGAGTTAACTACTTGACAACTCAATTTTGAATGGTGCTCTATCACTTACTCTTAACCTTGTTTTAATCGTTCTCAGGAAGCATTCTAATACTATTAGTTGGAGAAATAAGACCGGAGTGGCAATCAATAAAACACTGAAGATCTGGAAAAAAATCCCGGTCTGGATTAATGTGTCTGACATACATCTTACATCCATGTCATCAGGGAGTCAAAGTTCGGCTTTTAAAGAGTATTCCTTATGTTTCCTAGTTAGCCTTTATCAACTTAAACATATCTAAGAGTGTGTTGGAATGGACTTTGTTTCCTCTGATCTGAACTTTTAGGCAGTACAATAATTGAAATGACCAACAAACCTTGTGTGTACTCTTTAGTAGTAACACCATTTTTCATTGTACGCTTTGATTGTTTCTCAGCCTCACTTCTTAAAATTGTCTGAGCGAGGTGAGCGTGTGTGTGATTCTGATTGTGTGTGTGTTTCTGATCGTGTGTGTGTGTCTGTGTCTAAGCGTGTGTGTGTGTGTGTGTCTGAGAGGGTGCGTGTCTGAGCGCGCCTGTGTGTGCGCGTGCTATGTGTCTTACTGCTGCCTGAGCATGTGCACGTGTGCGCGTGTCTGAGTGTGTCTGTGTGTGTCTTACCGCTGCAGGAGAGTTGACCACAGCCAGGTTGTAGCCATAGAGCATGGAGCTCCCGAAGGAGGTGAGGAATGCTACAGCCAACAGGGACCTGGTCAGGTACTACAGAGAGAGACAAACAGAGAGAGACAGACAGCATAGAGAGAGAGACAGACGGAGACAAACAAGGAGAGGGAGACACACAGCATAGAGAGAGGGACAGACGGAGATAGACAGAGAGAGGGAGACACACAGCATAGAGACAGGGACAGACAGAGATAGAGACAGGCAGCATAGAGAGAGGGACAGACAAGGAGAGGGAGACACACAGCATAGAGAGAGGGACAGACGGAGATAGACAGAGAGAGGGAGACACACAGCATAGAGACAGGGACAGACAGAGATAGAGACAGGCAGCATAGAGAGAGGGACAGACAAGGAGAGGGAGACACACAGCATAGAGAGAGGGACAGACGGAGATAGACAGAGAGAGGGAGACACACAGCATACAGACAGGGACAGACAGAGAGAGAGACAGACAGCATAGAGAGAGGGACAGACAAGGAGAGGGAGACACACAGCATAGAGAGAGGGACAGACGGAGATAGACAGAGAGAGGGAGACACACAGCATAGAGACAGGGACAGAGAGAGAGAGACAGACGGCATAGAGAGAGGGACAGAGAAGGAGAGGGAGACACACAGCATAGAGAGAGGGACAGACGGAGATAGATAGACAGCATAGAGAGAGGGACAGATGGAGACAGAAACAGATATATTGAGAGGTAGGCAAAGAAATATACACAGACAGAGACAGATACAGAGAGAGAGACAGACAGTCAGGTAAATATAAAACACAACCGAGAGAGAGAGATACATAGGAGATGCAGTTAGTACATAGATGACAACAGTGATAATGATGATGATGATGATGATGATGATGATGCAGATGAAGACAACGTGCAACAATAATCAAGACCGATTCACGTACGCCTACCATTTTATATAACATACAGGTCAAAGTCAGGCAATAGATTTAGATTATAAATGTATCACTAATATTGTTTTCAAACTTTGAACCATCCACCTTGAGTCCTGAAACATATTTCTATGCATACAGAGAGTCGTGCTTTAAGTATTTAAGCCGTGCCTTATCAGGTGAGATACTGATGGTACCTCTGGTTCTCTGATGGTTCTGAGTTGCTACTAAACCTGTTATGTATTTGTTTTCTCTCTCACACACACACACACACACACACACACACACACACACACACACACACACACACACACACACACACACACACACACACACACACACACACACACACACACACACACAATATGGGTGGGATGTGTAAGTGTACACGAATGACATCTTCCATCATATTTCAACCCTCACAAAAAGACACCTAAACCGAGACTCCTTTCAAGGTAGAGGCAGAGGAGTGATACGAAATTGAATTTGGGAACCTTAATAAGCCAGATGCAGTCACTTAGGTAGCCTACTTACGCACGTAGTAAGACGCGGTGTGTGTACCCTATAGAGAAGATACTTAGGCCTACTCTTTATAGGAACCAGTGATCTGGTAAATGAACGCTTTCTCCCTCAGTGAAATTCAAAGTTGTTTCTAGGTCATAAGTTATCGTGGAGGTGGTAAACAGGTCTGCACATTCTTCGGTGTACTGGCATAACTTCACGCTTATCGTCATGTGTCATAGCAACTAAAACGGGTGCAAAAAATGATTAGCCTGGTAAATAAATAAAATACAATCTAAAACGTTCATGCAATCGAGTGGAAAGCATTGACTTACCGATGATATTTTCCCGGGTGACGTTAATAATACTTCTTCAGCCATTTGTTAAAACGTGATTGGGTTCCACGCTGGTCCTGAGTAAATAGTCACCAGTCAGAGACCCCAGTCACTAGTTTCTTCTTTAGTGTCCAAGTATCACAGACGGACCCATCTCCTGGCAGGCGGGGCCATCATTTACAATAGCGCCGTCAAACGAGTCCAACTCCAATGCCAACAGGTTACAGTAGTTGGTAGTTGGATTATCTTTGGCCTCTTTTCTCCCAGGGCAGAGCTCCTTCCAGCCCGCTAACAAGCGCAGACAGTGGCATCACATGACTGGGAGTAACGTGATGACCAGGGAAAACATGCTGAAATCAATTTGCTAAGTGAATTTGTACAAATACCAAAGAAAGGCTGCTAGTGGGACAGGAGGGGACGGAAGAGAGTATGCGAGCATGTAGGACACCGGAGAAAAACTGTGGGCTACATTTTAAGACTTTGATATTGGACCGGTATTTGATTTTGCCATTTTCTCAGAAGATGTTAAATATAAACATTTCAGTTAAATGTATATATTTAAACATATCAGGTGATGAGTGTCGAGCTGGAAGGTTGGAAGACTGGCTAAAAATTAAATGGATAAACATTAATTCATTGCAGGATTTAATTAGCTGTAGACAGTTTTTTTGCTTTAGGATATGACAAAATCTTTTTGAACCTATTTTAACAGTTCACCATTCTGGGTTGTTACAGACATTGTCCATTCTTAAATACAAGGGATACAAATTGTGGGACGAGGGACAAAATATGTTACATTTTAATGCAAATTCAGGTTCTCAGTATACATCTATACGTCTCTAGGACATGTCTACCTTACTGTAAACCAATCAAGTTACTCTATTTTGAAGGAGAAACATAAATGCACAGACACAAGAGAACCCAAATAATAAGACAAGTGAGGTTATACTAACATACACAAATAAAGAACTCATCTGTTATCAGCTACTGTAAAGCACAATAAAGACAAGCAAGGTTATACTAACATAAACAAATAAAGAACTTATGCTTTGCAGCTACTGTAACACATAATAAAGAAAACACAGAATACAATATTTACAAATACTGCTAGGACTCTGTCAAATTACTCTGATTTATGTTCTCGCGTGTCTAGGATAACAAGGAGGTCTTTGAGGGGGTAATTACTGCGAGAAATCTGAAGATAAACAACTCCTTTCTGCTTTTGGACAGTTATAATTATTTTCTTATTTTCCAAACTCTTCACAAAACCAGCCTTTCAGAAAATCATATCAGTGTGGAGTCATAGGGTTTGGGAGGGGGAAATTATGATGCGAGAGAAGTAATTGTCTGTCCATGATCAAGGAGAGGTGAGAAGCTGAGGGCCAAGAGCACTGCTTTGACCATCCGTCCATCTCTGTCTTTATTCATAAGAGTTTTTGAATCTCAATTATTGTATTGTTTTAAGACGATTGGGTGAAATGTAATGACGTTTCTATAGGAATATATATATAATAAACATATTCATATTACACCCAATCTTCTTATGCAAGATAATAATAGAATAACTTGATACATTTTCTAACATTTATAAGTATATCAAAAGACATTGTTTACATTAGCCATGGGTGATCTGAGAATAGATGTTTTAGTGTAAGTTGTGTCTTAAGTTATTGTTTGGTGAACCTTAATTCATTGTCTTATGATGGCAATGTCCACCTGAATACTTACTAATCATCACAATAACACAACATATACACGACATTCCTTTGGAAAGGATAAGGGGGTCAGGTGGGGCGCAGGACTGTATGAATGGATGTTTACCTCTTCAGTGTACACCGCATGTGTGCGTCTGCGTTTGTGTAGTTCTACAACCCCATTGTGACACTTGGAAATGAGTCCCTCTGCAGATATAAGCGATGGCAACAGCGGTAGCATCGTACCAGAGTTCAATTCAAAGCCCTGCGGCCCTCGTTAAGCAATCAGCCCAATCCCATGCCTCCTGTTGCTTCCTAACCAATGACATCAGATGGGTCACGTTCTTACCCGCTCAGAGCTCAGGAGAGAGGGGCATGTGCTGTGAATTAAGATCTAAATCAAGAAAACTTAATTCAATTATACATGAGTCCTCATGTTGTCAATCAAAGTGTATGCAACCTTGTTTCGTCCTTTTCCATTTTTGGCAGGCCCCTTTATTCAAATCGACTTAGGTAATACCTGAGTGTGAGGGATTTAGTGGCACCTAGGGGTGCGGTTGCAGATTGTATCCAACTGCAACCCGCCTCCGTCTCCCGCACCCCTTTCCAACGACGTAGAGAAGCTACCGCGGCCTGCCTGTAAGGTGCCAGTTGGTACTTCCAAAAGGAGGTCGTCTTCTATGGAAAAAATCAAGCGTCAAGTGATGAGGTTATATAGCTTACAGGTAAGAAAGCAACTATGACTGTTAATTGTTCCGCATTGTAGTAGCGTTTGTCCATTCTGGGCTACTGTAGAAATATGGCCGTGCAACAAGGCAGGCTCGGTGAAAGAGGACCGGCTCCCGTTGTAGATATGAAGGGCACAATTGGCACAATGATTGTTATTTTCACGGGGTTATACATAAATTGAAACAAACTGTCTATTCCGCTAGATGCCATGAGAAACTACACACTGCACCTTTAAATAGTATGCATAGGGGTTTGAGTAGCAGTTGCAACAGAGTTCTTTTCAAGTTGATGAATGGCCACCGCAGGTGTGATGGGGGATGAGGATGTCAGGACGAACACTCCTGGGCAAAGAAAAAGTGCAGAATCAGTCATGGGGGAGGCATTGTCACAGCCTCCAACAGTAATAATAATCAACTATGGTTTGTAATTGTCTTAATGATTCGATAAACAATGAAAAATGATCCTACAAAAAATTAATCGCTTGATTCGAAAATGGATCATCCATCCTCCTCCTGCCTCCCTCATCCATCTAGCCCCCCCCCTCCTCGCTCTACCTTCTCACCCAGTCTCCCTCCATACTTCATAATCCCAAACCATTCCCCCTCATCCATCCCACTCCCCCCACCACATCCATCTCCCCCCCCGCACCAACCGTCTGTGGTGGTCTGATGGGCCCACCACCAGGGTGAATCTACCCAGAGAGCTGTCTCTGTCTCAGGCTTGGCACATGGAGCTGCACAGCTGCTTGTCTGGGAGTCACTGGAGAGCGATGGCTTCCTCTGGTGTTGAGAGGCGAGTGCAAGTGCAGACACTCAACACAGACACACAAACCCATGTAAATATTTTGGAACATTAGGGTCGCACTATAGGCTGAAAAATGCCAGGCTTGTTCTGCATTGAAGCAGCCATGAAGAGTGTGTGTGTGTGTGGCAACCCTCTTACCAATGCGCCGGGTTCCACGTACGAATCACACGTTAAACGAGGGTTAAGCCGCACTCTGCATCTATTGCATTCATCTTAAATATTAAAACAGTTGTCTCTGGGGTCTCTGGGGTCTCTGGGGTCTCTGGGGTCTCTGGGGTCTCTGGGGTCTCTGGGGTCTCTGGGGTCTCCGTGAGCCTCTAGTCGCTCAGGGACCAGAGCGCTTCCTTCTCCCCCAGCTGTCTGCTCCAGAGTGTCTTTTATAGTGTCTTCCTGGCTGTCCAGCCAGGTGTCTCCCATCTCGCTGATTGGGGTTCAACGGGTGCTCTCCGTCGCCGGCTGGTGGATGACGGTAGTATTTGCTGTCCAGGATGACACCTCGGGTCCATCCGAACCGAGGTTTAAGGGGCGGGACGCCACAGTGTGTGTGTGTGTGTGTGTGTGTGTGTGTGTGTGTGTGTGTGTGTGTGTGTGTGTGTGTGTGTGTGTGTGTGTGTGTGTGTGTGTGTGTGTGTGTGTGTGTGTGTGTGTGTGTGAGAAAGAGGCAAGAGAGAGAGAGGGTGGGATGTAGAGAGAGAGAGAGAGAGACAGAGCTAGAGAGAGAGAGTGCTTTGGGTCAGGGAGGCCCTCTGGTGGCCATGTTGTGTGACCCCTAGTGACTCACTTGACTCACACCTCGGAGGAGTTCATTTGGATAGCAGCTTTAGGTTGAGTCATACATAAACTGCTGAAATGAGCTAAAATATGCTAAGCTAATACAAGACAAGAGGAAAGATGCTAAGGTCAGAGGATTAGAAAATATTAAAAAAAAAACTGTAATTTATTAATTAAAAGTCATTTGGTTGTCTCAGCAGAATGTACAGGACAGTAGTAAGATATTAAAGTGATTAAAAAAAGAAGACATGATAGGAAGAATGTTCAGGGTCATCTAGATAAGTGAGAAAAATAATGAGATATTATAACATCATAACAAATAAACCTGAATCCATTTGTTAGAACCGAGAGTGCCATAGTGCAGCGGAAAGTTGTAGTACTATTAATAGTAGTTTTGGTAAGTTAGTATCCGTTGGGTTAACAGCAAGAGAAGTAAGTGCAGTCGTTATAACAGCTGTTGCGGCAGTATACCAGCAAGACTTCAAACAGATTCCTGCTAATCTTTGCCCCTTTGCCTGGGAAGAAGAAAATAATAATAAGTTAAGGAATGTTATAGTGAAACCACTGCAATACACTCTACTCCACACGCTCATTCAGACACACACGCACATCACACCCTCAAACACACACACACACACACACACACACACACACACACACACACACACACACACACACACACACACACACACACACACACACACACACACACACACACACACACACAACACACACACACACACACAATACATACACAGAACACACACACAATCACACACACACACACATCTCTCAGAAACACAAACACACACACAAATACACACACACACACACACACACACATTCTCAGACACACAAACACAAATACGGACACATCTCACATAAACATACAAACCACAAACACACACACACACTCCCCTAGTCACGGATCCTTTAGGTCCTTAAGTGCTGCGATGCTAGGGCTGGGGGTCGGGGGTGGGGGGGACTGTGGGTGGGGTGGAGGTGGGGGTGGGGGTACGCAGCCACAGCACCCACAGCAGGGTCGCCGGTGGGTCGTTTAGGAGGAGGGGCCGCAAGATGGATTGCCGGGCGCCATATTGGCCATCAGGGCCAATCAGCAGCCAGGCAGGAAATGGATGGCTCTCATTTGTTCTCATTATTATCCTAACAGCCATACTGCGCGGGCAGACACACACACGCCGCTCGCTGTCACCCCCGTGAAATGCTGCCATTAGTTATGTAGGAGACAGCCTGCATGGGCGTGTGTGTGTGACACTGAGTGTGTGCGTGTGTGTGTGTGGGTGTTAGTCTGTGTGTGACACTGCATGCGTGTGTGTGTGTGTCTGTGTATTTGTGTTTCAGATATAGTGTTGGAAAGATTGGCGTTCTCCAATGTGGCATGTAATACATGCATTCATAAACACACACACACACACACACACAACACACACACACACACACACACACACACACACACACACACACACACACACACACACACACACACACACACACACACACACACACACATCACACACACACACATTTTGTGGATTAGATATGGCTTAATGATTGGCTGAAGGTTTATACTTTGAGTCATGTATGCATGTGTGTGTGAGTGCGTCTGTTTTTGTGTGTATGCGCGTGTATTTGTGTGTGTGTGTGTGTGTGTATGTGCGTGCATGCGTGCGTGCGTGTGTCTGTGCGTCTGTGTGTCTGTGTGTGTGTGTGTGTGTGAGCATATAATGTAAGCCTCCAGGGGGGTCTTATATTTCTAAAACAGAAACACTGATTGGAAATGAATGGAGAGTTCAAATGCTAGCACATGGGTCATGCGTTTGCGACACACACACAGAAAAAAGGAATCAATATTAATCAATCCGTAACAGCCGTTTCACACCTATCTGGTTTAATTGCAAAAGGTTAGGCAGATTTTATTGTACAATCAAAATGAACTAAACCAATAAGTAACTCCGATATAAAAATATATAAAATATTACCCTGTTTAACTTATATAAAGATTAGGATGCTTAAACCGCTGAAACATACATGAATACTGTATGCATGCTTCTGTGTGTATGTGGGTGGGTGAAGGAACAGTTTCTGCCTATTTCCTTCTGTCATGTTGAACCACATAATGTCTTAATCAGATTATTATAAAGTCTATGTGTGTATTGCTTGGGGCAGGGCTTGTTTAAGCCAATACAATCTAACCTCACTTCGCCAAATGTGTGTTGTGCGTGTGTGTGTGTGTGTGTGTGTGTGTGTGTGTGTGTGTGTGTGTGTGTGTGTGTGTGTGTGTTGTGTGTGTGTGTGTTGTTGTGTGTGTGTGTGTGTGTGTGTGTGTGTGTGTGTGTGTGTGTGTGTGTGTGTGTGTGTGTGTGTGTGTGTGTGTGTGTGAGTGTGTGTGATTGTATTTGTGTGTGTGCTTGTTGGGTTGTTGCTTAATAATATACTCAGCTGCTCATAATAAAACTGGCCCACCCACCACTAATGATAATGTTGCCGTGCACACACACACACACACACGCACACACACAGATTGAGGCCACATTGAGGGTGTCAAGAAGTGATCAGTCAAAGCTGGGAGCAGACACAAGAGTCACAGGCTCGGACAATGGGCTTGCTCATTTGCATTGAAATTATTGCATAGTCACTTTAGAGTGGGACAACCCGCTCAATAGGGGGTCAATAGACTACTGTCACTCAGCAGACACACACACACACACACACACACACACACACACACACACACACACACACACACACACACACACACACACACACACACACACACACACACACACACACACACACACACACACACACACACACACACACACACAAACACACATGCAGGCAAACACATGCACCCTCCTCCACACACATTTTACACATGCTAAGTAATTAGTCTGTATAAAACTACTACATAGCATGTGTAGACCAAATACACACAGTATATGTTCTATTCTTTTCTTTTTAAAACACCTATGAGCTTAGATATGAATGTGAATGTTACAAGACTAGACTGTAACGTTCATATGGTATCGAAATGTACGTAATATCGTATTACATGTACACAAGGCCCTCTGCTATTTCAGGATGTTATTGATTAGGAGGTCGATCGGCCTACTGGAGGTAATATAGCCTGATGAGAGTCGTGCTTTACACCATTCCAGCTTCTGGTCAGGTGCTTCAGACACATCCACCACACATAGACAAGGCGTGCATGTGTGAGTGTATGTGTGTGTATGTGCAGGCACGTGCCCACACACAGGTTCAAGCCTCCTGCCAACTGTGGCCGGTGGGAGCGAGCTGCCAATGTAATCCAATTACAGGAGCAGAAGCGATTTGTTAGACACTTCTCATCATGTAGCGGCTCACCAATAAACTGGCTGCTAAAGGACTGAGCTGCAGCATACCTCTCTCAGGGTTTGGAGACAACCACCAAATGGCCGGATAGACCACCCCTTCTCTATCTCTCTCTCTCTCTCTCTCTCTCTCTCTCTCTCTCTCTCTCTCTCTCTCTCTCTCTCTCTCTCTCTCTCTCTCTCTCTCTCTCTCTCTCTCTCTCTCTCTCTCTCTCTCTCTCTCTCCCTCTCTCTCTTCTCTCTCTCTCTCCTCTCTCTCTCTCTCTCTCTCTTCTCTCTCTCTCTCTCTCTCTCTCTCTCTCTCTCTCCTCTTCTCTCTCTCCCCTCTCTCCCTCCTCTCTCTCCTCTCTCCTCTCCTCCTCTCTCTCCCTGTCTCTCTCTCTTCTCCTCTTCTCCTCTCTCTCTCTTCTCTCTCTCTCTCTCTCCTTTCTCCTCTCTCTCTCTCTCTTCTCTCCTCTTTCTCTCTCCTCTCTCTCTCTCTCTCTCTCTCTCTCTCTCTCTCTCTCTCTCTCTCTCTCTCTTCCTGTCCTCATGTTTGTGTATCATTCTGGTGTGAGCGAATGTATAAGGTGCGAGCAGGTGTAGTTGTTGGGGCTGTTTGGTGAATCCCAATGTCTGCAGTCTAGCTGCAGGCATCCTTAGACTGAGCCCAATCTGCTCCTTATTTGCCTTGGACGACAGAGACTTCACTAGGATTCACCGGAACCTTTGGGTTGTGACAGCAGAAGATGGGGTCGAGGGAGATTTCTGACTTCAAAATGATAAAAAATTATTAAAAAGAATGTCATCAAATATATAAAATATTGGTGTTAGGGTTTGGTTTCAGGGTCAGGGTGTAGTTTTAGGGTAAGGGTTTGGGTTTCAGGGTTTGGGATCAGGTTATGGATTGGTTAGAGGGTTAAATTATAGGGTTAGCATGGGGGGCCCTATAATAATCCCTTACCCTGGCAGTGTTAATGCCATGTTCTGCCAGTGGAGCTAGGGACCATAATCAAGATCACATCGTCTCCTGCAGATATACAGCCTAATGGAGAGATGGGGGAAAAGCTTATTAAAGCGACACCTGCTTAAGCAAAGGTTCAGTTGGACGCCCTGGGTGTCTGGCCCGGGGCAGGCAGGCAGGCTGGGGTAACGGGCAGAGAGGGGGGCTCCCAGACTCCACCAGTGGAGGGAGGACTGTGGTCCATATGGGGGACGCGGTCATGGGTAGAGGAAACCAGGATGGGGTTAATGAGAAGATGACAGTAGGGGTAAGGGATGGGTGGGTGGGCGAGGAGGACCGAAGAACACTCGTAGACACACACACGCACACACTAACTCACGAAGAAACCTTGAGAAGGGCCTTATAAACCTTATTATATCACATCTAATGTTGATTCGGCAGCCTAACCACTGATAGAGGAGTTCATTATGGTAAACCAACAAGGGTCTTTAGATCAAACTATTGCAATGCTTGATACAAATGGAAGCTAATTACCTTGGCCCTGTGTCACTTCCACTGAATTCATATCCTCTGGGCACCCATGGATGATTGGTTCTCACAGTCAAACTTTAAAAGCTCATTGGTTACACTGCGGTGAAGTCAAAACTCACAGGTCTGTTAACCAAATGTACTAGGGTAGATGTCGACAAAATTGAGTTGCTTAAACACTAGCTTATCAGATACCATAACTAACCATTTCCATGAGATACAGTAACCTTTTTCCAGAGAAGCAAACCCATCTTAAAGTATTGACTGGATGTCCAAAAAAGTGAGTATTGTTGTAGTTGTCGATAGATGAGTATAAAGTGCCCCCTGAAAAACTATTTGTAAAGTTCTAATGTCTGAAAAGTGCATTACTTCACTAATCATATAAGGTTGCTTCACCGCCCCATAAAATAATCATGTTCCATAAAATGCATTGTGTCACATGAACATTTTCCAGCGATCAAGCCAATAAATAGCTGTTCAGATAGGCAGCGTGGTGATCAGTTAAATGGGGAGATATGAACCAGCAGCAAATCTGAAGGAGCTGAAATCCATTAGCGTCCTGCAGATGCTTTGCTCAGCATATCATATTTTTTTTATCTTATTTCACATCAAAAGATTTTTTAATCAGGTTTAACTATTTAATTCAGCAACGGTAAACGGCCCACCTCTCCTGGCGTTTTAGGCAACATTAAACTTGAATGCTTGTGCAAGGTAATAGGACCGACGTTTTACTGCCTTCTATGTTGCTCTGAGGATTAATTAACAAGACTTGGTTTGTTAGTTAATTTCGTTTAGTTAAAATTGTTCACTTTGGGTGTCTTTAAAAGCTAGGGTGGATTTCATTGTGGTTTAAAGGCAGCTTTGCTCTGTTCATGGTGAGATATTTCTCAAGACACAAGCACTTCTAATTTGGGAGGAAACACAAAGGCAATAAAACTGTTGGAAATCTGCTGGTACATAGAATTTTTTTCATATAGAAGCAGCATGCGTGAGGCGGCATGTAAATACATGTTTACGCTTACACAACAGCACTGCAATACTGATGGACACTGGATTTAACTAACATTATTCCCTGAACTGAAGAATTTGGAACGTATCTTGTATTAATATTCTGCATAATTTGGCTGGTTAATGTGAACAATCTCAAGAAGATAGGTCTGGATTCACATTTTACACTTCAGTGATAACATAGAAAAAGCTAATATATTCAATACCTTTTTCACATTAAACTGATCCTGGAAGGTGTGAGTACATATTGATTCCTAAATTAGTTATTTAAGATAGAGTGAGATCTTAGAGAATGCCCATCAATATGGATAAAAAATATTGTTGTTAAAATATTATTCACACCCTCACAGACATTTGTGGCACAATCTGCAAAACATTCTTGCTTTTAGATGAACTGGGCTGTCGAAGTAAAAGAGTGATATCTTAAAATGCCAGGATGTATGTTATACGATTTACCCTAAAGTACTAGCCACCTGTCTTTATTTGCAAAATAAGATGCACCATCGGGACAGCCGATCCAAGTGTAAAATGTGCAGACAAACATCCTCACATCAGAAGAGCTTTTTTTAGATACTTATATTTTATCGCCAAGCAGTCAAAGCTAATTCTATGCGGCTTTTACACGCATGTTTAACAAAGAGAGGGCTTACAGATCATCTAATGGGATCAGATGTGGTCTGTCCAAAACATAAGAGAAGGCAATTTATCACTGTATTCATCAAGCACTGTGTCGATGGGTTCATTACCATCAAATTAGTGCTAGGAAACATGGAAAAGCCTCGAAATGATGTGGAAAGACAGCACTGATGAGATTAATGATAAAAACATTAGCCATGTGCTAGCATAGTGCCAGGGTGATTGATGGTGTTGTGCTTAGCCATGTGCTAGCATGTAGCAATGCTAGGATGATAGATGGGAAGACGATTTAGCAGGATATTAGCCACATTTGTGGACGGAAATAAACACTCCCAAATACTCAAATTGAAAAAGCACTTGAATCTCTGACCTCAGTCACACTAATCCAGCTAACAGAAGTAGTAACAAGACTTTTATCTAAACTGGTTAGCGTGTATGTACAGCGCAAAGGGAGGGTTAGGAGCTAAAAAAGCCAGGGCAGAACTGATTTTTCACAGTCTAAGGGTTATGCTACGATTGCGGCTTATTGCTGTCATGGGGGGGGAGAAAAGAATGGGAGTGTTAACAAAGACTGTGTGCTTCCCGTAGCGTTGAGTAGCTGCCCCGGGCCCCGTGCATCTGCCACCATGATGGATCCAATGATGGGAGAGAGGCAGGGAGGGGTGGAGCCGGAATGGTGGTTAGAAACTCACACAGATGGAGAAAAGGGGATTGCTGGCAAAAAAATGGGAAATAGGAAATTATAAAGAGATATGTTTTTCCACATCCTGCTTTTTCACAAGGACGTAGAAGCGACTGCCATGTTTGCTTGAGTGTGTAAATGTTTACTTACTTTGCTGATTTGTATTTTATTCTTTTGAAACAAGTTGTAAAAGGGATAGTACCGAAAACCGTAAGAGCCTCAGAGCGTCAACATCCAACTGGTTCAATTGTTGAGTGTTAAAACAGTGGCTATGTTTCAGCAGGATTCTTATGCAGTAGAAGTGACTTTAAAAACTCAAAGCTGTGCTGTAGTACTTCACGTTTCCTGTGAGTCGAGGAGGGCGCCGTTTACCTCAGTCCTCAGTACGTAGGTTTAAGCTTTGGAGACCAGAAGAGGGAAGCATATTGCATGATATTCACATTTGGAAAAGGACTTTGGTTTTTTGTTTGGTTTGATCTTACCTGGGCCTTGCATCATGAGCAGTTTTGTCTCTGAGTAAAGGCTCACAAAGATAAAAAAATCCATCCCATTCGTTGTTTTTGTTCTATTTATTTTACTTTGTTGCTTTCATAACACACCATGATACTCAACATGATTCAGATGTAGTAGTTGACTCCTTTAACATAATATATAACATGCCTTTTATAACAAACCCTTTAAAAAATAAGATAATGCAATTTATAATGTAGAGTACTTAGTATAAATAGTACTGAATAGTACTATTTTACCCTTTCAAATCAGCAACACAAACAGTTTGACATCAGAAGCCTTCAAAAGCCTCTTCTACAGCAGCCTCATTGACTCGCTCGCTGACACCAAACACGACACGGCGGGGAAAAAAGTTTGCCGTGTCACAACAACAAAGTGTGTGCGCTTGTCTACCCCGTCCGTGTGTCTGTCAGTAACCGTGGTAATTATTAGGGAGGTTGTTTTTAGTGAGCACCCAGAGCCAGCGGGGGGCAGATAGTCTGTCGGCCCCTTCCATCTTTCTCTGGGCGCGTCGCAGCCAGACCTCGCCATGCGACCACAGGAGCGGGAAATTAACACTGCCTGGAGAGCCGTAGCCGCTTCTAATGGGACCAGCGGGTCAGAGAGGTCAGCCCAGCGAGCGCACCGGCGTACCTGACCGTGTGCTGTAGCAGATGTCCCCGTACACAGCATGCACCCACACACATATAGGAGAGAGTCCAGCACGGGCGTCACTATTCAAGCTTTTTTTATTCCGCCGAATAAATCTCAATGTGTCAAATGGCCTTGTGTTGGGCGCCAATCGCAGGTTCCCCCGCAAATGCACATATGCACACCGACCTGGCAAGGTTAACCCCGTAGCCCTCAGTCTGGAGATTGAGCCACCAACAACAAGCATTATGGAAGAGTTGCATCATGGGTAAGTCTAACGAGCAAGGATACCATCAGTGTAATGGTCAGTCGTCGAGGAGGGGAGACTCCATCTCTGGCCCATTGGCTTCTGCGGCCAGATTCAATTTCGGGGCCCCGCTCGAGTGCCGGGGCCCCCGGTGCCATTAGCCAACGGTTACTTCCTGCCAGCGCGAGACTTTGGGGGTCTGGCCAAATTTTAAGGCCAATTGACTTTTAATACGAATCACACTGGGACGCCCAAGACTCATCTCGACGGCGGGAAATTAACGCCCCCGAGCACGGCGGCGTGCGAGGAGAGCGACTCTGCAGACGGCCTACGCTCTCATTTAAGCACACATGCACACACACACATTCACATGCACACACACACTCACATGCACACACATACACACACACACACACAGACTCAGATATAAACTCAAACACAGAAACCCGCACAGATTAAAAACTCAAATTACACACAACTCAGAACGGAAATGAGAAGAACAGTTATCATCAGTTTAAGGTGATAAAAATATATACTTTCTACATTCAACACCATCGTAGACCACTTCCGCCAGCCGTCCTTTATTTGTGTGTGGATGTTTGCATCACACATGTCATGTCAGTTAGGTCCATTTCTCCCTTACATTCATAGGGTGGTTCAATGCCTACATTGATGTGAAGGCCTGTCTATATGTACACCGTGAATATTTGTTAAATATACCAGACACATGACACTGTGAGTACTTTGATCCCTATCTCCTCAGTGTATGTCTTTGATCCTACACTGAGTCTACCAGCTCCATTTGGATAAAAGTGTCGACTGACTCTTGACAACACACTGAACGGTAAAATGAGTACTGACATTAATTTGTCGTTGACATTATCGATCCGGTTTCCTCCACTAACACGATTCCCCCCCCCCCCCCCCCCCCCCCACGTACCACCCCCTCATTGGTCTCAGTTTCCTGGCATGCGGACCCTTTCTCATACCCTGGCGGCCCGCCTTGCGTGTCCCTCCCTGTGTGGCCTTCCGCTGGACTCCCTCTCGCCGCACGCTAGCCCTCACCAGCGGACCACCCCAAAACCAGCCCCACTCGGAACGCCCCTGGAATCTCCGCTCCGCAACACCTAATCCCCCCTCGTAAAACAGAGTGACGGAGGAGGCGCTTGTGTGTGTGTGTGTGTGTGTGTGTGTGTGTGTGTGTGTGTGTGTGTGTGTGTGTGTGTGTGTTGTGTGTGTTGTGTGTGTGTGTGTGTGTTTGTGTGTGTGTGTTGTGTGTTGTGTGTGTGTGTGTTGACCCCCCCCCCCCGCCCCCAGGGTTAATGTGTCCAAGGAGCAGTTGGCACATTTGAATTTAAACCGATGATGTCCAGGAGTCTTTAGGAGAATAAAGATTAACCACATTCAGCGAGGAGGAGCGGGCACGCCACAAACGATTCCCCGCTTTGATGCATTTATATAAGATAAGTGCA
>OLKM01000540.1:101219-106219 GCA_900291075.1 Melanogrammus aeglefinus | reverse complement strand
CCGGCTCTGTTATCAAGGGATATGGACCTACTATACATGCTATTCAGCAGGAACAGGAAGCTCCACAGACACAACAGGGACATAAATCTAAGAGTGTGTGTGATATGTATGTATGTTAGTGTGTGTGTGTGTGTGTGTGTGTGTGTGTGTGTGTGTGTGTGTGTGTGTGTGTGTGTGTGTGTGTGTGTGTGTGTGTTGTGTGTGTGTGTGTGTGTGTGTGTGTGTGTGGTTGTGTGGTTTGATGTGTGTGGGGGGGGGGGGGGGGGGGTAGGAGGGGTGTGGGGGGGTATTTTACAATTGTTTGTTAAAAAAGCTAATTGTGTGTGTTCAGATTTCAAGATTCAAGATTTGTAATTGCTTATTATTTATTTAAATGACCAACTACGTTTTTCATGACTTAATGCTCAGAATGGAAAAAGTTTTTATTTCTGAATACTGTTTCTGAAAAGTGGGGTTTGTGGATTTATCTCTGACTACCTTTTGAGGTGGTCTATGTAAAACGATCATCCATTAAAAACCAAAGAAAATCTCATTTTCAGTGGAGGCAGTTCGTTTACTAGCTCCACGGTGTGGAACGAATTCCCAGTCCAGACTCCTTCCATGTGTGGTAACTTCAAGGTGAACCAAGCTGAACCAATTTCTACTATAGACTTGACTACCACTAATAAACACAAACTATACTAAAACGAACACGACACGAATGATTAACACTTAGTAACCTAATAATAGTACTTAAAATACTATTACTACCATACTACCGTCACTTTATTTCTTTATGTGCTAGTTTAGCCGTTTAAATATTTCGCAGATGCTCAAATGACGCTTTGATTGCTCGCCTTTAAATCTGATCAGATCAAAAGCGTAAGCTAAATGGCGTAAATCTTACCTCTGATATATGACATGTTTCCCAGTGAAGATGTACAGGACAGTGATACTTATTTCAGTTTTTTGCTCATGAGGGACATCCACAACAACAAATTTAGTTTTTTTTTTGAGAATTCACCAAAAACAACAAAGTTTTGAAAGTATGTGAGGAGAAATGCTACGCTACGCTATTACAGTAGCTAATAGATCACTTTCAGCCCAATCATGCAAGCTAGCGGAGTGGAACGGCTAAGTGCCAGGGAGTCCGTGCTGACACCAGCAGTTAGGAGAGAGTTCCCCCCGTTATGTTTGGGCTTCATAATTTGTTTCTCCGTCCGGGACTACCTCCACACCCACTGCCTGGTCAACCTTTAGCCCTCGTCGTAATAACACTTTGGCCCCCAACAACACATGGGCCCTAATTTAAACGGGCACAGGAGGAGAGAGAATGTGTGTGTGTTTGTATGTATGTGTGTCTATGCGTGTGCATGTGGGTATGTTAGTGGGTGTGGGTACTACGCTAGAACTGTTTTAGTGCCAATACTGACCTTGATGCTGGTCCACATGGAGAGAAAACCTAAATATAACCTTAAATGACAAATGTAATGATGTAATCAATATGTTGGTTGGTTTCAACATTTCAGAAACATAATCAGAGGTTCAGCCGAATCAGTTCATTTTCAAAACATGAATTGAATGGGAATAGCAATATTACAATATTAAAAATTCATCACACAATGAATATGAATATATGCTAACATTTTACTTTTATTTTCCTGTCTTCCCTTTTAGCCCTCTCTCTCCCTGTATCTGTCTTAATCTCTCCCCCTACCCTCTCTCTCTCTCCTGTGGTGTGTACAGAGAAGCATGCTTGTAGCCACGCTAGGTTAGGTGTGTCTGTGTGTGTGTTTATGTGTGTTGGGGTGTGTATTCAGGAACCCTGGAGTCTCCACTAAATTATCCCCGGTCTGTTGGTGGGAAACCTCAGAGCTGAGCACAGCACAAAATCTGACCAACTCACCAGCTTTTACTTTTAGCCCTCTGTGTTTGTGCGCAGTAGTCTGTGTGTTTGTGTGTGCGTGTACGCACGTGTACGTGTATATGTGTGTGTGTGTGTGTGTGTGTGTGTGTTTGTGTATGAACGTGTGTTTGTGTATGAACGTGTTTATGTGTTTGTGTGTGTGTGTGTGTGTGTGTGTGTGTGTGTGTGTGTGTGTGTGTGTGTGTGTGTGTGTGTGTGTGTGTGTGTGTGTGTGTGTGTGTGTGTGTGTGTGTGTGTGTGTGTGTGTGTGTTTGTGTGTGTTGTGTATGTCCATATATCTTGGATGTTTGCTCTGATCCACTGAGCAAGCCATAAAAAGCTAAATTAGCCCCACCCTGTGGTGGTATTCAGAGTGTGTGTGTGTGCGTGTTTGTGTGTTTACAGGATTTTGCATGCAGCCGTTTTCGAACACGATATCCACGTTACTGTTCATTTGTTTCAATGGAGTGATGCATTTATCTACAGACTGATGATGATGCCTTCCTGAAGCCACATGCCGACATGAGTGTGTGTGAGTGTGTGTGTTCGGGTCTGTGTTCGGGTCTGTGTGTGTGTGCTCATATGTGGATGGAGCAGAAAATATGTGCATGTGCGTGACCTATAGGAATTCCTCGCATTGTTTGACGGTGCGCCCCCCAACGTAACTTAATTACGTGTGTGATGCGTGCCCACACCTCACACACACACCCACACACATGCAAACACACACACAGACACACACACACACACCCGTGGTGACAGGGAGTCTCTGCGGGCTGTGAATGATCTAGCGCCTAAATGAGCAGCTCCATCGGCGCGGCAGTGGCGATGGCGTCCGAGGCCCTGCGTGTCATCAATATCCTCTTATATAAATGTCATCTGCGCCACTTTATTCACAGCCATTTCCCACCCTGGTGATTACATTAGCCCAGCAAACCCAGGCTCGCTCGGCCCCGACCAATCTCTCTCTACCTCTCTCCCTCTCTCTAGTAAAACTCCTTCCTTCACTCTCTCACTCTACCCCAATGTCCTCTCACTCCCTCTCTCTATTTCTTTCTCTCTCTCTTTGTCTCTCTTTCTCTCCTCGTTTATCTCGCTCACTTCTTTTCTTCAGTGTATCACTCTCTGAAGCCCTCTCTCTCTCTCTCTCTCTCTCTCTCTCTCTCTCTCTCTCTCTCTCTCTCTCTCTCTCTCTCTCTCTCTCTCTCTCTCTCTCTCTCTCTCTCTCTCTCTCTCTCTCTCTCTCTCTCTCCTCTCCTCTCTCTTTCACTCTCTCCCTCTCTCTCTTTCACTCTCTCCATTTTTCCCCCTGTCCTGTCCACTCTGTTTTAAGTCTTTTTTCCCCCTTTGCCTTTAACCCTTTGTAAAGAACAAAGGATTATCTGCAAAAGGAGTAAAACTCTCTCGCTTTCTCTCTTTGTCACTGATGTCAGGCTAGTGCTGCCCGACACACACTCACTCTCTCTCTCTCTCTCTCTCTCTCTCTCTCTCTCTCTCTCTCTCTCTCTCTCTCTCTCTCTCTCTCTCTCTCTCTCTCTCTCTCTCTCTCTCTCTCTCTCTCTCTCTCTCTCTCTCTCTCTCTCTCTCTCTCTCTCTCTCTCTCTCTCTCTCTCTCTCTCTCTCTCTCTCTAACCCCTTTCCTCTCTCTCTCTCCCCCTCTCTCTATCTGTCTGACTGGCTCCTTTCCTACCACTCTTACTCTGTCTGCCTGTCGTGTTCTCTCGCTCTCATTTATGTCTAGCTCACTCGGCCCTTCTAACAATGGCTCCCTCCAATAATCCTTCAATCTTTTTACTCCTTGCTTCTCCTTTCCCGATTATCCTTTGTTCTCTCTCTCTCTTCAATATCTCTCAATCCTTCTTTTATCTTCAATTGTCCTCATATACCCCTGTTTTCCATTACTGCCTGTATCTCCATACATCTCTCTATCTCTTTATCTCACACCATTTTTTCCTCTCTCTCACTCCATCTCTTTCCGTCTCGCTCCAATCTCTCTCTCTCCTTCGCTCTCTCTCCATCGCTCTCTCTCTCCGTCTCTCGCTTTATGTCCATCCCCCCTCCATCTCACTCCCTCTCTCTCTCCCCCTCACTCTCCCTGGTAGTGTGTCAATAGCCTGCCTCCATGAAACAAGTCAATTTTCTGCTGCCTTGGCAGGGGAATAAATCTTGGAGCAATGCGAGAGGCCATAGATATTTATTTGAGTGTTTGTTTGTGCGAGCGAGTGTGTGTGTTTGTGTGTGTGTGTGTGTGTGTGTGTGTGTGTGTGTGTGTGTGTGTGTGTGTGTGTGTGTGTGTGTGTGTGTGTGTGTGTGTGTGTGTGTGTGTGTGTGTGTGTGTGTGTGTGTGTGTGTGTGTGTGCATGTGTGGGTGCGTGTATGTGTGCGTGCGTGCGTGTGTGCGTGAGTGCGTGCGTGTGTGTCTGTGTGCATTAAAGGGAAAATGTAATTCCGGCGGCACAGGATATTTTACCTTATACCTTACTTAAACAAACACATACACATACACACACATACACACACACATACGCACACACACACACACACACACACACACACACACACACACACACACACACACACACACACACACACACACACACACACACACGCACACACACACACACACACACACACACACACACACACACACACACACACTCACTTTAGAGTTGTGGGCGGTAAGAATATCAGACTAGTGAAATTCAAACATCTATTTCATGTATGTATGGGATTACATAACATACAATAAAACCTAATATAAACATCACAGTACATTTAGATAAGGCTATATGCCAGAGGCAGGGTGTGCCGTATTATTTTTTCTAAGCTCATTGGTACCAAATATTATCACTAAACTACTACAGCTAGCCATGGCTACAAGCTACAAGCTGTTGCTGAGAAAATGGCACTTATCAAACACCACCGTTGGCGTTTGGTGTTTTTTCTGTTGACGCTAAAGGCTAACATGTTGTTGAAAGCCATTCTGTAGTAAACACTTAACGCAGTAGATGCAATCATACCGTTGGGGTAAGGAGCAGACCAAATGTGTTGGGATTATTCACATTTTGTGGTCAGATCGGTTCCAATTTACCACCTGGACATTTCAGGTAGACGC
>OLKM01000540.1:91219-96219 GCA_900291075.1 Melanogrammus aeglefinus | reverse complement strand
TGCACCACAACTCTGCGATGTGCTATAAATTGCGAGGTGTGTTTCATTTTATTGCGATAGACAATGCCGGTAGTAGCCGCGGGGGCAGCGAGGCACACCACAGCACGGCCAAGAGCTGAGGTGGGTGGTGTGCTTGGCCCCATCAAAGACCTCTCCCCACTTCTGAGGATGAAATAAATACGTACGTGGAAAAAAGGCTTTTACTCGATTTCCAGGAGGGTATCGAATGAAGACGTCACATCTATCAGGGCGGATGTTGAGCGGCAGGCCAACTCCGGGCCAACTGGAAAAGATCCAACACCAAGCGGATAATGAAATCTCACGGCACGTCCAAACCATGTGTAAATTACCAAATAAAACTGTCACAAGACTTTGTTAAATCTAGGAAAGCCAATAATTGCAGATGGCCTCTTCTTTAGCGGCCATCTATCTTGTTTATTGCCCTGAAAGTCTAAAACTTTGGTTATGCCTGTTTTGTTGAGGATTTGTTGCTATCACTCAATTTGTCTTATTTTTCTTGTTAATTTATATTTATTTATTTTGTTATTTGACTGTTTGTTTGATTGTGTAGGCCTATCTGTGTAAGTTATTCATTAATAAATTCATAATGCATTTTTGTGCTTTCGTATGAAGTAGGCCTATAGCTAACATATAATTACGGGCCTCACAAAGTAGGGGAAGAAAACACCAAATTAGAAATATGGGCCGTATGGGAAAATTAATAAAATTGAATATAAATACAATAGCGCACAAGCATAGGCTACACACATTGGCACTGGGGCCAAGCTCCCTATCAACACACAGCAACACACTAACATGGCCGCTTCTAACCTATCCATTTCACATTGGTATTTCTTTTAAATGACCATCAACGGTAGATGTCTTTTCAATTATGATGCTGAGATTAGGCTATTTATTAACACACAAGCTGAGGGTGGTATAGCAGTCCGTAACACAGTCACACAGACACAATCCTTACAACCTTGCTGTTATGAGTAGGCCTAATAGCCAGACTTGCTCGATCAGGGCAGCTCAGAGCAGACAGGCACTCATTTGCTATAATGTAGGCGCTAGCCAGTCCAGGCAGGTGTTTGCTTTATGATTACGGGACAATAACGGACAACAAATTTCAATTTTTTTTTTATTCTTATTGTTGAGCCTAGAATTTCAATTTGAGGTTATAATAAAGAAATGTAAAAAATCTAGCCTCATATTTTATATCTGTTTATCTTTTAAATTATTTGTTATTTTGGCTAAGTCGGAAGTGCTTGTCTTCTTTTAATTGAACTCGTCCTCCCCTCCTCGCGCCCTCTAATTACCGCTGCTCGCGCTCGGGACCCGCTCATATTTACCGAGAGTGAAAGAACAAGAACAACAGACGAGCAGAAGACAGACTAGGGAAGAGAGAGAAAGTGTTAGAGAGTGTGTGTATGTTGATAGAGGGAAGGAGATAGTGTATGTTAGAGAGAGAGAGAGAGAGAGAGAGAGAGAGAGAGAGAGAGAGAGAGAGAGAGAGAGAGAGAGAGAGAGAGAGAGGGAGAGAGAGAGAGAGAGAGAGAGAGAGAGAGAGAGAGGGAGAGAGAGAGAGAGGAGAGAGAGAGAAGGAGAGAGGGAGAGTGAGAGAGAGAGGGAGGAGAGAGAGAGAGAGAGAGAGGGAGAGAGAGAGAGAGAGAGAGAGAGAGAGGAGAGAAAGAGAGAGAGAGTGAGAGAGAGAGAGAGAGAGAGAGAGAGGAGAGCTGAGAGTGTGTGTGTGTGAGCAGTGAAGAGTGTGTCTAGGTGTGTGTGGTGTGTGTGTGTGTGTGTGTGTGTGTGTGTGTGTGTGTGTGTGTGTGTGTGTGTGTGTGTGTGTGTGTGTGTGTGTGTGTGTGTGTGTGTGTGTGTGTGTGTGTGTGTGTGTGTGTGTGTGTGTGTGTTTGTGTGTGTGTGTGTTAAGAGAGAATGAGAGAGATAGAGAGAGGGATGGAGAGAGAGATCTTGGTGTAATTGATTGCCTCCCTGTCAGTGATAGCAGTCAGTTAGGGGTGGCCAATAGGTTGCCGCTTTCGGTGAATCACCGTCGGCCAGTTATGTTGGGCTTTTGACGGCTGCGTCGGCCAGACAGAGTGGATCAGTAGCTCGGGGACTTCACGGGAACTCAACATAGTTTCCTCGGGTTCTAGTTGCAAAGCAGCCGACATGCGATTGCACGGGCTCCTGTGATCCACTGGATTTGTATTTGCTTCGCCCCTGGTCTCTTTCTAACTTTAAAGAAAAACATAAAGCCGGCCTACCTGGCTGCGTGACTCTTTGCTCTTTTTGCGTTTGGCATTGACCGGTATACGCTGAGAAATAAGTAAGTGGTAGTCAGGATTCAGAAACCATGTCCTCGAAAGACGACGTCAAATGTTCCCCCGCGGTGCTGGAGGAGCGGAGACGCAGTCCGTTGGACCACCTCCCGCCGCCGGCCAACTCCAACAAGCCGCTCACTCCGTTCAGTATCGAGGACATCTTGAGCAAACCGGCGGTGAAACGGAGCTACTCCATCTGCGGCGCGGCCCACCTCATCTCGTGCGAGAAGACTGCGGGCCACGGGCTGTCCGGCCGGGCCCTGCTGAGCCAGACGTCCCCGCTGTGCGCGCTGGAGGAGCTGGCCAGCAAGACGTTCAAGGGGCTGGAGGTCAGCGTCCTGCAAGCCGCCGAGGGTAGGAAGCCGCGGGGAGATGACATCCCTCTGCTCTGTTTTGACGTTTGTTGTAGTAGTTAATGTGTTATTGTTGTTATTCTTGTTTGTTTTTTCTGCGCGAGGACACTGCTGGAGAAATAACAATTCCCCCAATTTCGAAGGATTTAGAAGCGTCTGTGGTGGAAATATTGGAAAAGATTGTGTTTGGAATTTTGAGATCGTTTCATAAAAAACGTGGTTGTTTTTGTTTTGACGTTGATTTAAGCTTTATGATATAGGCCTTGTTGGAGATAAAGGGCAAAAGCTTTTGTAGCCTATAGGCCTTAAATGGACAGAGCTTTTGTTGGGGTGAAATATCATTTATAAGCCTTTTCTCCACGGAGCCACTAAAATAACTACACCCACGTAGTAAATAATGATAACCAGTCGAGGTATAGCTAGGCTACATGCTGAAGAACGGAAAAACTGGAAAAGGAACATGTATGCCTTCTTATAAATCACAATTTAGGCATGGCTGATGATAATACCTGCTCAGCTAAAATACGATTAAACCCGTAAAATACGTCACCTAATGGAAGCCGTGTTGTTATGGTTGGGATTGTTGTTGTTCTTGTTGTTGTTCTTGTTGTGAATGGTTGTGTTCTTGTTGTGAATGTTGTTATTATGTTTGTTGCTGTTTTGCCAAGACTGCAAAAAAGCAAGCGTTTAAATTATTTTTTATAAATGAATCCATGCACACATTAGGACTGACATAACCTCTCTCACAGGTAGGGACGGACTGACGCTGTTCGGCCAGCGGAATACTCCCAAAAAGCGACGAAAGTCGCGCACGGCCTTCACCAACCACCAGATCTACGAGCTGGAGAAGCGCTTCTTGTACCAGAAGTACCTGAGCCCGGCGGACCGCGACCAGATCGCCCAGCAGCTGGGTCTCACCAACGCGCAGGTCATCACCTGGTTCCAGAACCGCCGCGCCAAGCTCAAGCGGGATCTTGAAGAGATGAAGGCGGACGTGGAGTCGGCGAAGGCGGTCGGTGTGGTGGCCTTCGAGAAGCTCGCCAAACTGGCGGAGCTGGAGAAATGCGCAGCCAACGGCGCGTCGCCACTGCAGAACCACAGCGAGATGGACTCGTCCTCCTCTTCCTCGCCGCGATCGAACCTGGAACGCGACACGTCGGACACGAACCACCTACTGACGGCGTCCTCGTCGCCCGCCGCGTCGCCGTGCACGGATGGCTCGAGCGTCAAGTGCGGCTCGGAGGACGAGGACGAGGAGATCGAGGTGGACGACTAGCTGGTGCACGAGACTTATCCGATGAAGTGCCCCAGTAATGCAAGACTTCGCAGGCAAAATAATCTCTACAATGTGGATGAGGAATTAACGCATAACGCATTACGCACGGACCGCCGTGTTGCCATAACATAAAATTAAGCTTAATTTGTAATACAGTGGTCTCATATAGCAGGGGTCATTTTGTTATGTTGCATTTTATTCATATGTTGGGATTCAAGGGAAGCCTCCGTTTTTAAAAAGAATTTATGTAGGCCGGCCTATGTCAAAATACACATGTATACAAATCCCACATTTACCTCACACACACACACGCGCGCACGCGCGCGCACACACGCACACACACACACACACACACACACACACACACACACACACACACACACACACACACACACACACACACACACACACACACACACACACCACACAAATACACGCACACACGTCATACACGCACACACACACACACACACACACACACACACACACACACACACACACACACACACACACACACACACACACACACACACACACACACACACACACACACACACACACACACACACACACACACACACACACACACACACACACACACACACACATTTTAAAATACTATCACAAAGATTATGGTGCTGCATGTTTAATTTTATTTAATCACCCTCGATCTTTCTTTTTTTAACCGATGAAGTATCAGAACGTGAATCTAAATCGCCTTGGCATTATTTTCTAGATATAATATCTTATCAGATGTAGAAAATTTCGCTTTTTATAGTAGGCCTATACGTTCAGAAACGATAATCAAAATACACAGGTAATGTGTAACTGCTTGTTATAAGTCACAATTTAATATATTTATATTGTCTGTACACCGTCTAAGTGCCTTTTCGGAGCCTGAACAATACGTTAAATTGTATAAATTGTAATTTAGGCTATACATATGGAATGTAAAATAAAATTGTATTTCCAAATATTGTATGACAATTATTTGATTTCAAAACGATCAAAAAAACGTTTATCGGATTTACAGAAGAAGGCCTC
>OLKM01000540.1:0-75000 GCA_900291075.1 Melanogrammus aeglefinus | reverse complement strand
TCTCTCTCTCTCTCTCTCTCCTCTCTCTCTCTCTCTCTCTCTCTCTCTCTTCTCTTCTCCTCTCTCTTCTCTCTCTTTCTTTCTCCCTTCTCTGTCGTCCGACTCCCTACTGAGCGGGCCTTAAACCTTAAAATCCCCCCCCCCCTCCCTTTCCATCTGTCCCGGAGGAGTCAATGTCGCCCAGCTGGACCATGCTAGATCTCAACACACAAATACACGCACACACACACACACACACACACACACACACACACACACACACACACACACACACACACACACACACACACACACACACACACACACACACACACACACACACACACACACACACACACACACACACACACAAACAGCAGGAAGCTTGCACTTGAAACTCACCAACAGTGATGGGGACACTATGGGAGGGAGGACGAGTGAGGCGGGGGAGGAAGATGGTCAGGGGGAGGGTTGGGGCGCGTGTGCTTGTTTGGGGTAAATTACTACCATACAGTGATGGAGAGGCACTATGGGAGTTGAGTGTTGTGTGCTGTGTGTGTGGTGTTGTGTATGAATGTGTGTGTGTGGGTGGTAGTGTGTTGTGTGTGTGTGTGTGTGTGTGTGTGTGTGTGTGTGTGTGTGTGTGTGTGTGTGATGTGTGTGTGTGTTTGTTTGCTGTGTATAGGGTGTGGTGTGTGTGTGTGTGAAGTGTGTGTGTGTGTGTGTGTTGGATGTGTGGTTCTTTGTGTTTGTGTATGTGGGTGTGTGTGTGTTTAGTGTGTGGTTCTTTGTGTTTGTGTGTGTGTGTGTGTGTGTGTGTGTGTGTGTGTGTGTGTGTGTGTGTGTGTGTGTGTGTGTGTGTGTGTGTGTGTGTGTGTGTGTGTGTGTGTGTGTGTGTGTGTGTGTGTGTGTGTGTGTGTGTGTGTGTGTGTGTGTGTGTGTGTGTGTGTGTGTGTGTGTGTGTGTGTGTGCGTGCGTGTGCATGTGCGTGTGTGTGTGCATGTGTGTGCGTGTGCATGTGTGTGTCTGTGTGTGTGATGTGTATGGGTTTTCTAACACTAATCATAATTAGAAACACATTTAGATTGTAACAACCATTGGGCTCCTTTGAAGCCAATACCTTAAACAGGGTATAGAGAGTAGGTAAATAAAGATTTAGAATGACTTGCAGTCATAATTATTTAGCCCCCTCACCCAAGGTACTTATCACTAATTGGCATAAATTAACGCGTGATATCCCTTGTTGGTGGTATTGGTTCATTGTACACTGATCGGCACAACCTCAAACAAAGTTAATACGTTAATATCTGAAATAAAAAAAAAACGTAACTTTGATGTGAATGTGATACATAGACTAGGAAATAGTGTGATATATATTGAATGGGATAAAGATTGTGATACATGGATTGTATATGATTGTGATATTGACTAGGATATAGATTGCGATGCACAATGTGATATAGACTCTGATATAGCCTGTGATATACAACAAATAAAGACTCTGATATAGATTGGAATACATACATAATGTGATACACATTGTGTATGGCTGTGATATAGATTGCTAAATATTATGCATTATGTAAAATATGTTTCCGTTATATTAAATAATAAATCAAAATATTGATAGGGACAATCCTTTCTTTCCCAAAGTTGGTCGGGACATGTCCCTCCGTCCCTATGCAAAATAACGCCCTTGGTCCTGTGATATTATTGTGATGAATTTAGACTTTTATCTACTGTACTGTTATACAAATTCTGATAAAGACAACGATATACTGATTTTGCCAGTAATATTGGACTGTTGCAACGTTTATCTTATCAAAAGAGTATGATATGACTTTGATATAAACTGTGATTTGACTGTGAAACAAATGCGTTAGGAGTGAGATGTATGATACATGGAACGACGTATGAAAATGATGAAATATGTGACGCATGATTTGTGTGATATGTGATATGCTGTATGATATATGTGATGTATGATATGCTGTATGATATGCTGTATGATATATGTGATGTATGATATGCTGTATGATATGTTGTATGATATATGTGATGTATGATATGCTGTATGATATGCTGTATGATATATGTGATGCATGATGTCATATATGATATATGCGTTGTATGATGTATGATATGTGATGTATTATATCGATGATATATCTGATGTATGATACATGTGATTCAAATGTGATGTTTGATCTACGTGATGTATGATGTGATGCATGATGTATGATGTGATGTATGATACATGAGATGGGCGTCTGTGATACATGGTGTTTGGTCTGGCTGGGGGAGGTTTCCCATGCACTGCAGCTGTACCCCGGGCCTGTTGTTGTGTCTATGAGCCAACCAGGGGGTAACCATGGAAACAGATCGCTGGCCCACTCAAGACCCATCGCTGTGCTGCATCATCGAAGATGTGTGTGTTATTTAACAAACGCACTTCAACATACATGTCAGTTTGGCTCAAATACCTACAGACAATTTGAAAAATGCGGGCAAAATGCTAGTGTTCTCAAAATATTTCACATATGTCGGCCGGTTTGTGAGGTTCCTCGAGGTGTTTTACTGCAAACATTACTATTAATTAAACCAGTACCACATATATTTGCGATATGTTTTCCGTTCACTTATTTTTTTCCTAGCACTTATACGAATCAATACAGACACCTTTTGATTACGTCTAAGATCCTAAACTTGATATCTTGAAGAAAACGTCCATGCACACACAACCGTCCAACAGGAAGGGATTCCCGCTGTGCGTCCAGTGAAGACAAAACAATTTTACCAACGAAAAAATGATCTGGGGGAGCGGGGGGGTGGTAGCAGATATCAACACGTCAATAAATCAACTCTCAGATTACAGACAACACACATTAAGGACGCGGGCAAGTCAAACACTGTGGGAAGGTTTTGTTGGATACCTCAGAACCATTCGACGTTGTAAAAGGGGAACAGTCAAACCCTGATATTTTCTACTGCCGGAAAATTGTCCATAAATGGTTCACCTTTTCACAACTTGTATATGAAGCGGTTCTCTTTTATATTATAAAATAGGAGAGAGTGAAAACAAAACATTTTCACTCATTTTGGATTCAATAGACAACCTTTCATTATTTTCATCAGAACCAAGAATACAAAATATTCTCTATTAAGTGCCCAAAGGAGAACCCAAGAAGAGGTGACCAGTGGTCTGTATCAGTTTCTCCCTTGTGATCCCGTTACTCTAAGTTAGCCAACCAGGAACCACGAGTCCTGGGATCACTAACCGAAACACGCAGTGGAAAACTCCACAGCAGGCATTCAATCAATTTGATTGATCGGCCGCAAAAACTCTTCCTTCCTTCTTGGAAATTCACATATGGTGACGCGTCACTCACACCACTGTAACCCACCACCCAAGTCTTAAAATAAGACATGGTCCTCTAAGTTCCATCTTCCGTTCCAAGGATTCGTTCCAAGTTCTTCCCTGAGATCTTCTCTCCTGCACGCTTTGGGCTTCATTGATTGGTCGGTTGGTTTGCTGGGCCTCGCCATTGGCTTGGCCCAAAAGGTCAACCATGTTGAACCTGGGCGATTAGGAAAGCCATATATGGACACGTAGCAGTTCAAGGAGTCTATTAGGCTTGTGTTTACCACAAAGCAAGAATTGTTCAGTGGCTTTGGTCAAATTTGTATAGGATTGAACGCTATAGTTCTGTTAAAACTATCTCTCCAAACATGAGCTTTTTCTTTGTGGTTGTGATCTTTCATTATTTTCTATTTTTCTGAGTCGACTACCGCTCTCTCTTTACTATAATCCCCCTCTCTCTCCCCCTCTTTCTCTCGCTCTGTCTCTTCCTCTCCAGCCCTCTCTCCCTCTGGCCCTCTCTGACTGGTTTCCATCAATCATTTGAAAATGGGATTTTCTGAAAGTCCTTGACATTCAAACGATAAGTGCCCAGATAGGGCCCTGTCCGTCAGGCCGCGGGAAGGAAAACAGCCTCCCTTTCGGTTTCACCAAAGTCCTGGAAAATATGAAACACCCTAAAACACCCAGTCGACAGACGCTGGTCGATGAAAGCATGGGGAAAGTGTGTGTGTGTGTGTGTGTGTGTGTGTGTGTGTGTGTGTGTGTGTGTGGTGTGTGTGTGTGTGTGTGTGTGTGTGTGTGTGTGTGTGTGTGTGTGTGTGTGTGTGTGTGTGTGTGTGTGTGTGTGTGTGTGTGTGTGTGTGTGTGGGTGTGTGTGTGTGGGTGTGTGTGTGTGTGTGCTTCCAAGATCATCCCAAAGGAAATGGACAGGTTGTGGTGACATCAGTGTGTATGTTTATATGAGTGTGAGTCTATGTATGTGTGTGTGTGTGTGTGTGTGTGTGTGTGTGTGTGTGTGTGTGTGTGTGTGTGTGTGTGTGTGTGTGTGTGTGTGTGTGTGTGTGTGTGTGTTGTGTTATGATGGTGGTTTCCCCATCTTGCTAAACAAACAGGATGACCACTCTCTTATCTCTGAGGCTCAACACCTCCCCTGTTGTTTCAGACCTGCAACAGAACTAAAGGGTACGGGGGGAGAGAGACCAGCAAAGGGAGGGGGGGGAACCAAAGGGTAAGGGGGAGAGCAACCCACCCAGCCAAGGGAGGGGGAGAAGAAAACTAAAGGGCAAGGGCAGAGAGAGAGACCTAGAGAACTATATGGCAGAGGGTGAGAGACCTAGAGAAATAGGTTAAGGGGAGAGAGAGAGAGAGAGAGAGAGAGAGAGAGAGAGAGAGAGAGAGAGAGAGAGAGAGAGAGAGAGAGAGAGAGAGAGGAGAGAGAGAGAGAGAGAGAGAGAGAGAGAGAGAGAGAGAGAGATCTAGAGATATGATTGGGGCGAGAGACATGGACAACTAAAGGCAAGGTGGAGAGAGGGGGACTTGGTAAAACTAAAGAGTTGGGGCTGAGCGACCTGGAGAGAGAGAGCGAGAGAAAACCAGAGCAGGATAACTTAAGTGTGGTGGAGAGTGAGATAGAGAGTCAGTGTGAGTGCAATAAAGTTGTTACATTTAATAATGACGACTCCAAACCGAAAGGTATAGACTTTGATCCCCAATGGCTCTAGCTCGTATCCTTAAACAATATGCCCTAACTCCTACCTGTTCATTACCGGAAGTGGATAAAACTATCTGATGAATGATGAAATGAAGTATAGATTGTGACGTTAAAGTGATGGCACACACTCTCCATAGGAGCTGATGGTGAGCGTGTCCCGTCATGCCTTCACCAGGTCAGGAGATAGAGAGAAAGGGAGAGAAGGAGTTGGAGGCATAGAGGGAGAAAGAGAAAGGGAGGAGATGATACTATGGAATGTCCATGTGATTGGTTAAACAGAGCTCTTAATTTATCAGGTGTGGGTTTGGCTGCGTTGCATTAATAGGTTCATGATTCTGCAGGATTTACGACTTATTTTCGTCATTATAATTTAACAATTTTAATGAATTATCTGGTGGTTTTAGAAAATGTATGTTCGAAAAGATATATCAATATAACATTCATATTTAAAAGCTCATTAAAGAAAGCGCGTGTTCTGAGAGCGCGGGTGCGGCTCAAAGGTGAGTCTCTCTTGTCAAGCGTCGTTGGGGTGCGAGCTGAGGGAGCCGGCGCCAGAAAGGTTGGGAGGTCAACGGTCAAGGACTACTCAGGTATACTGCTAACCCCCCACCCCCCTCTCTTTCCGATAAAAGAGGCGTTAAAAACCACTACACGGTCAGTGAAAAGGTTAACCGCCCGTGCTTGGTTCAATTCAACACGTTGTGGACCAACGTGGTTATTGGCTTCATTCTAAATACAGTGATCTGCGGATCGATAAGCGTCAGCACCTTAAGTGAGCAGATACGTTTTAACCAAGCACCCATAAGGACATCCGAGCCGCTGAAGGGTACGCTCGATAATTGAGTTTGAAAAGATGCCAGTGTCAGTATAGGCTATTGCTCAGGAATATGAGAGGGAAGGTCTAGGATGGGCTAATTGGGCATTATCTGTGACTTGTTGATTCCAGCAGATAGTGTGTGGTCCACCGTAGGGAGGAGTGAGCCATGTGGCTGTTGTTGTTGTAGGCTACTGTGTCCCGTCACTCAGACAATAACGCTGTTGGATCGTAATGAAAGGTGGCATCACCGATGCTTCATATCACGGTTGATGTTGTAATATATTTGCAGCCTGCACTATAGCCGTCCACATCACACTCTGATGTTATTGTTTTCCCGTGTTTAGGGTTGAAAAAACGCAGCCAGGCCGATTGCGTGGAATAGGCCTGCAGCCTGCTTTCTCCACAGCAGCTGAGGTGGAACGGCTATCGCTGCATAAGTAGACGATTACGTTGCGTTTCAATAATTGATCTGCTGTTTAGAGTCCCTTATGCTCATTATTGGACCAAATGTAAGTGAATTGATAACTCACAGGGCAGCGGGGATAGGCTACCTCGTGCATTAAAATTTAATGATGGTCAATTGGCCAATGAGAACTATAGAGAAACCTCATAAATTATGAATCACCTAATGCCCTATGTTAAGTAATTAAGTCTCTGCGGTTTTGCGATGGAGAGAAAATCAATGGCCATGGCGGTTTCATTTTTCATTTAATTGTTTTCAAGTGTATACGTTTGTCAGTTTATTTTTTTTTATTTTGCATATGCCTAACCGATAATGGAGGTTTCCTCGAAAAAAGCCATCTGTTTATTGATGGTCTGTGAATATGTTGAAGGAAAGATTAATATCTCACTAAATATTTCCCTGCAGTTCAGAGCATGGTGCATATTGCCCTATCCATTGATCATAAGATGCATTAATAATTTCACTAGAAAATACAACTAATACCCAATAAATGTGGGCATATTTTGCATTATGCATATTTTGACTACTATGGTGGGGGTTTCAGTTAATGCTCTGGAACAGGAGAGAAACGGAATGAAAGAAGAAGAAAAATCTGGCCTTGTATTCAACGCGCACAGCAATCGCGTCGTTCAATCACTTGCTAATTAAAACGTATTATTACGATTTAAACATGAATAAATAATAATCTAGACATGCTAGTCATTATATAATTTGTTTGCACAAAATAAACAATGTTTTGGCTCATTAACAACGATGCGTGGACTAAAATTCGTTTCTTCCATTCGTTTCTTTTAGTTCCTTTGTGCTTATTAATATCACCCTGAAAGTGCACAGACTTAACTAAACAAATGCCTTTGATATATTACATTCTAGATGTTTCATTTTTTTCTTAATAACTTTTGGAGAGTCAAATTTGTGTGTAAAACAGTGAACTCGAATGGAAAACATTACTTTTTGTTTTTGCTCAAATATAGGCTACGTGAATTTATTGCACGTGTATGAAAAAGCATTTTTAACCCTAAAGCCTGTTAAATAATACAATGAAACACTGGATTCGTGTTAACAAATTATACATTTCTATAAAGAGACCCTTCATATAGCATGAGACATTTTTTCTGTTCAAGCAATTTGTAAACAGTGTTTATAAAAGGCGCCATAAATAGTGTTATTCTTCATTATTACTAAACCACACCGATTCCATCCACTCATACCTCTGGTCGGGTGAGTCTTTAGCCAATTGAGGCCTACAATTGGTTCCTTAATCTCGCGCTGTCTATTTGCCACTTTGATTGATGCCCCTGCTCGCAGGCCGGCTGGCTCGCGACTCCAAAAGGGGGAGGCGGGAGGGCGGGAAACAAACAGAGAAGGCTTGTTGTTAAGACTCACTCTCACCGCACGCTCTCCAATAGCGAGCAACACATGCGCGTGCGAGGGCTATCTCTCTCTTCCCCCCCCCCCCCCCACACACACACACACACACACACACACACACACACACACACACACACACACACACACACACACACACACACACACACACACACACACACGCACACACACACATGCACCCACACTCATCATTAGATAGGAACGGTGAAGGACCACGAGCCCGAGAAGACTCCAAAGCTCTGAGAGCGTGAGGAGCTGCGGCGGCACGGAGCGCACCTTTTGGGGTCCTCGCGCGGAGGCGGGGGCGCTCGAGCTGGAGGTCATGGAGCACATCATCGGCGGGGCGCATCTCCAGCACACGCACGCTGAGCCCATCAGCTTCGGTATCGACCAGATCCTCAACAACGTGGAGCAGAGTTGCATGCTGGGCGCGAGGATGCACGAGCAGCCGGACTACGGTTACGGCGGCTGCGTGGTGAGCGCGGCCTACGGCGGCATGAACGGCGGCTTCACGTGCAGCAACAATGGATACAACAACATGAACCACATGAACAACAACAACAACAACAACTCCTGCGGGATGGGGTCCCTTGGTGGCACGTACAACATGAACATGGGGGTGAGCGTGAACGGAAGTAATGTGAACGGCGCCGGAGTGATCCGCGTGCCGGCGCACCGGCCGATGGGCAGCGGGCACGCCTCCTTACAGAACGGTGGCATGATGTCCGGGGCCATCAACAACCTGACAGGACTCACGTTCCCATGGATGGAGAGCAACAGACGGTATACCAAAGACCGCTTCACGGGTAGGTCGTGCGTAATGCTTTGCGTAATGGACACATGGAACGCGAAATAACTGAGCTGCCATTCGTTAATTGTCCTTAATTTAGGTATATGAAAGAAAAAAAAATATTCGATTCCAATATCTTTGACTTTGTTCAAATTAAATGGTCTAATACACTTTTTAGGTTTCTATGGCCTTTGGTCTTGTGTGCGTTTGAAGTGGACCCTTTCACGTATGGTTTATTTCCGCTACTGTCATTTGGATACATTATACACACAGTATCTTTCTGCAAGGCCCTAAATAAATATTTCCCCATGGACCATAGCATAACATATTATAAAAGGCGTAGAGGGATTTGAGTTGTCTTGGGATGGAGTTTTGCTGGACAAAAAGAAACAGATTTTGGTCTGTTGCCAAATCACACGTTAGCATATTTAAAGGCTTGAATATTTTAAGTGAAACCTAATACAATGTGTGACATGCATAACCGATACATTCTAGAGCAATCTAACTATTGAGCCAATCAGCACTAGGATAAAGGTGGATCTGCAGTAGGAGAGCTTGGCTGTCCCTTCCATTCCCCTTCTTCTTCGCTTTTAATGTGTCGGTCTGCTCTGCTGCCCTGTTTTCTCTTTCCCTGACTCTGTGCCGCTACTTTCGCCCTCCATCTCTCTCTTTCTCTCCCTCTCTCTCTCTCTCTCTCTCTCTCTCTCTCTCTCTCTCTCTCTCTCTCTCTCTCTCTCTCTCTCTCTCTCTCTCTCTCTCTCTCTTCCCCCGCACACAGTGGCCCTCTCACCACTCACTGTAACACGCCGCGTAGGTCACCCGTACCAGAACCGCACGCCCCCAAAAAAGAAGAAGCCGCGGACGTCGTTTACGCGCCTGCAGATCTGCGAGCTGGAGAAGCGCTTCCACCGGCAGAAGTACCTTGCGTCGGCGGAGCGCGCGGCCCTCGCCAAAGCTCTGAAGATGACGGACGCGCAGGTCAAGACGTGGTTCCAGAACAGGAGGACCAAATGGAGGTAAAGGTTGAGGACATGTGCGTCGTAGTCTTATCTAGTGGGACACGGAGTTCGCGGGTAATCGAGTCAGACTTTATTGCCTAATTTCTCGCTCTGCACCTGTCCTGATTCTTGATTAAAAAAAATATATATAACATATATATATTCGATGGTACAAATATAAATGAAACAAAACAGATATTGTGTGGTTTATTGTCTTTTATAAAACGTCTTTATCTTCAATAAATCAAAAACGAGTGGAAAAATACTACAGAACTCAGAAGTGCATAAACATCTGATAATAACAGCAATCCCGTGAGTGGTTTATATAGGCCAGGCCTATGATAATATGTAGGCCCTACTATTAGTTTACTGATATTACTGAAGTTATAACATAAGAATTATGGTTCCCAATATATAATTTACAGTGCTTTGTTTGGTTTGTTGGAAAGGTATAAAGGCTTAAATAGCCTAACTCAAATTAAATACCGGAGATAATCAAAGATGATCAAGGCTCGAATTGCACACACGGGAATAGGCTATTTGTTATCTATTCATATTGAAAGATTTATATAGCCATATTAAAAATACATTTGTTATAAAATTTTCTTTGGTGAATATTGAAATTTAATAATATTGAAATGAATTTACTGTATTAAATGTTTTAACTGATTTGGCTAGTAAAATAATAACTAGGCCTAATACAAATTACTATCTCTATCTATTTTTCATCGTTCCATCTCGCTCATAATTAAAAGGCTCATATAGTTACACCAGAAATTAAGTTTGAAACATAAAAATATTTTTTTATTAGTATTAGGATAACAATTATAATAGATATTATCTTTACATATCTTTTTGGGGTGAGTAGGGTTTAAACAGACGATGAGATCCAAACTTTCTGCTTCTATTTCCATCTCTTATGATTGTGCGAAACTAGTTTTACACTGAAATAAAAGAATTGAAACTTAATGAAAATAAAAGATAGAAGTTACAAACGACAACCTGTGGACCAATAGCTTATCCGTTGTGCATTGCCTTAATTCACAGAAACAAATTGAGCGCCAATGCACGCAGAAAAACCCCTTAAGTGTTATAAGCCCTTCATGTTGCTGTTATGGAAGTAGGCCTACTGTACCACAAAATGCATGTCATTTATAAAACAGCCTGTGACGCCGGTAAATAACGCTGAGGCCACGTTTGGTTCCCAGGCGGCAGACGGCGGAGGAACGAGAAGCTGAGCGGCAGCAGGCGAACCGCATCCTCATGCAGCTTCAGCAGGAGGCCTTCCAGAAGACCATCAACCAACCAGTAACCCCTGACCCGCTGTGCCTTCACAACAGCTCCCTGTACGCTCTCCAGAACCTGCAGCCATGGACAGAGAACACGGGCAAAATCAGCAGCGTGTCTGCATGCGAATAGGACCTCCAGAAAACTGCCCTCAGTTTTTTTTCTATCAGCTTTTTTAAAAAAAATTGTTCACTTGGATGTTGGATTAAAGAAGAAAAGACAGAGCGAGAGCGAGGGGGGCTGGAAATGAATTGGCATGCTTGCATTGCAGTCAAAATACTCTGGTGTTGGAAACGCCATTACAAGGCATAAGAAGACATCAATGTCTTCTAAACAAGGACCAGAGATTTGGCAATATATACCATTTAAACCGGCTCGATAACCGCTATTGGCGACCCCGAATTTGATCAGATTAGGCATCCTGGGGGACCCACCCTCCCCAGAGTCATATTTTCATATCTTAACCTCCAATGCTCAACTTTGCCATCAATGATTTTTTTCAATATTCAATATTATTGACATTTTTATTTGACTGAAAGAGCACCTTTAGCACATTTTAAAACCTTTTTCTTGGCCTATATCCTCAAGCACTATTTAACAGACATTTCAAGAAGATTTAAAACCACTTGTCTGTATGATGTATTTATTTCTCATCACGTTTTCTATTCTTTTATACATTATAGCCTATGTCAGTTGTCCAAATAGCCTACACCATAGAGGCATCATGTTGTTTATATTTCATCTAGCCTACAATATTTGTTCATGGATAAACGCAATTAAGAAGACCCCATGTGCTGGATTGTATTTGTGATCATGTCGGAACAGATTGCCTACATTTTGTTTAAATTCCGCAAGATATAGGATATTTGACAAAATACAATGAATGTAAATTATTTTGAACAAGTTCCTTCTCAACAACATTAAACAATAGCAACGGTTGCAACATTATTTGACTTTATAGGCCTAATTTGGTTACAACATGTTTCTTATACTTGTGATGCTTACTTGACCAATGATGCTGCATTAAAAATCACCTGTTTTCATCCCATTTAAAATTAATTCAAGTTATCTATAATGATCAGGTGTGTTGCATTGTTTTAAATCTAAATCATTAACTTGTTATTAATGATAGGCCAATTGGTCCTCAAGCCTTTTGAAAATGTCCTTCCACATGATCAGCAAACTCTCATTTTGTAAGTAAAAGTAAATTACAGATGGATATCGGACGACTTATTATTGACAAACCCCATGTGTTCAAAACACGAGGCGATTCCTCAATGGCTGACAATCGTAGCGCGTGATGGATGTGGGTGTCAGAGATGACGAGCCAAACGGTTCAGCATAAGGATGTACGTAATTCACAATTATGTCTCTCTCTCCATCACACTTCATCATCATTTTCTTTCTCCCACTGTGTGTGTGTGTGTGTGTGTGTGTGTGTGTGTGTGTGTGTGTGTGTGTGTGTGTGTGTGTGTGTGTGTGTGTGTGTGTGTGTGTGTGTGTGTGTGTGTGTGTGTGTGTGTGTGTGTGTGTGTGTGTGTGTGTGTGATGTGAGCCTCTCCAGAACTTTACCTCGTCCCCTTCGTCTGCACGGACTGCATGCCGGGAATTTAATTTCCCACTCCAAGAGCAAATCGGCTGTATTCTGGCAGTTACCAAACCATGAAAACCGTTCACGAGCACATACGCATCAAAATCTAAATCTATCATAATTGCAAGACGGCATAGGTCCATGGCTTAATAGGTCCATGGGCACGATTGACGAATCACATTTCCGTCTTCTGTATTTCGTCATGACGTCAGGCCAACGAATAAAGTCCTTAAGACGTCGGACGAATTTTAACTGTCTAATCATAGGTCCCTCCCTACCACGCCGTAAGCAGGTTGAGGAAAATAATGAATGCTTGCTAAACTTGCTAAAAGGCTTATTTCTGTCTTGCCAACAACATCCAATGAGAGAATAAGCTAACATGAGTTCCCCAGTCTGCTTGAGGCCTTTGAAAAGGCATCAGTTGCAAAACAAGTGAACAGAAAAATCGATCTCAACGACAAGAATATTTTGAAATGTGTTAATATTCTATAGGCATAGCTAGGCCTACACCACGCCATATATAAATTCATATATAGATATATAGATAGATGGAAAAGCCCATTAGCAGCATGGCAGACAGAAGACAGACAGACAGACAGACAGACAGACAGACAGACAGACAGACAGACAGACAGACAGACAGACAGACAGACAGACAGACAGACAGACAGACAGACAGACAGACAGACAGACAGACAGACAGACAGACAGACAGACAGACAGACAGACAGACAGACAGACAGACAGACAGACAGACAGACATGCCTAGAGAGATAGATGAGATATACTGTATATTATAATATAAACAAACACTGCTTCGATCGACAGATTCCATTCACACAGGGCCAAACTGGATCATAATTCTTGCGCTTTGGCCCCCTCTAGTGGCGATATCGAGGTACGGCAACGCAGCGTGGATTTATGGGCAACGTCATTTTAACGCGACAAACCAGATGAGGATTGTATAACTGTTCAAGAGAAACAATTCAACGTTGTTATATCAGTTATCTCCTACTACAATATGTCTCTACAAAGATGTGCCGTGACAACCACATCTTTATTATCCAGGAGTTTCATCAGAGAAACAATTTTATCAGGTCAGTAATGTACGATTTGTTGAAACACTCTGATCTTCTATCGATTTCATAGGCTAAGAGCGTGCAACCCAAACTCTTTCAAATCAGTGGATGTTGATATTCAGCCTTTAGGCAAGGCATGATTATAGCATTTTATAAAGGTGATCATCAATGATAGTCTCCCTTCTAGATGTGAAGAATTAATATAGGCCTACGTTGTTTGTCATTTTATAAAGCCTATAGGTTGATGAATAATTCAGTGCGTTTACTTAAACAGGATGCCCTCGGTCAATGAGCGGTGCTGCGAAGGACAAGCAGCCGCTGAAGAAAGCCATAACACCCCAGGGTCGACTTGACACTCCCGAGGAGAAGAACCCAGAAGCCCTTAAAAGTAAGACCATTCGAGGAACTGTAGGGTCATTGTGCCACATTCTTAAGAGCAGTGGGTCAAGCCTTTGGAGTCCTAGTTCTACAAATAAGCCTACCTTGTTATCGCTATCGGCTTGGATTGGTTTCTACGGATGAATCAATGCACTATGTTGATTTGAAGTTTTCTCCTCCTCCAAGGATTCCCCAATGACGTGAACCCAGAGACCAAGGAGGAGGGGGGCCCCCGGGGCCTAGAGCCAACGCGCTATGGAGACTGGGAGAGGAAGGGCCGCTGTGTTGACTTCTAGTGTATTCTTCTCCTAGATTAAGAGATAGTATACAACCTGTATTTATCTGCTTTGGGAACGTAACCCCAGAGGAAAACTATGTTGTTTGTCTTATCCTTCTGCAAGGCTATTTTGATGGAAAATGGGAGACGGGCCATATTATAAACCGCTGGTGGAAAAAGTAAAATCAATCAAAAAATATTTGTTAAAATAACTTTCTCGCCTTTTATTTGTATAGTGCTACTGCATTTGCACATCTACACTTTCGAAGGACATGTATTTTGCATATATTTATTTCTTGTTGTGCAAGGTCGTATTGTACAGAATTTGAAAGTTTGACTTGAAGATTAAATTAAAGATTGTAACCAGTGATCTGATTTACTTGTGTTGTGAATGTCCGCTAACTTTCCTTCACCCATAAATTCTGTGAGGCACACACACTGCCTGGCCACTATTGATTTGATGACCAACACCAGTTAGGTGCACAAACTGTCGGTACTTTATATCATAATTAATAAACTGAAATCCATATTTAAGTTAAAGTATACAAAAAGTGATTCTGAAACATGGTGAATGATCATTATTATCACACATCATATGACTATTGAGGTTGACAAATATTTGTCTTAAAAAGAAAAAATTACTGCCCAACACAATGTGCATGCGATACCTTTCATGTCCACAGGGCGGTGTATCTCGCCATTTCCTGCTACTGTTAGTGAAAGCTTTTTCTACAGTGATAATTTTTGTTCCGTGGTAAGAAGGCACAGCCGCGGCTACATTTCACGACTACATTTAGCTTATGAACCATGGAAGTAACTATGAACTGAATCGGCGGTTCATCGTTTAACTAAATGGGGTGAGTTTTTGCATTTATAAAACGAGCCACTATTCTATTGTTTGGGCTGGTTTAACGGGCCGTGGCTTTGCTCAACCTAGCTGGAATAGTGCTGATGGCATTCTGCATTCCGGCGGTAAATAAGAGAATAATAAGGTGACGTTTTGAGTATGTTCTTTTGATTGCTGTAGTGAATTGTTCTGTTCATACAATGCCCTACCGTTCCCACACATCTGCGATGAAAAATCATGCACGTATCCAGGGGGCGGACCGCACTTATATCCGGCCAGCCGTCATTAATAAATAGAGAGCTAGAAATAATTTTAACGTTCGTTTTTGATACATCCTCCGTTTTGTGTATTTTTACTTTATAGCCTATTGTTTACTTAAACATCATGCGGTGTTTTTTTCCACTGTCACTTGTTGATCCAAATCGATCTTCTATCCATTCGCTAACAACCGAACAGAACTTCCCTAAAACACAGAACTTCCCTAAAATACAGAACGAGCGAGGTTGTAGTTGTACACTCATCAGAGAGATGAAACGCAAATTATCTCCAGAGGAGACAGCGCATGCGTAGAGGGCAGTGTGAGGAACAGGACATCACAGTTCCTAGAGGTCACTTTTGTTTGGGGTGACTGCTTGCTGTTGGCATGGTTGCCATGCCACGTGTGACATTCCTTGTGGTAATTCATATGCAATTACCTAAACTTGTTGTATGTACGTCAGACTGTGATAACTAGGTTGAAATGGCCCTGTGTAATAATTACAAGAACAACAGTCATATTCTAAAATAAAACTTTTTGCCAAAATAACATTTTGGCAAAAAGTTTTATTTTATTTTTTTAAAAGTAGGCCTACATGGATAACATTATGTGAAAACGAATAGCCCTTGTTTTCACTACACATAATAGAAGAAACATGCTATCAACTGACTGTCTCTCTGACATAAACACATGCTCTCTTGAGCCAGTTCTTCAGATGTCATGTGACTGGCTGAATGTATGTGAAGGAGAAGCTGTATAATCCATTTAAAAATACAAAATGAGCTCCTCAAGTATAGAATCACATAAAAAATACAAATGATATGCCAGTAAATGTGTTTGATGACAGTGTGTGTGTGTGCGTGTGCGTGTGCGTGTGCGTTTGCGTGTGTGTGTGTGTGTGAGGGGTCGAGTGTGCCTTGTGTTCACTTACGGCCTGATCAGGAAGGGAGCAACTCTGGTTGGTTGCCATGGGAACCAGACACTCATCATGGGGACTGTGGTGATGAGGGTTAGATGATGTCAAAACAATCATTTGATGAGCTTGATAATATAAAGCAACTACAAAACACGTTGCAAGCTGACAATTTTTCTGAATAAAATGTTTACGTAGTTTTCAATTTTAGAGTAATATAGTTTAAGCTGTGTTGTTGATTTAAATAGTGCCAAATAGGCTTATGTTATTATGATTATGAAAGGGTTTGTGCAGATTCTCTGTATTATGGGGACAATAATTTTGTTTTTAAGATGGTTTGGTAATTAAAGCGATAAATATAGGCATCTATTTGCAAAATAGATTAAACCTCAATGACTAAATGGAAGGATTCTCTCGGCAGGACCTGTTCGTACTCACCCAGTCTCCACTCATAATTTACTCATGTGACAATATAAATAGCCAGCCAGGTCTTGTCCAACTATAGATGACCCTGTAGACAGCAATGGCTGCCTCTGAAACACACTCTGCCCCCATGAGTGTATCTCTGCTCGTTGAAGCGAGGGGAAGACAGGTCTGAACAAGGTGGGTGTTATTATTGATACCGTTCCCAAGCAGATCGTACTCCCACACTGAGGTGTACTATATCCTACGTCTGACGCTTTCAGAACCACATCATCGGTGCTCACTTCCTTTTGAATGGTTTCTTTAGACAATATACATAGAACATGTCTATGGAATTACAACTGATTCTCACACCCTTATTATCTGTCTCAGTTGTGCTGGTGGTGGCATCCCGAGGCATCACCGTGCCTTCCCTAGCACTACGCGGCATGTTGCGAGCTGACAGGAGGACCTGTCTACCAGAATCCCCCTCTTCGATGGGCGCCCCTGGGTGCAGCAGGGACTGGAACCGACGACCATTCCTGGAGTCTGTCGTCCCCAGACCGACCCTGAAACGGGAGTTGGGAAGTGCCTTCACATCCCCCGGGGTTAAGGACGAAGAGAAGGAAAAGGGAGGTTTCCGGAGGTATAAAAGTGTAACCATGGCGCCTACCTCCACGTATTTGAGTGACAGGCGGTATGTCGCGAGGAGACCCCTGTTCCCGGCAGAACCACAGGCATCCATCCTGAAGAAGACCAACGTTCAGACGAGCCAACGTGAGGAGGTGAGGCAGAAGGATGGGGCTAGCTATATGGTTTAACTTCAGATCTATCAGAAACCTGATAGAGTGAGAATAATGAAAATCAAAGCATACAATTCAAATTGGAGTCATTTTTTGCACTACTGAGGAATAAACTAAGTGGGCCGAGTACAGAGTGGCCAAGGGAATCAAAAAGATGATTTGGCATTAATATATAATTATTCTATTATATTGTTGGTGTGTGATTAGCATTGTGCTTGATAGTTTTATTGTGTAGTTTCCCTCTCTTTGATTGGATTGTAAGTCTTAAGGGGATGATTCACTGCATTCATCATGGTGTCTAACTGCATCATAGTTTGATTCATTCCCATGTGATTCAATCGATCGAAATTATATTGTTTGTTCATTATTAACAGTCAAACGACTGGAGGAAATTAATGAGATGATAACCATAACCGCAAATTGATGCTGTGTTGAACCGGTACCAAAGGGACCATTCTATGTGACAGTAGAAGTCACCTCAAAGGATCTCTATAAGTTACAACGATTTGTCCAAAGGGTCAATCTATTCAGGAATGCTACATTTGAAAGTGAATCATGATATAATCTTTGTGTCTCACCTTGTAAACCGTTGAACCACAACACTGCATAATCTTGCACTGAATTCTTTTTTGAAACGCAACATTTCTTGCACAAGATATTATCTGCTGACGTTGGACTTCAGTAACAAGTCCTTCCCCTTTTTGCTTTAGGATTGGGCAGGTACTAGGCCGTCAGCCTCTCACCAGCATGCAGAGATTGACATCACGAGACGGTATTCGAGTCCAAGACACACGGTGCCCTCCACTGGCCTCAACCTACAACATACTGGACATACCTCCTCCGCTGGCTCAGCCTCGAGAGAAGACCTCACCTCCCCTCTGGGCGTCTCCGACCTCAGGGCTGGACCATCCCTCCAAGAATCAGCCTTTGCTTCACCGTTTCTGGACGAGGGATCTGATCGTAGCAGCCTCTCCAGCCCGTCCCTGGAGGTCCACTCCCCAAAGTCTCCTTCCAGCCCTCGACTGTCCTCCACTCAGCTGCCTCCGGACTTCTTTCCTCATCCGTGTCTTTCCAGGCCCCTGTGGTCTGACAGCAGGCCGGGTAGAAGAAGCCCAGCAGGGGCGAGAGGCGGGGAAGGAGGAGCAGAGACACACCTGACCAAGAGTTCCTCCCTGGGTTACCTACAGAGACACACACCCCCAAACCTCGACAACATGTCCCCGCATCAGGCCAACTACTGGGCCTGCGCCATACCCCGGTCCCTGCCTCCCGTCCCCAGACAGGGAATCCCCGAGCTGGGACGCAAACAGGGAATACCAGGCCCTGCTGGACTACACCTACCCTCTGCGGCCGGGGGAGGGGACCGGCGATAGGAAAGACCTTCGGAAACAGGGGGGCTCTCTTCTCCGGACGGGCGACCAAACTCTCCAGGACTCTGGGATCGGGCTGGACGGATTCTGCAGCTCCAACAGCCTGTCGGGTTTGGACTTTTGGTTAAGCGGTACGGGGAAGTCCAAGCAGGTCTGGGGCCGGAACGGAGGCCAAACGTCCTCTGAGCTCCAGGGCCTCCCGAGGTCTTGGGACAGCCTGCCTCTAGCTAGCTCCCTTCCTTCCCACACGGATCCCGTCGGTTTGTCCCTGGAGAGTCTGGACTCTAGCCTGGACCCAGCTGGAGGAACCAGGCCCAGCCGTAGCAGGGGCCGGCGGTCTGCACCAGCAGAGACCAACGAATGCCCCTCTCTTCGGCCACTCCTTTTCCTCGTCATCCATTCGGTGTATCCGTTCCACCAGCCTACTGTTTCCCCGACCACGGTGCACCTCGGCTGGGGATTGGGACGAGGAGTTCAGGCCTCTTCCAGACCAGCTGGAGGAGCTGCAATCGCTCGCCAACCAGGTCAGGGGGAGATAAGGGAGTAACCTAATGCAACGTTATCTATGTATGCACAGCATCAATAACTTAATAGGCCCGGAGGTACTTGGGCCTTGTATGCTTGTTGTTACTTTCATTTACTGCTCTACATGTAATGTCACTAACTGATCCTCAGAGAAAAGGTCAGGATTTCCTCGTACAATGTGTGTTTCACGGGCTGCTATCTTGTATCTTAGTTTCATTGTTTGTGGCTGTGCTAGATACAATGGATGGGATTGTATGTTTTTGTTTTTTTTGTTTTGTCCTGAATGTTGGGTTGGCACAATAGCTAGTGACTATTATTGTAGGCAAACGTTTGCACCTTGTAGAGAGCCAGGTTCAATTCTTCAATCTACTTTTCCGTCTATGTATCTTCACCCCGTCCATAAATCCACAAAAAGCACACGGAAATATCTGATTGAATGTCTCCATGGCGCGTGTTAAGCCTGGTTTTCTCGGAATCCAGTCCCGGTGAAGATATGCTGACAATTGTCTCCTCTGTTCCACTTCCAGGTCAGGGAGGTGACCGCCACGCTCTGTCAGCCCCTCACACTCACAGGCAGCTGGGAGAATCTGGAGTCGGAGGACCCCCCTTGCCCACGGCCCCTCAGAAGGCCCCAGATACCCCAGGCGAAGGAGGGGGACCAGGAGGAGGTGGAGGAGGTGGTTCAAGGTACCTTTTTCGAGGGGGTCGGGAGCTGTCTATGTGTCTTGAGTGCTGTGTGTGTTTAGTGGCAGGAATCAAGAGAAGAAGAGTGAATACTAGTGTTATTATTTATACTGACAAGGAAAACCTCAGCTATTTAGTATTCATAATTCAGACATTCTGGTAAAACTATAAAGGATAAAATATCATTCCCAAATAATCTCCAAAGCACGCGGCCAGTGTCGGTACAAGCAGGAAATATCGTTTTTGGAATATCGCCGTCGAAGATGGAATCGGAAAAAATACAGCTGCCTCTACATTCGCCCTCTGTGTGCCTGGTCAAAACAATTTGATTCTGGTTCTTATTTGGGTCACGTTGCAATAATGAAGCTAAATGGGTACTGTGTGCTTCGGGCTTCACTGTGAACCATTTTGAATTTGTTGTCTGTTTGTTTGTTGTGGCTGCTTACCAGCGTGCCGCGGTCATGTCCGCTCTGAAGAGACGCGAGGCGGGGGTGACGTCACCGGAGCTGGTGGTGGGGGCGGGCAGACGGAGGGGCCCGCCGTCGGAGCGCTGAGCCAGGCGGCCCTCAGGGACGTGGAGGCCCTGGTGGAGCAGCTGAGCGGGGTCTGCCTCCACGCCCTCCACAGTGGGGGCCCCGGGGCCGAGGCGGAGGAGGTGGAGGGAGGCTCCCCCTCCCTCATGCAGCACATCCAGGTAGCGGCAGGTCTTAGACGTCCTGTGGGTTATGGACGATGTATGACCTTAGACACTGTACATAGAGGGCTAGGACCCACTGAGAGATCTATTGGTTTGGAATCCAAAAGGTTTGCCAGGTCAGGGTCACTTTCAGGTTTAATGATATCCAATCTGGGACAGGATATTTAACAATTGTTCGCCGCTGTGGTGAATAATTGTTTTAGTATATACTACACGTGAACACTCCAAAAATTAAAAAGATAACACTTTTTGCCGGGATTTATTTGTTACTATTAGCGGTTTATTCGTTTTTATCAGCGTGACGCGATGAAAACAATATCCCGAATTTCAGATCTCAATCATGGGATATTGCCCGTGTCCGCATCCTTAAACGTGATGCCTAAACCCTGATGGCATATACTGTATGTTAATGGACTGTGAATCACTTTGGAGAAAGCATCTGGTAAAAGGACTGCTACCAATCCCATACCATAGCAGTGCATACATTCTTAGCATGGGGCGATCCCCAATGGGAATCGAACCCCTTACCCTTGTGCTAGCGTCATGTGACACATTTTTTCCTTCCAACTCAGGTTTTCTGTTCCAACCTGGAGCAGCTGATTGGCTGGCTGTACACGGTGGCCCACAAGTTGGAGGTGCTGGCCCCGCCCACCGCCGACCTAGAGAGTGTCAAGTCGTCGTTCGCCCAGTACCAGGTGAGACCGAATACCAGGGAAGGTCTGTAACATGGTGACTTCCAGAACCAGGTGATCCCAGTACCAGGTGAAATCTAGTACCGCAGTTTAAAAGACTAAAAAAAATCTCAGTCGTAATATTAAAGCCAAATGTAGAGCAGCCTAGGGGTAACCGGTTTCCGGTCCCTTTGTGGGTCATCTGTGAGACGACGGATCTCACAGTCACTTGCACACGCTCACAAAAAGGAAAGTGATCGACCAATTTTAATTGGTCGATCACTGCGGTATTACATGACATGGGTCCAGCCACTGGACCGATAAATTCTACCGTGGTTCCACTCTCTGCCCTGACCCCTTCACTCAGCATTGCACCTTCCTATGTCCTCTGTCCTGCCCATACTGACCCTGTTCTCTCACCGCCCAGAGCTTCCAGAAGGAGGTGACCTCCCATCAACCTCTCGCCTCCTCTGTCCTGCACACGGGAGAACTGCTTCTCAGCTGCCTCAACAGCACCTCCCCAGGTCCGTGGTGTGTGCATCTGCGCGTGTTGTGTTTGGTGTGTGTGTGTGTGTGTGTGTGTGTGTGTGTGTGTGTGTGTGTGTGTGTGTGTGTGTGTGTGTGTGTGTGTGTGTGTGTGTGTGTGTGTGTGTGTGTGTGTATGTGTGTGTGTGTGTGTGTGTGTGTGCGTGTGTGTGTTTGGGTGGTGTAACTCTACCACAGCCCGGAGGAAATAGGAAACTTGGAACTGTGTTGGCACAATGCAGCCAGACTTGCATAGCTAATCGCATTAATGGGAGCAGGGAGAGAATTGATGTGTTCTGCAGATGCATTAGAAACATGAATCGTATAATGGTTAAAATGGAATGTGCCTTTGTCTGTCTCTTACTCTCCCACTCCCTGTCTCCCTTCCTCTCCCTGTCTCCCTTCCTCTGCCTGTGTCTCTCTCTCTCTCTCTCTCTCTCTCTCTCTCTCTCTCTCTCTCTCTCTCTCTCTCTCTCTCTCTCTCTCTCTCTCTCTCTCTCTCTCTCTCTCTCTCTCTCTCTCTCTCTCTCTCTCTCTCTCTCTCTCTCTCTCTCTCTCTCTCTCTCTCTCTGTCTCCCCCCCCCTCCCTCTCTCTCTCTCTCTCTGTCCCCCCCTCCTTCTCTCTCTAGTTCTGAGAGACACTCTGGTTATGATCGAGAGGCAGACCAAGGCGCTGGAGAGCAATACAGAGAACCTCTTCTCTGCCATCCTGTCGGCCATGGACTGCCTGGCCCAGGGACAGACAGACCGACAGACGGACCAGTAGAGCAGCAGACAGACGGACAGACCAGTGGAAGACAAACCTACTTACAGATTGACCAGTAGACAGATTCAAATACAAATCAGTAGACAGACAGACATACAAACCCGTAGACAGACAGATAGACAAGTAGCCAGCCAAACAGACAGACCAGTAGACAGAAAGACAGACAGACCAGTAGACAGACTTATGACCAGAGGATCCTCTATGTTAGTTTTGTCATCTTCTTTTTTTTTTATTCGTCCAGTATGCAAACAGTTAACTCATAAGATTTGTAAAGTTTATTTATTGATTTATTTAATTTACATTTAAAGAAGGGAATTTATTTTACATCCTTTATGAGCTCCTGGCCTTACAGCCCAACCACCAAAGGTAGACTGTTACATTATTTAGCTTTCTGAACTGTTTGATGAATATTAAGTATCTGGCTTGTTGGTAGTCTGTGGGAATTTTTTTTAGATTCCCACACCATTATGAGGGTGTGACGATTTACTTTTTGAATCTTCATCAGTGCTCTTTACCTAAGCATACTTTTAACCTTTTCCATCCCAAAAAGGTAAAAGTAATTAGCATTATCTCCGTCATACATCACCACAGCACATGACTTTATGAACCTTTTCTCAAAAAAAAAAAAAATTCTTACCAGTACTGCTCATCGGTTTGCTAACTACACATTTTCAAAACAACAAATAAATAACCTTAAACGGTTTTATATTACATTTTGTTCTCTAGAGACTCAAGAGGGTGTATTTCCTTAGAGCAGCTCAAATATTTTTGCAGGATCAATCGTCGGGTGTTGCAGTTCACCATTGTGTCAGTTACTGTGATGAAACAAGAACCACTTGACTACTCTTTGAGTCTCTTGAAGGGTTATGGCTTCAGTGCCTCATGAAGTAGTCTAGCAAACGGAAGGTAGCTTGGTCGAACCCTGGCTCCTCCTAGCTGGGTGCTGAGTTGTCCCTGACCAAGAAACCTAACCCTTACAACATGGCTGTCGCTTTGTCGGTGTAATGATGTGTGTATGAATGGGTGATTGAGAGACAATAATTGTACAGTGCTTTTAGGTTAGGTTATCCTTTAGTAATTAGTCAAACCTCCCATGTTAAAAAACGGTGGGACAGATTGTGTTGCCAATCACAATAAATGTTTGTTGTTGAGAGAGAATCACTGTTTCCAGAGCTGTAAAGTCAGACCTGTACCGTGAATCGGTAATGTACGGTAATCACAATAAGGCTGTGTTCTGTTAACAGCAACCAAACACTGGCAACAAAGATCAGAGGGAGAAAAGCAAAACGAATCGGCCCATACTCATGAGCCAATCTGAACCAATGCATTACAGATTATTTGGTTAGTCTTTAATTATACAGTGAAGGTTCTCATGTTTTTTCTTTTATCCTAGAAAACTACAGATATGTAATGCAGCTACTTGCTCTCCATTGTTGTTGATTCCAAAATGTTGATTACTACTCATTAAAAACTGATTTAAAATACAGTAACATTTTTTACAGATAAGGCCCTAACAGTATTGACCTTGAATGATGACGGGAGGGTGTTGGAAAATAACATGCCTTAAAGCACATTTTTACAAACCTCCTTTTTAACTTTGTATTATCCAAATGCAGCTGTAGTTTCAAATATGAAGAGTTTTAAAAACGTTTTAAAATGTCAGCTAAAGTATCTTTAATAATTTTGTATTTTCCTCAATTTGTTGTAACAACGTACCACAACATTACACAAAATAAAGTTTTGTAACAATAGTTTGGTCCCTTTTTTTGATTGTCCTTTGATATTGTTTGTGTGTCTTACATTCAATTTATCGACAATCAATTGCAATTCCGTAAATAATGTTTTCTTTCCATTTTAATCAAACAGATTACTTTGGTTTTTTGAAGTATGCCTTTCAGTGCTAAAAAAATACTCCAGGAATCAGTTAAAAAGCCTGGTTACATGGCAATAACTGCTATCTTACACCACTTGTCATCCTTCATGTGTAAGCATGTTGAACCAATATCCTTGTGAGTCAAACCACTTGATAAGTGCTGACTCGTAGGGAACAACACTGATTCCAAGGGTTTCCTGTCCATTCTGCTATGTCGTATCTAGTGGAAAACAGGCCGCATTTATCTGCTCTAGACTCCCACTCCAAATTCAGCCGAACTAAACCTTGGTTTTGAACACAAACTAAAGGAGGTTATTTTGACCGGTTCCTGCAGAATATCGGTGTGTGCGACCGGCAGACCAAACTAGTCATATTGTGAACACAGATCACACGGCAGAACATGCTGAAACAATGATCCCAGATAGTTCCTTCTGAAACTGGATTCAGTTGCCTTTATTATATAAACAAGAGAACATAGTGTATTTATTTTATATATAGTTGCATTTCTGCAGATTAAACAGTTCACGGCCAGTGAATAGCCATGATTCCAAGTTACCGACACATAGGATTTACCATATGAATGTAGATTAAACAATTCAAAAAAACTTTTATCTTCAGCATTTAAGAACTGCACGCAGATCCTGTTCCGGTTCATACAGTCTTGATGTAGTATTTATTTTTTTCAGTGTTACATGTCGAGCAACAAACTGACAATGAGTCTTCAGCCACAAAACCAATCCAGACCGAGAAGTCAATGCTATACCCAGATGATGGATTGACAACGACAGAACTGGCAGATTGGATTTTACACATATATACATACATACACGTGTATATATATTTTTGCACGAGACTAAATGTTGGGACAGTGACACACTGTTGTGCAGAAGTTGGCATAGAAATAAAACAGAAAACAAAAAACAGGGAGGGGGAGAAAACCCATGCTGAAAACAAACAGCATTTAAAAAAACCATTTGATTCAAGAAACTAAACGCATACAAACAGAACACATAGCAAGTTGAATACCAACCCCACTTAAGGAATGCAGTGAAAGACACATCCACACACACACACACACACACACACACAACTCAACGCAACACACACACACTGTTCTCATAAACCTTCAACAAAGGGCTGTTTAACCAGGACTCCAAACAACGTCTATTGTCTCAGCGAGGCCTATGGGTTAGGAGAGATCTTGAGGGAATAGGATGGAAGCGAAAAGTGATGGGGGTTTGGGGGGGGGGAATTAATTGTCTGGTCGATTATTTTGTTAAATGTTTTTTTTTCCCAATACAACATGAAGTGATGTTATTTCTTTTGATAGTGTGGCTACGTTATGTACAGTACAAATAAAGCCAACCACCACGTTTATCTCTTACACGATCGCATACTTAACACGGTATCCAAAAACATAATCTCTCTCCTTCATGGTAGTTGGCTTTTTTTTAGGTGGACACAGTGGATGTTCCAAGGAGGGATGGTGGCCATGTTGGGAAGGAGCAGGGGGCGGCCATTGGTAGGGTGTATAGGAAAGGAGGAGGGTGGCGGCCATGTTGGGGAGGTGCAGGGATGAGCCATCTTGGTAGGGTGTCTAGACGTGGGGAGGAGAAAGCGCCAGGTTGGGAGTGGAGGGGTGGCCGTATTGGTAAGGTGAGCATAGGGCACCGGGGAGGAGATGGAGTGGAGGGCCGGTTCTCAGCAGCAGCCCCCTGACGAGGGCTTGACGCTGGTCCCGGGGGTGAGCGGGAGGCTGGGCTTGTCCCCGCCGCCCGCCGCCGCCCCGGGACCCATCCTCTTCTTGATCTCGGCGGCCATGGTCATGAAGGCCTGCTCCACGTTGGTGGCGTTCTTAGCACTGGTCTCCAGGAAGGGGATGCCCAGCGAGTCTGCAAACTCCTGGAGAGAGAGAGAGAGAGAGACAGACACAGAAAGACAGTTAGAAGGGACAGAAACACAGGAAGAAACGGACAGAGAGACACAGAAAGACAGGTAACAGAGAGAGAAACTCAGACAGAAATAGAGAGGGAGACAGAGAAGGAGTAGAGGACGGGGCGCAATGGTTAGGATTTTTAATAAAGCTGCCCAAAGACATGTCTATATGAATGACCGGAAGAGGTCTGAGCCATAAAAGATTATATTTTGTGAATATACATATTACACTGATGACAACAATGAGTGGAGACTTGTCAAGCAGTAGGAATGATTCATGACCTTTCAAAAGTTAAGACAACAGCAGGCACAGTGTCATCCAAACAAAATGATAAGCTCATGGGGATATTTTATTCATATCCCTAAACGCCTCTCTGTCGGGCTCACCTTGGCAGTCGTGTAATCCACCACCTTCTTCGTCGTCAGGTCACACTTGTTTCCCACGAGGAGCTTGTTGACGTTTTCACTGGCGTAGCGGTCGATTTCCTGCAGCCACTGTTTGACATTGTTGAAGGACTCCTGAGGGGGGAACACGGCACCAGGCACCAGGCACCAGTCTCAGTCAGACACAGTCATGGAGGAGCACAGCCTTAGTAACAACACAGGAGGCTTGCAGATAAACACATCTGCTAATTGACTACTGCTGTGTATGGTGTATTTGCAGCTTACTAATATCGAGTCGTGAAGCAGCGGCTGTTATTCAAAGAGACATGGAGTGAATGTCATAATAATAAAATTATATGACATTATTATAAAAGCGTGACACTGACCTGGTCCGTGACGTCGTACACTACTATGATACCGTGGGCCCCTCTGTAGTAACTGGAGGTGATGGTCCTGAACCTCTCCTGGCCTGCCGTGTCCCACTAGAGAGATGGAGACACACAGAGAGATTTGCTGGGTCAAACCACCACCACCCTGCTTTTATGAGCAGCAACAAACACACTTTGTATTGGGTGGCTGACACCATTTGCAACGTATTCCGATTCCCTTATTGTCTATCAGGATGGACACAAAATCCTTTTGAGACGTGGCTCAGTAATGGGGAACATTCAAAAACACAATGCAGCACCCTCCAACAGCATGCGACAAAGTTACGTTCTGTGTAATGACTGCATAGCTGGCACTTTTAGCCACACAGAACGTGAGAACAGGAGTAAGTTAGTGTAGGTTTACTTTGGTTAAAGTAAAAGTAACCAAAGGCTACTTCTTCATTCAACAACACGACAAAATCCATCTCCAGTGGCTGATGCCGCTGGAGCCTAACCAGGTCTAACCCGATAGCTACAAAATAAATCAAACATACATTATTATTGCAGGGCATTCCACTTCAGAAAATGCCTTTGACCCATTCCTAAAGACATCCAGATAAGCGCCGGCAGAGACAGGAGGACCTGGTACAGGGTCAGAGAACGGGGAGAAACAGGCAGAGTCCGGTCCCAGGGCCTGGTACTCACAATCTGGAGCTTGATAGTCTTCCCGTCTAACTCAATGGTTCGTATTTTGAAGTCCACGCCGATGGTGCTGATATAACTCTCTGTGTACGTGTCATCCTTTGTTTGAAAAAAAGAAAAGAAAAAAGAAAGGTAAAAAAAAAAGGAAAAAGGTAGAGAGGGGAAGAGTATAGGTCAGCATAGTTAAACATCCTAAAAGGCTGACTTCCTGTACGCAAGGGCAAGGCACTAAAACAGGAACATCAGTCAATATTAGACGTAGGCAGCTGCTGCTGCACGTTGTGGATAATGACGACTAGGCCTAGCTGAGTTAGTTGCAAACTCCAACCTATTAAGTGGAATCAGATATTTGGTTGTACTGAAGGCCGAGTATAGAAATAAGACTCGGCAGGGATATTTTGAATTTCAAATGAGTTCCAATAATAGTGTGCTGTTGCTGAATGGAATAGTATAGGCCTACTTCTGTGAAGTGTAAGAATGTTGCTGTCCGTGGCCTCAGTGTTACTATATTCATCCATACCACGTTATTATACACAACTTGATCCACATCTTCTATTAAGCACTTTATCCAAAACAAATTATTTTAGAATCAGGGTCTTTAACGAGCGGGTAGGCGGCGTCTCAGGGATAGCTGCCTAGAGGAAGACTGTGGTGGTTCGGATTTGAACTCACAACCTTTAGACTGGGAGTCAAACCCCCTAACCACTACGAGGTAATCCTGCCCACATGTATAAAGAAAGTGAAAGAAAACCTGCCACAGGTGTCATTAACACGGGATCTTGTCCGGACCAACAAATCCCTAATATCCTGCATCTACGAGAGTCAATACTTGATCCACCACATGCACCAGACGGCATTACGCCTGGTGGATGGAGAGAGCCACCAAAACGATGGTCTCTTTGAGACACAACGTACCGCAAATCGCAGGAGGAGGCAAGACTTTCCCACCCCGGAGTCACCGATGAGCAAGAAGCTTGAATAAATAGTCACTGTGGAGACAAGGAGGAGAAACAGCAAGTTAAAGTAGCACAGGACAGGATGTATATGGACTTCCTGGAATGCAACAACACATTGGATCCAAAGTGAACAGCTACATGGAATGAGGGGTATAGGTGCTAGTCTACTCTATACAGAGTTCAGATAATAACCAATGAAAAACTCTAATCTGGTTTCTAGTGAAACACTGCTGATGGCAATGGCTCGTACTGTGGTTGAAATTGTGCCAGGTGAAGTTAACATACATACATTGTTACCCGTGTGCCTGTGCGCTGCATTGTTTGGTGACTAGAACGATGTCGTCAGGTTAAGTGATGCAGCTATGCATGTTTATGTGTGTTGAAGGACAAGGCCACATTTGTTGTGATGGTCCACTTACTGCTGAAATCCTCAATGAAATAAATCCAGAAATCCAGCCATGTCTGTCTAGACCACGGCTAGCCTTTGAATATCATCTATGAAAGTCTATGGCAGCGAGGGCAAGCATATATCCATCATTCACAAGACAAATAATTGAAATCCCATTCTAAAATAGGTGTTTTGCATTATCATTCGGGATATCTGCAGTGAAAGACAAATAGAATACGTATTTTTCTCGAAGTAAGCTAAACAACTGAGAAATCGACTGATTAAAAATGACCAGTTTGTATCAAAAGTTGCAACATAACAATGTGCAGTTGTATGAATAGGGGACATACATCAAGGTGGTAGGCCTACAGTAGTCCTCTGCCAACAGGCCGGCAGAGGACTTCCGTGGTGGGAGTCACCTCTGCTAAATGAACTAGAGGTTGAGGTGAAGTCATTCAGTTACCGATTAACCAAATCACTCCAAACCAGGACCCCATAGTTGTAGTCAAGGGCTGTCAAAATGTAGATTTGAGTAAAAGTCAAATGCAGATTATCAGTGTTTACCACGGGGAGTCATCGTCTCAACATATCTCCCAAGTGCCCGGTCATTTTAGTGTTCTGTACTATAGTCCATCTGTGAAACTGCTGACAGGTCATCTGTGTGGTATCTGGTAGCTGACATGTCAGGGTATTTCCCGGAAATTAAACATCCCAAGCTCAAAGAGTTCTGCAGTTTCTTTAATAAGAGAAAGCATAGTGTGTTTGGTAACGAGAGCCCATCATGTGACTGAGCATAAAGTAGGGTCTAAACCACATAAGCTAAGCCGCTAACATTGCTTCCTCTTCCAACAGAAAGGTATGGCCGAGTCAGGCTGATGGTTTGGGTACGGTTCGTTGGTTGGTAAACTAGCATAGGAAAGCCGGCTGTAATTGATTCACCAAGGGTTGGATTCCCCCTTGCAGTGACAAATCTTTGATGTGAAGAATCCTAAAAGAGACCCAGCTGGATAATCATTGGTGGGTGCATGTCAACTCTAGCTAGCTGACTGATAACTGTACCAGCAGCTATCTAGTGTAATACAAGGTTGATGTGGCAATTTGAACTCACGCCCCATCATCACAAAATATGTGATGACAGTGTTAGATGCCCCACTCTCCCTTCATCTGCTCATAAACATATTGTGTGCTTTAGAATTCGGCATGTCAACCTATACAGTGTCAATTACACATATATGTGTATTGACACTGTATAGGTTGAGCTACTGTTAATGTTCAATCATTGAAAACAGCAATGCTCATGATCTTTTGAAATCCTGAACAAATGAGTCATTTTTAATAAATTAACAAATGCCTTCTTCCAACAAAGTACATCGACTAAGTGTGAGGCTGAAACACAAGTTAGACCTGAATGGGGATAGGCTGTGCTCATAACCATCAACTGTCATGTCATGAATTCAGACAACGCATAGGGGTTGCTTAGAACTAGCAATAGAGCATAGCGCCAATATGCCCTGCTGGACAAGGCCTTGACCTATGCCCTAGTTGGATGGAAAAAACTCGACAATACATCTCTTGGGTCCTAGATGCACCTTCACTGACATTATTATTAAAGACTGGCAAGATGTAGCTTTCACACCATATCGACAACAAAAAGACTTCAAAAGACTTCATGCCAGGAGTTATGTCATCTATTTCAATAAGGCAAGCAACCTCGTTTTGGGTGCATCCATGAAACAGCCCAATAATGCAAGTCTAGATTGGGATAAAACACTGGCCAATTTTTTTGGAGCGCCAGCATATAGGGCAAACAAAGCAGGGATAATGGCCAGCTGGTCACATGTGCCCAAGGGTTGGCAGGTCTTTCCAGACCACTCCAAGCCCTCTACTGTTTCGTTTTCAGTCAGATTCCAGTCATGCTCTTGTCATTAATACCATGGCCGTGGACAATAGGTGTCCCTGTGCAGGCTACTCAATACTTAAGAGAGGTCACGCCAAGTCATGTTTATAGACTCACAATGCAGTTTTAAATTTAATACAACTATTCACATCCAACTTGGCAAATGTTCATCCAATAATGCAAACAAAGTATTTGGATAACCTTAATATTTTATGAAAATACCATCGAATTGGGGTGTATTTAACTTGACAGGGGAGGCCTGTAAAAGTTCAATTAAGATTGTATTACAATGGTTAATATGTTGGAAGCTGTGTAAAGATCTGTGACGAGTACCGGCCAATTGCTCAACTTGCTGTAATGAATTAGTGGGTTTGTCATATGGCATGTGACAAACACATGACGGAGACGAGTCACCCAAGTCATCTAGTGAAATGAATAGGCTTTTTAGTCACATTTACTTACAACACACCAGCTAATGTGTGGCGTAATTGACTCGTTATACGGAAGTAAACAGATAGTTTTTTCCGTGTGAATCGTTAATCACGAAATGTGAGTTAAATAAATGAAAGTAAATGACCCTCGACCATACATCAAGCCCATTTCTTAATGACAGACAGATAATCCTTTTGATTGGTAAATGCAACGTTCGTTCAGTATTTACAAGAATATTTAGAAATTGCCTGGGCCAAATGATAGGTAGATATAAAATATAAATGTTTTAAAGACAATACTGTGGTGGTTAACATCACCCTAAGTAAAAGACTCCCCTGGTACACGTATGTCGTACAGATACCAGCAGAAAACATAGGAGACATCAAATATCCTAGACAGCATCAATGCATCGTTAACACCTTATAACCAACCACTGTGTTGGAAACTTGAGCTGATTATATCTTAACATAAAACACACACGGGCACCTAAAAACTGTCACCGACTTGGAGCAAACAGCTGGCTGAGCTCAAACCGGAACGCCGATATAAGAGAAGTGTTCCAACAAGAGTGAGTCTCACCACTGGACACCACGGAATTAAACCTCTCCACCGATGCATTCAAAATCTCCCAACCCGATACGGGGTAGGCACACAGGTGGACCGGGGGATCACGTCAGCTGACGCTGGCTGCTAACCAGGCTAGTCGGTTCACCTACAACAAGCCCGGGGCAACGTGAGACTAAACACATTGAGGAATACTTACTATTCCGGATTCATGGTTCACCCTTCGTTCTGTAAAATCCCCCTGGTTGACAAGTGTCAGGACAAGGATAAACACTCGGGTAGTCTTCTTGCGGTATACACGGGAGAGAGAGTAGCTAGCTTGCACTTCCTCGGAATCCTTGGATCTCAATACGGAACCAAAATGGCCGAGACGCCAACCAGGAAGTAGCTAGCAATAGCTAGACGGCTAGCGAAGGAGACGGACGTCGTATTTCTCGGGGGTTGAACCAAGTCAGTATATAGGAGGACGAGATACGACCTAGGTACCAGATATATTGGTTATTCCACTGGTAACTGAATGTCTACGGCTTAGCAGCAATAACGGCTAGTATAGCGGTTAGAACGTCTCCCTTCCCACTGGCTTCCCACACTGACGATGCCGCAACACAGTCAACAGTCAAGCCTCGAGCATTACGTCATTTAGTGAAACGTGGCAAAGAGGTGTTTATTGTACACTTTGTGCGATATGCTTTCATTCACTCATCTTTTGCCTTTTTTTTTGCATTATAAATTGTTTGTGTTCATTCAAATATAGAATTTAAAAAATGTATACATACACACACAATATGAAACCTTATTGTAGCCTAAATAGTAACAATTCTAGAAACGTTTGTGTTCATGTGTCATGTCATGTTAATGGTAATGATTATGTCATCACTGAAGACAGACCAAGCAACTATATGCAAGGTTCATGCTGACGTCACCTGTCACCTGCAACTATTGATTCAGCAGGTAAAACAATGCCAGTTCAGTTGGCCGGAGTTTGTCACCACAGATGATTTATTTTCTATGCCCCTGGTTTGTCTCCGTGGCTGTCTTGTGGAACACTGATGCATGTCTGGACTTTGACCATATCTCGTTTCCAGAAGGTGTAGGGGAACTCCACAGAAGAGGCCGCTCCAACCTCACCCTAAGAAATTTCATCAAGAATTAAGACTTTGACCATCAGTATCTATATTCCTCCACCACCCAATAATTAACAAAGTAATCTGCCATCTGAAAACATTTCTGAAAATGCATCTTATATAATATATTTATATATTTTCATTATTTGTTTTTAATATTATTTTGTTGGATAGTGAGAAACAGAAAAGGCCCTTTTAGAAAAAAAAACCCTCTATTCTTATTATATGCCTATCATAAATACAAAAAAACAACAACAGTACGCCATACCTTCATGTTCATGGCTATGAGTCCAATCTCAAACCTCTTTGCGGGCTCCATCCTGCTCAGGATGTCACAGAGGACGGCTCGGCAGGCGTCGCCAGGGCAAGAGCCCTTCTGGGGCACAGAGAGGTGAGAGGCAGGGGACTTGTTTCTCCAACATACTTCATAATCCATAGACTCAAGGGCTAAATAATATGTTAAAGAGTCTCCAGAGAAACAACGTGTCCCCATCCCACACGCACACATCCTTGTACAACCCCATTATTATCGGGATGTTTTGGGCCTTAAATGAAATGAAAAATCAAAGCTTAAATCAGGTCTCAGATTACTTTTATGTTGTAGTATCCTCCTCACCTGTTTCATCTGCTGGACAACGTGAAAGCTGGGGCAGAAGCACATGATCTTATCGCCGTCTCCTGTGGCTGAGCACAGATAAAAGTAAAGTAAAAAATAAATAAAAGTGAGTGGTCTATTATTTCATCTAACACATTTCCAAGAGCAAACGATAAGGAAGATGAACATCACATACCAGCAGCAGCGCCTACCTGTATGAAACATTTTGAAATTATGTATCATACAAAATGAATGCCTGGAAACAAACAAGTAAAGAATACAAACGTGAACGTTTCCTTATGAAACACAATGCACTCATCCTCATCCTAACTTGCCGTGTGGTCAGCATAAAGCCCACAACCGGGTAGGGGGGAATCTCCAACCCTTCCGGGGGACTTAAAAGGGGCTCCGGAAGTAGAGACTCCTGTGAAAACAACCAGACAAACTCCTTAATTCCTCCCCCAAACTGCACAGTCTTTGCTTTCAGTTTTGACTAGGCTACAATATACAATGTGTACTGTTAATTCATGTGTGTACAGTACACATATGTTAAAATGTATGCATATGAGGTAGTGGAATAATGGTGGTGGAAGGACTGCAAATCGTTTGAGTGATGTTGTATTACGCTTGGAGAGAGAACAATTGAACTGAATAGCATGGAACAGAACAGTTCCAGAATGAAAACAATCGTCTCACCCACTGTTATGTTCCCCATAAGGTCCAGAGCAATGAGACCTTGGTTGGGAAACAAAGAAAACCTTAACTTCTTATCTCTTCTACTGTCATCTCTTTTTGTCAATTTGAACTAACCCAACCCAAAGAAGGAATTTAAGAGTTACCCTTCTTCGTTGGAACATTAGGAGAAAAAATGAAAAGATAATTTGTGACTAGAATCAAAAACCGAGATAGATAGCTTAGTCGTTAGGTTTTTTGACTTCCACTTTTAAGGTTATGCCTTTAAGATCCAATATTAGGATAAGATAAGACATTAGAGATCCCAGACATCTTACCAAGAGTATCATGGCCACTGGGTTGGTTTTTCTTCTCAACAAACTCCTACAGAGGATGAGAGGAACAAGAAAATATAACCCTTGAGGGTTATTTTTAGATATCATTCTGGGTTGCCTTTCAAGTAATCCTTAATGTTTGACATTGCATTTTCAAACTCAAAGCATTATTATGATTCCAACTAAGGTATAATACCATGCATAGTTCATACTTTTTTTGTATGCAAGTTGTGATCCTCAAACATAATCATGGATCTTGCTCACTATTGTAGACTTTAAAGAAGTACCTGGATCTGCCTTTGCAGTATTAAATCAGTTTGCCGTATTAGATCAGTCTAACGGTTGAGTGTGCGGTTATACCTCTCCTTGTCCAACAGAGGGCACTGCTAACATGGCAATAACGATATAACTGATGGGAACTCAAAACACAAAACAATCCAGTTCCTCACTATATGACCCAAACCCATTGTACCGTGGTACCTGGTAGGCCTGGGTAGAGTGTGGAGTCAGCATGGCTTCGTTGGGCTCAACAGTGAAGCCTTGCTCCCTAGCAAAGCCCACTGCTCCCTCTCCCACCAGCAGGCAGTGGGGGCTCCTCTCCATCAGCCTACGCGCCACACGCACAGGACTCCCCACCCTACATGGACCCGGTCGAGAACTCTCTGTCAAACCAGTTTAATTATCAGATTCTGTGCAATGAAACACCTATGACAAGGCTTGGGATGTAATCAATTGTGGCTTTAAACCTCAACCCATACCCACACCCACACACAGGCTCTCTCCAACACTAGCTCTCCCTCACCCCCGTAGTGCTGCCACTGCTCCAAACCGCCCAGCCCCTCCCTCCATGATGGCAGCGTCACACTCTAGCACGCCGGCATTGTTGGGGAACCCCCCCCTGCCCACGATGTGATGCCCCGTGCCTGGGTCGTCCTCAGCCGCTGCAGGGGCACAGGATCAGGGGTCAAGGATATCTTTAAGGGAATTGTATTCAACAGACAATGATATGGCATTCCAAGATGGGAAATGTGGGTGTCACAGACTTTTACACTATTTTAGTTACATTTTTCTTGGTTTGGTTCTTGGTGTCGTGCGAAACCATAAAGAATTGAACTAAAGATGTCCTTTCAAAATTTGTTTTTTTTAGCTTTTGAGCTATTGAATAATCGAAGATGATGTACGGCATACATGAATGTGATGCTACACAATCATGCTTTTTGATGCTACACCAGTAGGAGTGAACCAACCTGCTAAAGCCTCCTCGACAGCATCAGTGGCTTGACGTCCACAGCTGATCAGACTCCTCAGCTGGTCAACTGCAGACTCAGAGAAGGCCCAGGTCCCTAACACTGCCATGTTGCCTGGGAAACGGATATATTTAATCAACACACAGCCACAATTGACTGAGAAAAGCAAATACAGACTTTTACCTTGACTACAATGCTTTTTGAAAGGGCTATATATATATATATTATATATATTATATATATATATATATTATATATATATATTATAATATATATATATATATATATATATATATATATATATATATACATTCTCGGATTTTTAACAACTGAAAGATATTTACTGTTGGAATGTAGCAGGATAAGGTTTACTCACTTCATAGGCCTATATCTCACACTTCAAGCCATATAACAAATCGTACATGAGGACAATATTGGGCGACTTTAGGGTACTTTTTCAAGGGATGGTTGATCTTCTTAATCCTTCAAGATTATTAAGGCTATTTTAATCATCTCACACCTCCAAATCATCAATCATTATGAAATAATCACACAAGGTTAGAATGATTAAAAAATAGCCTACTTCTGCTTTTTGACACTCATTTTCACAAAATTTTCTACCTGCAGGAGAGCGTTTAATAGAGAACTCTCGCATGTCGCTGTAGCCTATCTGTGTCGCTCAGATACAACCAGTCAATTTGTAAAACTAAATGGTTTCCTGGCATAGGCCTACTAATCAATAGAATAATAGATAATACCATAAAATGCACAGAACGCTTTAGTAATATAACATTTATTGTAGGAGAAAATCCAAAATAAATACAAATGTTTGGATCGTTTGTATTTCTCGTGCAATCGGACTGGCATTTCCTTGTTATGATCCCTCGTCATCATTATGTGGGCGTGGCGCGAGGTCGATTTCAAGTAGATTTATAAAACATATAGCCTACATATACTTGTTTTAACTTTTTTATTATGTCATAATAATGAATGTCATCGAAAGTTGTTTTTTTTACTGATAGTAAACTCCACCAAACCGGAGTCATTATAGGCCTACTATTTAACTGTGTTCAATCTTTAATCGCGCCCGATCAAGGGTTATCTTTGTTTGGAATGAAAGCATAAGCAATATTCTTCGTATCTCCCGACACGACTGCTGGTATTTTGGGCTTGAATACTTTATCTGAATCAAGCTATTTTAATATAGTGTAATGATTACACTCTGCTTTTTTGTCTGTCAAAGCCACAAGTTACACATTTATGTAATTGTCGTATTATGATTATCATGCTGATAATGGGAAACCCTTGGATCTTCTGATGGATAAAGTGGTTATTTTTACCTAAAGAAATAGTTAAATCAAACACCTGCACTGTTTTGAGACAATGGTCCACAGTTTGTGTTTCACTCAACGACCCTGTCTTCATGGGATCACTGAGTTTGTATTAATGTTTCTAATTGAAGCTTTCTAACAACAGCAAGGTAAATCATTAGCATTTTGAATAAGTGAAAAGAATATCATATAATAATAAACAAACTTATGGAGACAGGGGCTTGTCTGTGTATCTGTCTGTCTGTCTGTCTGTCTGTCTGTCTGTCTGTCTGTCTGTCTGTCTGTCTGTCTGTCTGTCTGTCTGTCTGTCTGTCTGTCTGTCTGTCTGTCTGTCTGTCTGTCTGTCTGTCTGTCTGTCTGTCTGTCTGTCTGTCTGTCTGGAAGGAATCTTGAGTTGGGCCAAAAAGCATATTCCTTCCTGCTTCTGTGTGGATGGTCTTACACGCTTGCACACATTTGTGTGTCAAAGAGAGTGTGTCTGCCATTAAGTGAACGATTTTTGCATACATTTGCATACACACAATAACAAACAGAAGAGCTTTTAAAATAATGTTTCTTCAAAGTTTTTTTATTGATATTTTAGTACAGTCAAATGCAAAGAGTAAATAGAGTAAAATACACAATATGACAGTGGAAACATTACACTGTTGGAACTTCCAGCTTGAGCTGCTCTTGAACTTGGCCTGTTTTACTATGGAAGACGCCCTGAGAAGATGGGGATACCGTTGCCATGGGTGATTGGTCCATAGGCCATGTTATCTTCAAGTTTTTCTTGTTTTTTTAAGCTCAAAATTGCTATCACATTCTTTTGTAGTATTTTGGTATTTCTTTGATTTTTTTTGTTGCATTGTACTGTATATGTAGTATGTACAGGTGACCCGCACCGGGGTTGGCCGAGTGGAGGGGATCGGTCTACTGGAACAGGGAGACCAATCTGGAAGTGCAACTGAAACAAAATGGAAAATAATCACTTATTTGTTCGCACCAAAGTCTGATATCTTCTCATAGTCAGAATGAAACAGTAACTCACCCCAAAGCCACCTTCTCCAATCTGGTCATCCTTTTCTTAGGCCCATCTCCTGGCTCCTCTCCTGCAGCACTATGGCCCATTTTAGCAGCCCATTTCTCGTAGCGCTGCTCCTCCTTCAGCCTCAGAGCCTCCTTCTGCTCCCGGCGCTCAGCCCGATAGATCCTCATCCGTATCTGCTCTTTCTCGGCCATGGAGAGCTTTGTACTCAACAAAGCAGCCTGATGTTTAAAAGCCTCTGCGGAACAACATGGACACGTAAGAAGATTTAAAAGAATGCAAGAGCATTTGCCACAAAACACAACATCCTGAGTGGCGTCATGAAATGTGTTGGATTTCACAATTAGCCAAGGTTATTCTAAAGGACTCACTGCTGGAGATGAGGTGTTCCTCCGTGTCCTCCTTAAGATAGGTCCTGGTGATCCTCTTATGGTTGGGGTACTTCTCCACTACACTTAGCCAATTGAGGAATCTCCAACTGATGCTCTTTTCTTTGGAGTCCTGCAACGGCTCCTCCCCTTCGCCGTCGGTCATGTCTGAGATTTCAGGGTTTTTCTGGGTGGCCACAGATTCTGTACAGATAACGACCTCGGAGGTGCCTTGTTGTTCAAGTCTGACAAAAGGTTTCTCCTCGATCTGTACTACATCTGGCAGAGGGATGGCTGCCGGTTGATCCTGGTTGGGGACCGGGATGCAGGAGATCAGGGCGTTTATGGGTTGTTGACGAATGACAACGTGGTGGTTGCCGTGGTCAGTTGGCATCTCCAGGACATCATTGTCTTTGATTAGCAGATTCCCTAGTGTGCTGGTCAAAGGGCTGCTTAGGTAGAGCATGATGACCATTTTCTTCGTGCTCTTTTTGGATGTCCCGCCCGGTCTCGGAGTCAACCTGGCCTTCAAAGTCCCTAAGGCCTTCTCTCCAGGCTCGGTGTTGGTGTCCTGTCAGATATTAATGACACAACTGTATTTAGTGATGACCCAAATAGCTGCTTGTTGATTTTACGTGTTATATTTTAATGACTGCTAATGTGAGCGTCGGTCACACCACACACACACACGTGTCACAACACACAACACACACACACACACACACACACACACACACACACACACACACACACACACCACACACACACACACACACACACACACACACACACACACACACACACACACACACACACACACAAAGAGGTTCCGCTGGCCAGAGACGTCACATGATGTAGTGACGGTTACCGGATTGTTTTGTGTACATTCTTTTGAAACTGCAAAAATATGCTCGAAGTCGAAATCAGTCATTTGGCCGTTTTATCAGTAGAAAAAGTTTAAGAAAATGTGCATGAACATATTAATATTAATATTTTTATAAGAATATAAAAGTGCATGTGCACACTTTAAGTTTGCATGTGCGGTTCGTACCAGTGTCCTCTCTCTACTCACCTCGCCCCCCTGTGGGAGTCCTTCCTGTCGGGGAGACTCCTGGATGAGTTCCTCCTGGTGGAGTCCCTCCTGTTGGAGACCATCCTGGTGGAGGCCCTCTGGTTCGGGTCCCTCTGGTTGGGGTCCCTCCTGTCGGGGTCCCTCCTGGTGGAGACCCTCTGGTTGGGGTCCCTCTGATAGGAGGCCCTCTGGTTGGGGTGCTCCCTGTTGGAGACCCTCCTGGATGAGTTCCTCCTGGTGGAGTCCCTCTTGGTGCAGACCCTCTGGTTGGGGGCCCTCTGGTTGGGGGCCCTCTGGTTGGGGGCCCTCTGGTTGGGGGACCTCTGGTTGGAGGCCCTCTGGTTGGAGGCCCTCTGGTTGGGGGGCCTCCTGTTGGAGACCCTCCTGGATGAGTCCCTCCTGTTGGAGACCATCCTGGTGGAGGCCCTCTGGTTGGGGTCCCTCTGGTTGAAGGCCCTCTGGTTGGGGTCCCTCTGGTTGGGGTCCCTCCTGTCGGGGTCCCTCCTGGTGGAGACCCTCAGGTTGGGGTCCCTCTGGTTGGAGGCCCTCTGGTTGAGGGGCTCCCTGTTGGAGACCCTCTGGTTGGAGGCCCTCTGGTTGGGGGCCCTCTGGTTGGAGGCCCTCTGGTTGGGGGGCCTCTTGTTGGAGACCCTCCTGGATGAGTCCCTCCTGTTGGAGACCATCCTGGTGGAGGCCCTCTGGTTGTGGGCCCTCTGGTTGGAGGCCCTCTGGTTGGAGGCCCTCTCGTTGGATGCCCTCTGGTTGAGGGCCCTCTAGTTGGGTGCCCTCGGGTTGGGGGCCCTCGGGTTGGAGGCCCTCTGGTTCGGGGCCCTCGGGTTGGAGGCCCTCTGGTTGGGGTCCCTCTGGTTGGGGGGCCTCTGGTTGGAGGCCCTCTGGTTGGGGGGCCTCCTGTTGGAGACCCTCCTGGATGAGTCCCTCCTGTTGGAGTTCATCCTGGTGGAGGGCCTTTGGTTGGGGGCCCTCTGGTTGGGGGCCTTCTGGTTGGAGGCCCTCTGGTTGGAGGCCCTCTTGTTGGGGGCCCTCGGGTTGGAGGCCCGCTGGTTGGGGGCCCTCTGGTTGGAGGCCCTCTGGTTGGGGTCCCTCTGGTTGAAGGCCCTCTGGTTGGGGTCCCTCTGGTTGGGGTCCCTCTGGTTGGGGTCCCTCCTGTCGGGGTCCCTCCTGGTGGAGACCCTCAGGTTGGGGTCCCTCTGGTTGGAGGCCCTCTGGTTGAGGGGCTCCCTGTTGGAGACCCTCTGGTTGGAGGCCCTCTGGTTGGGGGCCCTCTGGTTGGAGGCCCTCTGGTTGGGGGCCCTCTGGTTGGGGGCCCTCTCGTTGGGTGCCCTCTCGTTGGATGCCCTCTGGTTGAGGGCCCTCTAGTTGGGGGCCCTCGGGTTGGAGACCATCCTGGTGGAGGCCCTCTGGTTGGGGGCCCTCTGGTTGGAGGCCCTCTGGTTGGAGGCCCTCTGGTTGGGGGCCCTCTGGTTGGGGGGCCTCTCGTTGGGTGCCCTCTCGTTGGATGCCCTCTGGTTGAGGGCCCTCTAGTTGGGTGCCCTCAGGTTGGGGGCCCTCGGGTTGGAGGCCCTCTGGTTGGGGGCCCTCGGGTTGGAGGCCCTCTGGTTGGGGTCCCTCTGGTTGGGGGCCCTCTGGTTGGAAGCCCTCTGGTTGGGGGGCCTCCTGTTGGAGACCCTCCTGGATGAGTCCCTCCTGTTGGAGATCATCCTGGTGGAGGCCCTCTGGTTGGGGGCCCTCTGGTTGGGGGCCTTCTGGTTGGAGGCCCTCTGGTTGGAGGCCCTCTGGTTGGGGGCCCTCTGGTTGGGGGCCCTCTTGTTGGGTGCCCTCTGGTTGAGGGCCCTCTCGTTGGGGGCCCTCTTGTTGGGGGCCCTCGGGTTGGAGGCCCGCTGGTTGGGGGCCCTCTGGTTGGAGGCCCTCTGGTTGGGGGCCCTTGGGTTGGAGGCCCTCTGGTTGGAGGCCCTCTGGTTGGAGGCCCTCTGGTTGGAGGCCCTCTGGTTGGAGGCCCTCTGGTTGGGGGCCCTCTGGTTTGAGGCCCTCTGGTTGGAGGCCCTCTGGTTGGAGGCCCTCCTGGTGGATGAGGTCCCCAGGTTTCGGTTTCCTCACCCGGTTTCTCACGCGTCTTCTTCCCATCGTTAGCTTGCTAAGTTTCGAACAAACGCTACCTGGGTAAAACGCTGCTGTGCTTGCTCAGTAATTCCAAGGTAATGCTTACGCTCGACTCTCTGATCAGCACTGAGCACTGGACTGAGGAGCGGTGACTTATATAGGGGAGCGGGCATTGTGATGTCATAGAGGTCCTCCGGAGGTTCCGCTGGATGTTGTGTACTCTGTAGTCGCCGACAACCTGATTGTCTTGATTACACTCTTTGGAATAAGCCCAAAATGAGCTCAAGTGAAATTACTAAAATACAACTAATACTTTAATACAAAAAAGCGTATAAACATACGCTTATATTTATAATTTCACGAAATGAAATTGGTCCATAAGCTGTCCATAAGTCCATAAGCTGTTTCTAAGTCGATCTACATTTTATGCCTAAAACATGCCACAAACACACACTCGTTAACATTTAAACACGGCTACTGTGTGGCCAGGAAGGACTAGTTAGGCAGTATCAGTTTGTCTTTTATCAACTTATATGATATTGATATTTACACATAGGTTTGAACTGTTATTCTTGTATATCAACTGGAGAACACACACACTTTACCTGTCCTATGAGCAAAAAATAAATTTTAATAAAAGAAATAAAAAATGATGACAGTATCCCATTATATTGAATTTGGGTCCTTTTGCCTCAATGTTTTCTGACCCCCGTGTCCGATCGCATCTGATTTCTAGGACACACACACACACACACACACACACACACAACACACACACACACACACACACACACACACACACACACACACACACACACACACACACACACACACACACACACACACACACAGTGGCCGAGTAATGTGGTCATTGGCCCCTAGGCTACTACTTGTTTGAGGCTCCCTTACTGATCAAGCAGAAAATAATAATTTAGTGCCATGTATAAAAGCATTGAGACAGCGTTAACTTAAAAAAACATTGCATTGCATTGCAGAAGGTTTAGAAGCTGTTGCTGTACTTGGACAGGAAAAATGTGGGATCTGTATTTAATTTTTTACCATGTTTTCCATTTAACAGTTATCCCCCATAGACATCAGCAAACATACATTCAGAATGTTACCATGGAAACAGATCTCACAAATATTGCAGGGGGGAAATTATTAGGGTTTATTGATTATCGAGTTTGGGCCACGCTCACATGTAGTACCCTATTTAAGGTCAAACACGATGCAAAATATTTTTTCCTCTTGTATCATTTCAGAGTAACAAACAGAGTCTCATCACAGTAAAAGTCATTGGACTGTGGATTCATCTCCTACACACACAAGGAACTTCACTTCATCACCATATGTTTCAAATTTTGATCCCTCGATCATCAAAGTTTCCTTCCTTTCCTTTGCGGAAGCTTTTTCTTGTCGTTCAAGGAGTTGGAGTTCAGTGTTGGGGCGAGTTGGTCGAGGCTGGTTTCACGATACAAGGCTTCAATTTTTTTGAAATCTTGTTTGGACATTGGACATTGGACAGTGGAAACGCTTTTTAAAATGTATACTAGTAGTGTTTTATCATATACAATCTTATAATAATGGTTGCGTGGCATCGGTTTTGAGCATGTTGTTTGGAGAGTTTAATGCTCTCAACTTCCTGGGTTAGTACTGTATATTGTACTATCATCAAGTATATCTCCCATGAGTTTACTCATACACATTATACACAAGCATATTAAAAAGTGAAACAGCAATCTTCAGTTGGCCAACAGACATGCAGCACCTCGGGCTAGCGGACAGCATGTCAAAGGTCAGCACCCTGGATAGCACCTACCTGCAGAGACACTAATCAAAGTCATATCTCTCTCTATAGGGGTATCTAGGCTACTTTGGGATTCAACACAGAACATTTTGGTTGGGAGTCGAACACCATATTAGGCATTACATTATCTATGCTATTAAAACCTTAAAAGATATTTTCAAAATCCCTTCTTTAAAAATAAAAATAATTTAAAGCCTGTACAATCCCCGTACAAACGCCGGTTATCCTATGACATGTACTGGAGTGGAGTCCAACACTGGACTGTTGGAGCGGGGCGGCCGTGTGTCTGCTAAATGGCGTCACCTGATGGCCAGGTTTGATATTGCGCCCGGCTGGGACCCTGTTCTTCTTCATGGTTTGGGAAGGAGGCACGCGTAACCCACCTGCACCGTTCAGCTCCACCATGGCTGAGGTGGCAGTACCGACGTCCGAAAACTTCGCCAGACCCTTTGTCTTGCTGTTTTGTACCATGACCTGCAGTTTAAAGAGACGATCATGTGGTGTTAAAATCTTTAATAGGCCTACAATAAAATAATTGTTTAAGCGTTAGAGATAATATTTGTAGTCATTATAGGATGGATAACACTAATGAGCAATCAGGAAAGGCGTACTGTATATGTAGGTTACAAAGCATGGTAATTTATTACATCTGTTCATTTAATAGAAATAGATATAGGCCTAATACTTGTATGGTATTTATTTAATTAGGCCCATAGAAACACGTGTCTTGATAAAATCAATGATGTAAACCTTAATTATCTTAAACCTTAATGATGTAAACCTTAATCTCTGGATTTTTAATGGATCTCGCCCAGTTCCGTTACCTATGTAAGAACTATGACGTCGGCATGTTTTGAATGTTTTTATTGAAATTTTATTTTTTATAGATAAATATAAATCTAGCAATACAGATTTTATGAATCAGTATAAATGAAAATCCTCTGCCAAAGGCTATTAAATAATAATACATATATAGGTCAATAAATAGGCCTATGCAATTTAAAAACCAAAAAACATCTTGTTATTGTTCAAATGTATTATAATAAAATGTATCTATTATGATTATTATTTTCTTTTGTTATTATTATGATTATGATTAATAATATTACAGTAAATAATCTTTAATCGGATTTAGAGTTCGAGAAAACGCTTCACGCTTCTAGAAAGATGGAAAGTAGGCGTCACTGCTAAACTATTTCCGGGTCATATATAATCTTTTTTATATATATATATCTTTTTTTTTAAATAACTAAATTTATAGTTCAAACTACGATGGATTCGTTGTGGTCCTGTACTTTGATATCATTATAAATTACCCGCCTATACAACAGGCGTGTTTTATATTTCTCAAACAGGAAGTTGTTGTTATTTCGCACGGCTGTGTTTCTGTTTGCGCCTGACTTTTATGCCTAACGAGTTTAACAGTCGTTAATATACCGCTCTATAGATCCAAACTTCTGTCTTTCGCCTGTATTAAACCTGCATCATTTGCGAGAAAATAGTTTTTATTGATGCTATCACTGTTGGACAATGTAACAGCTTGTCACGTGTAATAGTCATCGTAAGAAGACTATGTTTGCGACTAGATTGTGGTTTATATACTCTCTTATATTAGTGATAAGGAGACATCAAATATGAGTGCCTCACCTGACGGAGGACAATATAGTGGCCTGTTGGATCAGTCTTCAGAGATACCGTGCTCCGGAGGAGAGAGCAGCAAACATGTGAGTTTACTTACCTACCTACTTTGATCACCATTTCTCCAATCAATCAATGACGTCCTTAACCAGAATGTTCTGAATCTTATCCCCTATGACTTGTCAATCTCTCCTGATTTCAATCTACTCATGTCAAAGGAGTTGGAGGTATGTACAGGTACGAACGAGGTTAAGAGCCGGGCTGTGGTGAAGTACTGTGCTGCACCGCCTCCGACCAGCTATGCCTTGCTCCAGGAGCAGACAGACTTGAAGCTTCCTCCTGCGAACTGGCTGAGGGAAAACCCTCAGCTTGGAAGTGCTGGAACCACCGTTCTGGGATCCAGCAGCAAGAGCAAGCCCTTTTCGAGGTACCACACTCTGTCACAAGCCTCATGTATGTTTCGTGATTAAGTATTAAACTGCTTAGTTCCCAAGAGATGGATAACTATTGGGCTTTTCTATTTAGTTTTTTTTATGGTGCCTCAATTATAGGACAACTCCACAACTCTACAATTATAAACTACTGTGTATGTGAATCAGTAGGTGTCATATTTTGTGTTGCTATACAGTTTCGGCATGGCGTATGACTTCATCGACAACATCGGCGATGACGTGGACGTCGTGTCAGACTCCGAGGTCTGTCAGCGATTTCAGTTATCTAATCATCAAGCCTTTATTCCTGGCGAACCCGATTCTTTTACTCAGATTACGCTCATTTTTATTTATACTTCTTGCTTGTACTTTCGACTGTGACAACCACAATTCCAATCTTAATGAATTAAGTACTATCTCATCGTGACTGGTGTTCTTTTAATCATATGATTTTCTACAGAACATAAAGAAGCTTCTGAAAATCCCATACAGCAAGTCCCATGTCAGCATGGCCGTGCACCGAGTAGGGAGGACTCTGCTGCTGGACGAGCTGGACATCCAAGAGCTCTTCATGAGGTCTTCTCAGGTACTGCTGGTGGACCCTAAAGGGAGAGTTTTTTTAGTCCAGTTTTAACCTAAAGCTTTTTGTTTGCTGAATGAACCCTGTTCTCCGGGTCTAATCCTGTCCACGACTGGCCTTCCAGACCGGAGACTGGACGTGGCTGAAGGAATTTTACCAGCGGCTAATCGATCAAAAGTGGCAGCGGAAAAAAAAGAGCAAAGAACACTGGTACCAAAAAGCCATCCTCTCAAAGTTCCTCTACTACAGGTCAGTTCAGCGCAGATGAAGGTCACATTTGTGGTTTTGTCCGACTACGTTTCCTGTCCTGTCTGACGCGGTGCTTCCGTGACCCAGTATAAACGGGGATGCAGCAGCCGAGCGCCTACCCGATAACGAAGGGGAGGAGGAGAGTGGGGCGGAGGAGTTCAGCCCGTCCTGGCCTGCCACCTTCCCCAGCACGCCGTCAGACTCTGAGGAATCTGCCGCCCCCAAAGAGGTCAGAGAACATGACGCAATGATTTAAATAGTCTTAAACGCACCTGGGTATGATTTGAGAGGGATGATGGGAGGAGACTCTCGTGCAGTAGATTATTATTTATTATTTATGCACATGAAGCTGCCATTCAACTGATGATCATTATAATGCTCAGGTTAATCTTAACACAACCACGATATTAAAAAACAAAACAAACTGAAAGATACTAGTTTTTAAAATTCTCCTACATTGTAAGTGTAGGTTAAGTGGCATCCTTGGTGTTTAGTATGATTGACTGTATTGTGTGTTGTACCACTCAATAACTTATTTCATCACCTCACCTACAGGAGAACATCTCTGTTGACAGTCTGTTTGCTATCGACCAGGTGACAGCCATTCCTAAAGGGCAGAACGTTCCTATGCTCTTCAATGAGGGAGAGAGCAGCCAGGTACTATTACTAGGGATGCACCGAAATGAAAATTCTTGGCCGAAACCAAAAACCAAAAATGAGGAAACCAAGGCCGAAAACCGAAACACTGAAAGAAATTACTATGCCAATTATTAGTACCATTTAGGGTTTCCGCAGTATATGGTGTTACCGGTGTTACCGGTGTTGAGGCCAACGTCGAGTTATTGGGGGTCAAGCAACGAAGTTGCGAGACAACCTATTGTTTTCGTACTGTTTCTTATTATTATTATTATTTTACCTCCATGGGAGTCTATGGCAGCCCATAGAACGCCTTGGTGAAAAGTTGTGAAATTTGGCACACTGCTTCAGGACAGTCCCATTAGCCAATCAACCTCATCAGCTCTAGCGCCACCAACAGGTCAAAGTTGCACGTGCATTCATGTTTATAACTTTCGACCCATTCATCCAATATTCACAAACAAGATATCATTGGATTCCTTGGGCCAAGCAGAGTTCAACGCACCCTATGACGTCATTTTGCGCCATGATGGATTTTCTGCCATCTTGGTTTATGTCAAAAACGTTCAAAATGCTACTCCTGTCACACATTTTGTCCAATCATCTGTAAACGTGGCACAAATGATCTTCAGGCCATGCTTGATATAAAACATGAGTCTGTCGTTTCGGTGATAAAAGTATTTCTGCCGAAAACTGAAACTGCGCCATTTTCGGCCGAAAATATTTGGTGGTCGAAAATTCGGTTCATCCCTAATTATTACTATTTTACTCACTTACATTAGTTGCTTAGATTAAAAGGGACTTTCAGTCACTTTGGATTTTTAAGAATAAGGCTACAGACTTGACGGGTGAACCGTGAATCTTTTTGATGGTAGTCATCCAACCTTTCCTAACCGCTAGACTGCCCTGCCCCCTGAAACATGCAGTTTCATATTTAAGATGTTACCTGAAACATGTTAACAGCTATAAACGCAGCCTACGTGGTATATTTCATAATGGTGTTGTAGCTTACTTATGGTGTGGTTATTTATAATCATGCCTATAAGCTTCATTAGAAATGTAACGTAACTCTTTTTTTCTAACTGAAATTTTGTGGCAGGGTTTGAGGAACGACTTTGTGCGAAGAACATCATGTGGACCTTCGAAGATATCCACATGCTGGTGGGCTCCAACATGCCCATATTTGGAGGCGGTCGCTACCCAGCCGTCAGCCTGCGTCTCAGGTGAGGTGTACCACACCACACGCACCCACTAAATGGGGTTTTATGAAATGATTTCTATCCTGTCAAACACAGAATTCATTACGCCTCTATTTGCGCTGCCTCTCTGTTTCCAGGGACAACAACAAGCCAATCAACATCCTGACTGGGATCGACTACTGGCTGGACAATCTGATGTGCAACGTCCCAGAGCTTGTTATGTGCTTTCATGTCAACGGGATAGTCCAGGTAGAGAACTACAATCACTATCCTTAAGCAGCCCATATTTTACACCCTGGTGTTGTTGATGTTGACTAGCTGACTTACCCGATAAGGAAATTACATGTGGTAGATGTGTAACAGACATATCAGTGAAATGGCTTGTAATCACTCATTTATCTTATTTTTAGTTTCACTTTAATTTTCTAAATGGCATACATTTTCAATATTCATTGAAAAAAAAAAAAAAAAAGGGTAGAAAAAAAATATCGAAGCTTTGATGGTTAATACAACATTTTGTTTCTCTCCACTCTGACAGAAATACGAGATGATAAAGACAGAAGATATCCCCGATCTGGACAACTCCACCTTCTCGACGCGTGTGGTGAAAGACATCGCCCAGAACATCCTCTCCTTCCTCAAGTCCAACTGCACCAAAGAGGGTCACACCTACTGGCTCTTTAAAGGTGGCGTGTAGACGCTCTTTGTATGCAGTGCTGTACTGTAGCATAATATATTGTTCTAAAGGCGCTCCCTTAGTCTCGACGAAGGCTTGTGTTAGTTGGCAGTTAAATTTATTAATTGTTGTTCTATTACAGATTGTATTATTTTATCTTCAGGTTTCCTTGTAATTTAAACTAAAATAGGTTCAACAACGATTATTGGCCTGTCTGGGTAGCTGGAGTTAAGGATACATTTTTCAGCAGCGTAAAAGGCATACAACTCTGCAATGCCATGGTATGCTTTACCATGCTATGCTATGTAATGCTATTCTATGCTAAGCTATGCTATATTTCACTGTTATAATATACTATGCTATACCATGCTATGCTATAGTATTATATTCTATACTATGCTACACTATGATGTATACTGTTATATGCTATGCTATACTATTCTATGCTAAATCTCAATCTATACAATTTCCCTATGTTTCCCTCTCTGTCCTCCAGCCAGTGGCAGTGACATTGTGAAGCTCTATGACCTCACCACGCTGTGTGAGGAGGCTGAAGAGGAGAAATACCAGAATCCCTTCACCCTGCCGGTAGCCGTGTTGCTCTATAAGTAAGTATGAATGAAGACCAAAACAATACAACAACATCCCCTTCTTAACACAAGGCTTATTCAGCTCAGTGTTCCTGATTGGAAAGCCAGAGGGCAACACGTCACATTTACTATATACAATCTAGAAATCTGGCGGACAATCCCACTGCATGTTGCTTCCCCCTGCTGTATGTTTATTTGTGTTAATTTGTGTTATTGTGGTGCCCCAGGGTGGCCAGCAACATGATGCTGAAGGCCAGGCAGAACAGGAAGCACTACGGGACGGTCCGAACACTGCTGCTGAACTGCGTCAAGCTGCTAGACCAGGAGAGACACCCCCAGGTAAACACTCCCCCAGGCGACAGCGCTCAACACTGCTGCCGAATGGGCTGTGTATCTGTTCGCAATCTCTGGGGACGTGTATTGTGGGGACATTGCATTTTTTTACATACTAGAGTCAAACCCTTACCTATCGCCATGTGCCCCTTCCGTACACGGGTCACTTGCATCTTTGGGCCGAAGCTGCTTCGAGCACCACTTTAGTCGGCTTCTTTGGCTTACTACTTATTAGAGAGGAGAACATCTGGAGATTTAGAAGGTGAGGCCGAGAAGGATCTCTGCATAACGATTGCCTGTTGGAATGGATCCCAGACAGACCCATCGATACTCCATGACACCTTTTATGATTCTCCTTAATCCTAATGTCGGGTGCCCCCCCCCTGGTCTCAGATCATCGCGTCGGCCCACTACATGCTCTCGGAGCTCTTCCAGCTGGACGAGCCCCCAGAGGCCGACAGCGACGGCTCCCTGCGTGCCGGCTCGGAGGACAGCTACAGCGACGAGGAGGAGGGCGAGGAAGAGGAAGAGGAGGAGCTGGCGGAGGACGACAGCGACACAAGCAGCTCGGACGCGGCGGGCGACAGTAAGGCCATCGCCGTGATCCGCTCCGTGGGGGAGCTGTCGGTGCCGGAGAAGTACAAGTCCACCCACCAGATAAGGGTGAGTCTTGGTTCAGGCGGGGATTCCCTCAAAGTGGGGCTTACACATCCTCGGTCCTCTGGGTACGCAAACAAAAGATAGTAATACATTCAACTATATAGCGCTTTTCTAATTACTCAATAATGCTTTAAAGATCCCCTAGGTACTGTTACCCAAGGACCCCTAGGTATGCGTTCTGAAGATCACCCAGGTAGTGTGTCCTTAGTCCCCTAGGTACTGATAAATGATGCTATATGATATTATAGTATAAGTTTGTCCTGTGTATCACTTCCTGCTGAATCCCTGTATACATTGGCTTCTGTTTAACCTTTTGTTATTTTTTTTGTTTGATCACAGCCCAGTTACGCGTTCCCTGTGTCCCAGGATAAGGAGGAGAGGTGCAGGCATGTCCTCAGCTATGTGTTAGAGGTACGAGCAAGTTCATATTGCATCAGCGTCTCCCCCTACTGTAGCTCCAGGGGCCAAGAAATGGGATTATCGGGTGCATCCCTAAAAAGGAAGGAGTTCATGCATGTGTTTCCTCTGCATTATCTTAACGTCCCGCTCTCCACGCCCAGGGGTTGAAGGCGGTGGACGGGAGCATCAAGAAGGAGAGCGACCTGCCAGCGGCGGACCCAAACACCCCTATCCCCCTGAAGTACGAGGAGAGGGTCGCCCCAGTGGAGAAGGGCATCACCCTGCTACTGGAGATAGGTCAGCACCGGCAACCCACCCCCCCCCCCCCCCCTCTACCAGGGCTCTGATCACAGGGTCTGTGGCCATGAGAGTCTAGTCATTACTCAGGGTGTCCGCGCATTCCTTAAAAAGTCTTAAAAAGTGTTTAAATTCATGTTTTCTAAATTTAAGGCCTTAAAAAGTCTTAAATTCGTACAAATGTCATATGCTGGTCTTAAATACTGTAACTCAAGGTCTTAAATTTGTCGGGGCAGTACTTATATTATATATTTTTATTTTCCTCGAATGACTTTTCAGGAAGGAAAGTCAAAGTTGCTAGCTGCATATATAAACGATTATCTGTGTGCTTGCTAGCTAGTCTGCGACAATGGGTAGGGGCAAATTCAAGGACAGTTGGCTGGAAGACGTCAGTTTCCAAAGTGGGCTCGCGTCCGTTGCCAACCCCCACCATCGCGTGTTTTAAGTCTTAAATTTCATTCAAGGTGGTATTAAAAAGTCTTCCATTTGACTTGCTGAAACCTGCAGATACCCTGTTACTGGTTAGGGTGTTTGGCTCCTAGCTGGAAAGGTACTTGGTTCAATCCCCATTGCCAGCAGCCTAATGTAATACACTACGCTGCATTCATGTTGATCGTGGATTGTTCCCAAATTGAATTGAACCAGTAGAACTGGGGTGTCTCTTCTTAATCTCAATCAATGGGCATTCACTTAAGGCAAGTATATAGTTAATTAATCCCAGATGAGAACTGGGTGTCACAAACAGTAGCAGACAGTAAATGACATTTAAAAGAAGATTATGTTTTTCTTTCCCCCCAACTGCGACTGCCCTGTAGTCACAATAAGTTTAAGGCAACCCAAGTGTTTTTTAAACCTCTGTTTTTGACCACAATGGCTAGTTGTACCTCCTAAGTTAACCTAAAGTGTATGTCTTTGTAGTCGTACCGTTCCAGGAGATAATAAAGCACGCTACTCGGTCGGGGATAATTCCCGGGACGTGGCAGCACCGCATCAAGCAGCAGCTCTTCCTCAAGGCGTCCAAGGCCTACTACGTGCTGTCGGACGCCGCCACCAACCTGCTCAAGTACGGACGCGCCCTGCGCTACATCAAGCTAGCGCTGCAGTGTCACGGTCAGTAGCGTTGGTGTAACAATACACCCACAGCTTTTAATGGTTCATACGTAATGGATATAGTAGTGCGTGGGGATGCGATAGGAGTCATGCTAATATTTGTGTTACTCTTTTTGTTAGGCTTGAGTCCCATTCATTATTGCGCTTGTTCACTTTTTTTTCCCGATCTTATGTTCGCTCTTTCTTTCATTTGCTTTTCAAATCTTTCTTGCGATAAATCATCCTTCTGATCTTTTATTCTTTTGATCTCATGTTCGCTCTTACTTTCTTCTGTTTGTGCTTTCAATCTCCGTTTCAATCTTCAACTATTTCAATGCTATTACTTTTGCTTTCCTCATTCTCTGAAAGCTTTCTTTTGATCTTTTGTTCCTACTTGGTTCTTTCTTTGAACCTTAACCTCTCTCCCCTTCTCTCTTTCTCTCCCTCTCACACCCTCGTCCTGTCCCTCTGTCTTTTCCTCTTCCCCTCTCCACCTTCCCCTCCTCCAGATGCCTACTGCGCGGTGAGCAGCGTGCTGCCTCCGCGGGTGCTGCTCTTCCACACCGAGTGTCTGTCCCTGTGCGGGGACATCCAGCTGATGCTGGCCCAGAACGCCAACAACCGGGCCGCCTACCTGGAGGAGTACAGCTACCAGACCAAGGAGGACCAGGAGATCCTCCACAGCCTGCATCGGGAGAGCGGCTGCCAGGGTGGGTGTCCGGGCTACACACCCACTGTATATAGTTTACATATATACTGTATATATATGTATATACTGTATATATATATATATGTGTGTATATATACACATATATATACACACATATACATACATATATATATACATATATACACATACATATATATATATATATATATATATATATATATATATATACACACACATATATACACATACATATATATATATATATACACATATATACACATACATATATTATACACATATATACACATACATATATATATATATACACATATATATATATGCACATATATATACAGATATATATGCACATATATATACACACATATATATACACACACATATATATGTGTGTGTGTGTGTGTGTGTATACACACACACACACGCGCACGCACGCACGCACGCGCGCGCGCATGCATGCATACATACAAACTAAAAAGTGAATATAAAACAAAACATGTTGCCTTTTTTTTTTTAAGTAGGGCGCTGGTGATGATAAGCCCGAACTTAAAAAGACAAACGCTTCTACTTATAGAAAAACTCGTGTCACATTATCGATACGTACGTGCACGTACGTACGTGCACCAAGTCTGTGGAATGTTCTCTCTGACCATGTAAGGGCCCCACAGTGGATTATTTTAAAAAAGGCCCCAAAATCCATCTTTTTAGAAAAACACTACTATTTTAAATGATTATTTTTTTCTTTTTAATCAAGTTAGTCTTTTATGTTGTATTTCTTTTAATGTGCATTGTAGCCCTTTGAGGTCATTAAGTTGATATAAAGTGCGTTATAAATAAAATTTATTATTATTATTATTATTATTATTATTATTATTATTATTATTATTATTATTATTATAGAGACAGACGGACGCTTTTCATCCCCAAGCAGAACCTTTGCTTGTACCTGAAGCATACAATGAAGCAACGTCTCATTGCAGGAGATGGGTAGTGATACAGGAATAAGGTCGCATGACAGAACTGAAGTACACCAAAAAAACATCTCAAGAACCAGAGCTAGTTGGTTGGAAAAGGGCTTCATGAATCCCTCGCTCCCCCTCCAGCCTTCAACATGGCCACGGACCTGGCCACCGACCCGGAGTACCAGCTGATCGTCAGCAGCAAGTGCTACGAGGCGTCCTACGAGCTGCTGACGGCGGAGGTGGTGAAGGAGCAGGGCGCCCAGCAGCTGGGCCAGGTGCTCAAGAGGCTGGGCAACATCCGCAACGAGATGGGGGTCTTCTACATGAACCAGGCGGCCGCCGTGCAGACGGAGAAGGAAGGTAAGCGTGCTTCTGCAGTGACTCCCGCCTTGGCAGCGCCATGTCGAGAAATCCCAAAGAAATTCTAGGCGTGGGAATCTCTTGGCACCTCACCCATTCGATTCAGATTATGAGGTCAAGGATTCGATTGTAAGACGATTATCGATGCAACAATTTTTTTATGTACATTTCCATGCTTGATTTTCAAAATCACGCATGGAAATGTACATAAAAACTACATACACCTGAGTTTGCTACTCAGAGTTTGCAAATCACTTCCTACTTTTGTGATGATCATTAAAGACGTCAACAGATGAATGGACTTATCTAATATACTATTAGAGAAAAAGCTTTTGTCACAAATATGAATTTCTATGAACAATGCAATAATCAATGCAGCTTGCATTACAACCCAATATGGAAGCATGTAATAAAATAGGTTTCAGTGTTCTTTTCTTTTTAATCTTTCTTTTCCATGTCATTAAAGAAAAATCTGCTCTTGAATTAGGAGTTCCTGTGTCTGGCTGTGAGTTTGCGTGCATGCTATGCGTAGGCTGAATCGCAATCGTGTCAAGACAAATGAGATTGGCCAATACACACTGAAGAAAAAATTAAATAATTGTAAAATTACTAAAATGATCCCTCTCTGGCGAACAGAATGTTGCAGCAGGCAACATTATTATTTATTGTTATTATTATTTTTTAATTCCAATTATTAATTAATATGCATGGAGACAGAATTTTTTCTAGAGAGAATCGCGATGCATCGAAGAATCGATTTATTTTTCCCACCCCTAAGAAATTCACAGTATTCCAATTATTGATGGCTCTCTTGGTGTTAAATGACCTCAACCCCCTGGCCGTCGTGTCTCCTCCCACCTCCAGGGAGGGCCTCTGTGTCCGTGCCGGAGCAGGAGTTGTGGAAGAAGAGCTTCGCCTGCTTTGAGAAGGGCATGCAGGACTTCCACGCCATCGAGGACCAGACCAACACGGCGCTGCTGCTGTGCAACACGGGCCGGCTGATGAGGATCTGCGCCCAGGCCCACTGCGCGCTCTCCACCGACCAGAGCCGCGGGGAGTTCTCCCCCGAGGAGGCCCTCTACTACAACAAGGTAGTGGAGGGATGGTGTCCCCACTTTGGAAACCTGGAATTAAAACTGTTTTTGGGATCGAATGCTTTGCTTGTTTCTTTTAAGGCCATTTGGATAAATGGGGCTACATGGAAATGTCTTCATGATTTTTCGAGGTCAGAAGGAAGACATGTACAGTTTGGAGAGATACTGCTGAGCAGAGTGCCAACAGATCGGGTGTTATAGAGATCTGATGTTTGTCGTTTAGTCAAGTGCAATTGGCTTTATGCACAGCTCCACGACTTCCTGAAATAAGCCAGCTCGTTTATTTCCTGTCTTACATTATTGGACCAACTGATTAATCCAGGTGTGTCTGACCTCACAACAATGGTCAGGCACACCTGGATTAATCAGTTGGTCCAATAATGTAAGACAGGAAATAAACGAGCTGGCTTTTTTCAGGAAGTCGTGGAGCTGTGCATAAAGCCAATTGTAATACTTCTATTGAATTATTACATTTTTTCGCTGTCGTCGTGCACATAAAATACATTGATATCATTCAATGTAGAATGGGATACAGGAGGGTGTCCCTTCTCAGCTTGTGTTACCATACAGTGTATGTACAGTGGACTGTACAAATCATATTTTCTCTAAATACCGTTGTATTGCTTCTCCCCTCGGCCTACAGGCTATAGACTACTACCTGCGAGCCATGAAGGCTCTGACCATCAGAGGGAGCCACCCTCTGGTCTGGGACAGTGTGACCTGGGAGCTGTCCACCACATACTTCACCCTGGCTACCCTCCTCCAGGACTACGCCCCTCTGTCCCGCAAGGCCCAGCAGCAGGTTGGATGAGACAACGCTTTATTGATCCTAGTTATTATTGAGCAGCAAATTATTGTTAGAGCAGCAAATACAAAATAAAGTTAATGTAAACAGTCCAAATCAAAGCAGAATAAAACGATGAAAATAATATGACGATAATATGAAATGATTGCATATATGGTTGGTTATTGAGGTTAGGAGATCAACAGAAGAAAGAATATAATAAACGATATGGACCACTCAATAACAACAAGGGGCAGAATACACGAGAGCTTGGCCATCGCTAAAGGCTGAATTGTAGTTCTGAGTAGTTTGAATAGCCACCAGGGGTTGGCAGTTGGTGTGCAGGTTGATAGATTGCATTTGTGATTCTTCATCAGTGACTCTGTCTCCAATTGTGGTTGGATGTAACGTGGAGATGATGTACACGTACACTGGTGTCCACTGTCTGCATGGCGGCATTTCTTAAACCCCTACATGCTCCTTAACGACAAAAAGAAAACTTTTTTTATCAATTCAGTTGGATTAAAGCATCTGCAAAAAACCCTGATTAGTCAACCGTAGTGGATATGTTGAAGTATGTACAGGTATAGCTCACCACTCAGTCGGTGTGTGTGTGCCGGGTGCAGATCGAGCAGGAGGTGACGGAGGCCATGATGAAGTCCCTGCGCTACTGCGACCTGCAGACGGAGTCGGCCCGCCAGCCCCTGTACCAGTACCGGGCCGCCACCATCCACCACCGCCTGGCCTCCATGTACCACAGCTGCTTCCGGAACCAGGTCCGCCCTCCCTCCAACACACACTAGATCTATAAAGGCCTGTGGGTTTTATTGGTCATGTTCTGGGCTTTAATCAAAGAGCGGGCTACAGCTGTTCACAGCCCCACTTATTGGTCCCTTTGGCCAAGTGTCTGCCAAACGCCAATGTAAACTATTGATTTTATATTTGGGGCTAGGGTAGGATAGGCAATTTGGGGAAAACAGCCAGAGTTAGCTCGTATCTGACAGAAAATAATCCCATCCCTCACTTCAGGGCCTCCTTCCAAAGCCACCCACATAGCTTGAATCATAAACCCCGAAAACCGCTCGAAAACCCCAAACATGCGTTACAATGGTGCCTACTTTGGTGTGTTGGGCCACCGAGAACAACAAGTGAAAGGATATGTTCACGTATAATTGCATCAATGCCCTTTTTGTTGGGTCTCTGAGTCATCTGGTGGGGGTCCATTAAACGTAGCTGTTGATCTCGTGTCCCCGGCTCCCAGGTGGGAGACGAGCACGTCCGCAAGCAACACCGCAGCCTGGCGGAGCTGCACTACAGCAAGGCGGTGCGCCTCTTCCTCAGCCTGCGGGACGCGCCCTGCGAGCTGCTGCGCACCCTGCTGGAAGCGGGTGGCCTTCGCCGAGTTCACCATGGCAGGTAGGGGTCAGGGGGTCAAAGGTCGAGGAGGTGGCGTGACCTCCTCGCCTTTGGGAGGAGTTTAGAACAAAACAATGCGTACGTTATTTAGGGAGACGTTCTCACTGTTCATGTGAGGAGAAGGACGGGCAGAAAATAATTGAACGTTTTATCTACAAAACATAGTAGAAACAATGTGAATCTAAATGCATAAAAAAAAATCGAAACATTACAGACAGTTGAGGTAGAGGACGGCGCATGGACTTAATCAGTACCATAAGTGTAATAGGCTCACAAGTGTCTTTCCTCAGGTTCTAACCCGTCTTCCGCCCCCTTGTGGTCACTTCAGGTCAGAGCAGCAGCGGAGCCAAGCTCAAGTCCCTCACAGCGGCCCTGGAGGTCATGATGGACACCCGCCACGCCTTCCAGCTCATCCACAAGGAGCTGTTTGAGAGCCAGAGAGAGGTGCGACGCATGTAGAGAACACCACCTTGTAAAACCACTGCACCTCTAGATCACCTGCATATGGGTCATTCGGCAGAGGCTTTTATCCAGAGCTACTAGCAATCAAAGAATACGATCAGTATACGTTCAGCTGTAAAGGGAATGTATTAAAGTTCTGCAAGGTTACAATGATCAGAATTTACTTTTCCTTTTTTTGGCAAAATGAAGAAACTGATTTTCAACAAAAGTGCTACCATTTTTATAAACTGCGCTTGTGTGTGCGTGTGCGTGTACGTGCAGCTGATGACATGTGACCATACCCAGCCCATGCCGTCTGCCGACGGGCCCTCCTCCTCGGGGCTGAACCTGGAGGAGGTGATGAAGCTGGTGGGCGTGTTCGAGGCCAGCTTCTCCTTCCTGCTGCTCCAGCTGGTCAAACTGCTGGCGGCCTCCAAGCGCAAACCAAGGTCAACCATTCCACCATTTTAAGATTTCAAACTAAACCACCGGGGCCGTATGATCTAGAGAATAGTGTTTTTAATGCCAAGTAACAAGATTCAAGAGTTTCATTTGTCACATGCATACAAGCATGCAGTGAAATGTAAAAGTGACTGAAGCAGTGCAATCACCAATATACAAAACAAATGAAGAAAATAAAAAAGCCAACATGATTGTTTGAGATAAGATTTTTGATTGGTTGAATGTATGAGAGGTGTTTGAAAAGGAAGAAGTTAAAAGATTGTCTCCGCATGACTGGGCAACCGACACTTAAGTGTGTGTGTGTGTGTTTGTGTTTCTTTGAACAGCCCTAAGGACGAGGAGCTGCTGAAGACCTACAAGAGTGTGTACTCCAAGCTGCTTCGAGCTGAGAAAAGCGCGGCCCTCCACGCCCGCGTGCAGCTCTACGTGGATCTCCTGCAGCAACTGTCCTCGCCGACGGGGAGCGAGGACGCCAGGGCGTGCTGACGCTGCTTCGCACGAAACGGAAACCGCGTCAGCCGCGATGGGGACGCTTGAGGCCGCCGCTTTTTGGAGCCCGTCGTTCGTCCGAGGACTTGAGGTCGCATCGTTTACCGCATCCTTAGCGGTTTGCTTAAAGGCCTTAGCTTGATGCCTTCCCCACGGTTATTTAATGTAAAGCTGAGGTGAAATCCATCTATCGGAGGATAGTCAACAGGGCTCCAACTTTACCACCACCACCACCACCACCACCACCACCACCAAAGGATTACCTCACAATCCGTGCCTTTTTTCTAAAGTATGAACAATGAGCTCAAACCTTTTCTAATGCTTGCGCCCTATGGTTTGTACATTTGTAAAATTTGACTGGCTGTTAAGGTTTGCTTGTTTGCATGTCAGAAACCACAGACTGGGGTCATCTAGCTTGAATCTAGATGCATGTTTTAATGTATTATTTTGGTGTGTTGATATTCAATAATACCAATAATGATAAGTCATAATACAGATTTATTTTGAGGGTTGAAACAAATAAGTTGAAAGGTGTTACTTTGGCTTTTTTCATTTAACTGAGCAATAGCCACACGCTCTGCAAAGACCACCTTTCCACATTACTTTACTGAGAGTTTATATCAGTGTCTGCTGTGAAGAAAATTAAAGCATTTTTAATTTCTATTAGTTCTCTTTTTGTGTCAAAGGCACTTCTTTGGCAAAAAGTATAGGCTTGTTGATAAAGACTAGAATATACCCAGATCATAGAAATGTATATATTTTGTTGACTGAACAGAATTTAAATATGATATGAATATCTTCAGCTTAAGTTGGTAAGATAATAATGAATTGCGGAGAGTGAGGGTAAAGTTAAGAGAGCATCTGAAAAAAATAGTATCACAAGAAAGAAACAGAATTTAGCCAAGCTCAATTAGGTTTTTATTGTAAAGTGCAAATGCTGAATAAAGGATCCCTCTCTTAAAAATATAAGATAACAAAATAACTGAGAATTTTATGACATGAATGTGATTAAGTTGCTCATTGCAACAATTTTACCATAATGTAATGCAATGACACTGATTTATTTGAAATACAGAGAGATGTGCAGCAGAGCTAAGGGATAACCTTATTGCTCTGATGTAACATCCACATAAGATGTGTCCAAAGCAGTAATGTAAAGTATATTTCCTAAAGCACACATAGGCAGGGATCCCATGTCTACGACATTTATAAAGGACAATCAATGAAATACATTCATTTAGAAGAAAATATTAAAAATGTAAATGGTAAAAAGTTAACCAAGTCGGACCTACATTTACATAAAAAGCTGTGGCAAGTAGAAACGTTTTGAGCCCTGATTTAAAAGTTGATTGTGTTGAGGCAGACCATGGATGTTCCTCAAGTGTGGTCCGGATATGGCGGGGAAAAAAAGTCACTGGACGACACAGCGCGCGTCCGCCTGCTGCTCCTCTTCCAACGGAGCGGTTTCCCTCCCTGGAGAATGAGGAGAACCGTGGTTCAGAAGGTCTTGGAGGAACTCCTTTGCTCCCACTTGGTGGAAGGTTGTAGAAGAAGTACTGAGGCGCCATCTCAATAAACCTGGTGCAGAAAGGAGAGGGAGGAGGTGGGCGGAGTAAATGTACAATAAATATTATTGAACCTGTTTTAAATAGTTATCATGATGGCAAAACATTACATGAATGACATGTCACTCAAAAAATCTGATTCTACGATATGTTGCAAATGAAATATACACGTAAGGTGAATTAAAAAAAACAATAGGGACGTTAAGTATGCAGAAAGATAAATGCTCTGCATTCTGCCCAGTTGTTTTATATAAAAGAAGTCATGCAACCAGCTACTTGTTGATTTTTCAAGTACAAGTACATGGACATACGCGTCTGATAAATGACTCAATACGATCATAGTTATTTCGAGTGTACACAAAATAAATCAACGCTTGTTCTCCCATGTGGTAAGCGCGTGGCTCTTGTCCGTACTCTTCAGGAGCGATGCGTGTGACGGTCCTCAGGCAGTTGTCCTCCCAGAAGGAGAAGTGGTGGAACAGGACCCACTCCGGCAGCCCCAGCTTGGGGGTCCTGGCTCCGTAACCCGACAGCGGGTGGATCTGGGCCACGTGTTTATTGGTCAGAATCAAGTAGTTCCCCGAGCCGTCCGTCTCCTGGGCCACCTGGGCATAGAACGATAAATGTTTAATGTTGTTTTATTCTATCGCTGCTTTTCAAGCTTGAGCAAGTTCTGAATAAAAATTAAAAATATATATTAATATGAAATATAGTCAAATCTGGAGGTACATGCATTTGATTTTAATACAGCTTCGACCAATCACAGGGAACAGTTAACATCTTATTACTCAAAAGTTGCATGCAGTATTTAAGTGTACGTTTTAAAATAACAACGTGTAGACTTGAACTAAAAACTATAGAAATACACTTGAAAACCCCTTCGGAAACCTCATCCACTTGCGTGAATGAGGTTTCCTGGATAGAATCTTTCAGGCGTCATCATTGTTTCCTGTATCGAAACAGGAAACAAAGCGGAATTCCTAGCAGTAGTTCTGCTATAACAGAGCCGGACTGCTGGATCCCAGAGTACCATGGCCGTAACAACACAAACAACTCTCCCACCTGCATAAAGAAGCCGGCCAGCAGGGCTCTCTTGATGTTCAGGGTGTTGCTGCGGCATCCGAAGGTTGCCGTGGAGATGGGAAGCTCCGTCCTCCTCAGGATGTGGATGAGCTCGTCCCGGAGGCGGTCGACGCTACGCAGAGCGGAGAGGCTCAGGTGGTTGGCCTCACACCACTCCTCTACCCTGCAGTCTGGGCCGGGGAGAAGCCAAAGTATTTCATGTATCGAATGCACAGTACAAAATAGGGTCCCTCTGGACACTGGGCCGAGGGTCCACTACGTGATCAAAATGAAAGAGACAGAAAAAATGGACAACTTTCTTTTTAATTGACCAAACAGTATCTTCCAGGGTAGCACTGTGAAGATTGTAGGGCAGTGGTTTCTGACGCCGGAAACCTTTTTGTGATCGTTAGCCTCCGATCTCTATGTACAGTTAACTATTTCATCGTTTGCCTGTCGCTCCTATCCAAAGTGACTTATTGAAAGACTTACATGTCGTTAAGGGGTAGGGGGTAGTGCCTCTTGCTCAAGGATACCTAAAAGGTAGACTGCAGACATTAGGTATCCTATCGGGCCTCATATTTGTTGTTGTCTGGAAGCTATTTTGGCTGTCATATATTTGAACATAACTGCTGTTCTGTGCCCCAGAAAGTAAGTTCACCAAATCTCTGGAAATCCTTTCTACATTTCAATACAATAAAGTGATTTATGAGATCACTGTGCATCCACCCGCTGTGTTTCCCCACAATGCATTGCGGTAAGCCACCAAATGGCTCCTTGTGTATGTTGTCTCTGCTGCTGCCTTCTGACTACAGCATCTGGAGGGGCCTCATCACTCACATGGGTCGTGCTGGCTCTGCTGGAAGGCTTTGAAGACGTTGATGAGGGTGAAGTGGTCTCCCGCCGGGTGCTGGAACTTCATGAGGCTCCGGCAGGACGGATCTGCTCTCAGGCCCACCGAGGGAGCCCGGAAACAGCTGGGTGCTGACGGAGAGAAGGGGTGGAGGAGCGTTGTTTACCAACAGAATGACAACTGGATGGATAGTGGTACAGTCGCATGAATGGATTAAGTACATCTGGGATATATTCACGGCGGGGAAAATCCGAAACAGCCTTTTGACCAGATGCTCGATATTTTGTGAGGTTTCTTTCTTGGATTGTGCTATTGGCAGGCGCTTAAATAACGTTCAGGGAATGAAGCACGTCGATTTTCTTTGCTACCGGAAAGATAATTATTACAAGGACCTGTATGACAGTTCTTACCTTTTCCAATTACATTGGCAGCAAAAAGTTAACATTTAAAGATAACAAAAATATATACATACATATCCGTCATCTTAACCTTCCAATACCATCTGTACCTGCTTGGATTGTATTTTCTGCAAAATATGAACAACATTTTTGCATAATAAAAGAAAAGTGTCTGACTGAACTGCTGAATAATGAGAGTTAGGGTTAGGGCTAGTTATTAACCGGCATCATGTTCTGTATCCCCTACAATGCACTTAGAGGGCCCCTATTTAACCACCAGGTATGACTATGATTAGCCATTACAAGCCCTTTCATAATCGACCCCTCGAGTTACATCCCACAGGTGAGGGTCCACCCAGATGTAAGCTGGTACAGTCCACTTAATATAGCTTGATAGGCGCACTTCGACCCACTGACTGTCCACTATGGAAGGTGTTCAGCACAACAGCCCATCCGACCTGTGAGCATGGCAGCGATAGTGACCACCTCGTCCACGCAGTCGAACTCGCACGAGGCAAGGAGGGTCTTGGCCATCTGGGGGTCCAGTGGGAACTCGGACATGATGATGCCCATCTCAGACAGGTTTCCGTCATCGTCCAGCGCCGCCAGGTAGTCCAGCTCCTCCAGAGCCTGCATCAGGCCCTCCGGCTCTGGGGGTGGAGACGGGTGGGAGGCGGGTGGAGAATGGTTTAGGAATAGGCTCAGAAGGTTCCAATAGGAGACTTTATCCTGTGGATAAAGCAACTTAAAATGGAAAATAAAATTGAGATGGAGAAGAGAGAGGGCAATGGAGAGAGAGAGAGCAAGGGGAAACAGAGAGAGACAGACTCAGTGCGCAAGCAAACAACAACAACAACAACACACAAAGACACACACACACAGTTAGGCTGTTTTTATGAACATAATGTTCTATGTTGATCCGTGTGCGTGTGTGTGTGTGTGTTGTGTGTGTGTGTGTGTGTGTGTGTGTGTGTGTGTGTGTGTGTGTGTGCTGTGTGTGTGTGTGTGTGTGTGTGTGTGTGTGTGTGTGTTTGTGCGTGGGTCTGGCATGCGTGTGTGTGGAAGTGGCACAGGGAACAGAACCTGCCGGTTCCTCTACGATGCGGTCCACTGACCTCTAATAGGAAACTGTTTGTTCTGATCTCCCAGTCCTCACCTCTTTCTCAGTATTCACTGAATTACGCCCAAATCGCTTCCCACAATAGCTTAGCATGAAATGAAAAAGTCCCCTTCTTATTTAAACTAGGATATTCCCACAGACTGTATATAAATCGAAATGTGCTCAAGAATAATATAATTCATTTGGCTTCACCTCCCTGTTCAGGCATCAAGGAAGCTCCAGAGTCCAGGGTGAAGCAGAACTAAATCCCCCATGAGCAGACTCTCACCTGGTCGGTCGATGAAGTCACATGGGCCGACGCGACTCAGCTCCATCCTCTTGAGGAACAGCACGGAGGAAGTGATGTCACACTCCAGGATATGTGGGCGTGTCTCTTCGGGCAATAGCCGGTCCTCGGGGTATAGACAGAAGCACTTGCCTAGAAGAGATAAACATCCAACTGTGAATACAATGTAACAGGGAATGTATGTGCATTGCATCATACCAAGTGATTAGTATTTATTTATTTATTTATTTATTTTACTACAACACTGAGGCTAGCTTAGCCGCTAACCTGTTGGGCCAGTGAGTTGTCTGCGACTGGCTGCTTCCCCCCTGCTGATTGGCTGAACGATGGCGGAGTACGTCCTGATCCGGGGGTTGTACACCTGCGGTGACATCAGAACCACATGGCATCAACATCACACATCAGTTGAGATGGTTCTTTTTAAATAGAGATATGACGGATGCTGTGACAATGCATCTATTTATATGAGCAAACTAATTGTGTGATATTATCACTTGCTTTCGCTTAATGGCTGAATTGTTTTATCAATTAATATAATTAATATTAATATTAATATTAATATAATATAATATATAATTAATATAATGAATTAAGTTCTGTTGTAGCTTCATAACACAATCATAATTTATTGTAATAATCTTTATTTATTTGACTTTGACTGGGTTAAGAGGCAGACAAGAAACGTGTATCAAGCAACAAATAATTGACAAACAATAACAATTGAAGTTATGAAGTGAAATTAAAGTTTTCCGACAAAAAGTCCAATCTATGTCAATACGCCATAAGAATAACATACGTATCTCTCCCCGAGCCCAGCATCGATGACAAACTTTATGGAGCCCACAGCCCAGAAGAAGTCCTCGTTGGGGCTGGAGGTGAGGAACACCCGTCGGCCTCCAGAGGCAGGCTGGCTGGTTAGACTCCCTGCCCGCCCAGGGTGCACTGGGGTGGGGCAGAGCTGGCCCAGTGCGGGAGGCAGACTGGAGCCTTCCTGCCTGAGCAGGTCACATGCCAGATCCATCTCCTAAAAGAGAGAGACAGAAAATAAAATAAAGGAGAGATGTAGAGCAGAGTTTAAATAGCATTATTTGACCTCTCCTTTCCTCTCATTATTTGTTCGTATTGATTTTATCTGCATTACAGTTGAATACATTTTTTATTCATATCAAGATTCTGTAATCAAGCAGAAGTTGATGTGTGTATTCTGTATGAAAGTTGCCATACGAACAAAGTTTAAACGAATAAGGCAGACCTGTGCAGTGACCAGGAACACAACCACGTCGCCCTCCTCTTTGGAGTGGTGGATCTCCAGAACCAGACGCACAGAGGAGCAGAAGTAATCTTCACCGCCGCTTCTTCCACCACCACCCCCAGAACCCTCAACCTCAGCTCCATCCCCCCCAATACTACCTCCACGACCAATACTACCTCCACCACAGCCACCGCCACCCTCTGCATCAGCGACACCACCTCCATCATGACCTCCACCAGCACATCTACGGCAAACACCGACACCACCAGTACCTCCATCTCCACCACCACAACCACCCCCTCCCCCACCACCGTCACCACCACCCTCAGCACTACAGACACCACCTCCATCATGACCTCCACCAGCACATCTACCACAAACATCCCCGCCACTGCCAACACCAGTACCTCCACCTTCTCCGCCACCAACCCCTCCTCCAACACCGTCACCACCACCACCACCACCACCACCGCCTCCACCACTACCTCCACTGAACACCACCTCCCCCCCAGCGGGGCTCTCCAGCTGGATGTGCGGCCCCACCACTGAGCTGGGGGCGAAGCCAGCGTGGTAGTGGCCCAGCAGCCTGGGTCCAGGGTGGCTGGAGGTGAGGAGCACCATCCGGAGCTCCGGCCTCCGCCTGCCCACGTCCCTGAGCAGGCCCAAGAGCAGGTCGGTGGCCAGGGTCCTCTGGTGGGCCTGGTCCACCACCACCACACCGTAGCGCCTCAGCTGGGGGTCGGCCTTCATCTCCCTCAGCAGCATGCTGTCTGTACAGAACCTGGTGGGTGGAAAGGAGGAGGGGAGGAGGGGCGGGGAAAGTGTGTGTGTGTGTGTGTGTGTGTGTGTGTGTGTGTGTGTGTGTGTGTGTGTGTGTGTGTGTGTGTGTGTGTGTGTGTGTGTGTGTGTGTGTGTGTGTGTGTGTGTGTGTGTGTTGGGGGGGGGTTACATTCACATAAATGTGTGTTAGTGCTCATTGACATAGAGAAACAAATCCATCTATGTTTGGGAAAGCGAGAGAAATTAAAAGACAGAGAGAGAGAGAGAGAGAGAGAGAGAGAGAGAGAGAGAGAGAGAGAGAGAGAGAGAGAGAGAGAGAGAGAGAGAGAGAGAGAGAGAGAGAGAGAGAGAGAGAGAGAGAGAGAGAGAGAGAGAGAGAGAGAGAGAGAGAGAGAGAGAGAGAGTAGAACCTCTTCAGACAGACTGAGCACGGACGGTGTCCCCAGAGCAGCAATGTCTGACTGGGGTGAGGACGCATGAAAATAGCCCACCTTCCAGACCTGAGCACGGTGTCCCCAGAGCAGCATGTCTCCTGGGGTACGCTGTAGCCCACCTCATGGCCAATGTTGACGTCCATCTCGTCGGCCACCCTAAGGGCCAAGTCCACCGCCTGCTGGCCGCTAGTCTCAGTACACACCACCATACCGCGATTGTAACGCTCCGCCAGGCTCAGCTCTGCACACCACTGGGGTATCTGGGTTTGCAAAGCAAGGGCAACACCTATATCATGCTAAATATCCATAGGATGTTATGTATTCGATAAATGACATTTATTTTCGATTTTCAAGAAAGCTTGAAGAGCAGGCGTTTTATTATTTTGTAGGCGCGCCAATGTGTACAGTATGCTTGTTTGTTCTGACACACACACACACACACACACACACACACACACACACACACACACACACACACACACACACACACACACACACACACACACACACACACACACACACACACACACACACACACACACACACACACACACACACACACACACACACACACACACACACACACACACACACACACACACACAGACTCATCATCATCATCATCATCATCATCATCATCATCATCATCATCATCATCATCATCATCATCATCATCATCAACATTATTGGTGCAAAAAATTATAATAACATGATGGTAGTTCTTATCTACTTACTTGAGAACTTCTACCGGTCTTGGCAGACCCACTGACTATGAAAAACTGGCTGCTGGATAAGCAGTCCATGAAGTCACTCTTAGCTTTCCAAACCGGCAGATCCGTCCTCTCCTTGAGCAACGTGTAAAACCTCGAGGAGTAGGGCAATCCGTCGAACGGGTTGATCTCCAACGCGTCGTCAAATTCACTGTCCGACGGACTAACGGAGTCCATGTCTAAATCTCCCTCCACGCCTCCTCCGGGTCGCTCCTCGGCAGGTGTCCTGCTAATGTCCTGCGCCATAGTCGCTGACGGTTATAATAAAACTATGAACGAATTTACTCATTGAACAAGAAACAGCCTATCAAATACAACACAGGAAAAACAGTGAAACAAAGCTACGAAAAATTATAACACAATTATAGAGGAGATCGTTTCCCATATGGGGGGACACGGATTGCGAACGGAACAAAACAATGCGCTGAACGAAATGACAGACGCGCCAGGCGCGGTCATGTGGTCTATAAGCCCCAGATGAGCTGCGTGGGATATGGGACAACACCACATGGAGGAAGACCCGTCCGTTGAGGCTGGGCGAAAGGCCATTCTGATACACACGGACTTCTCCTGATAAACTTTACTGCGGGCCAAAAGTTAAACTTCAAACCCAACTGGACAGATGCTGCCCTGCAGTGCCCTTAGAGAAGAAAACATCTGAACCGGGGTCATCTACTTCCAGCCAATGAAAAGCCTTGGGCAAAGGTTACCAACCATAGAGTTGATGTAACTCATGCGTATTCCCAGTCGATTACTAGCCTTCCGTTTCACGAGGTAAGGTATACCCCACAATGTTTTGTATGAGGCACATGTCAGACTCAAAATAAACAAATCTGAGTTTGATTACTGAGCATGGTTTCAAATAAAGATGCGTGCTGACAGTGTTATATTATTTGAACCTGGTAGATGCAAGCGTCAAATTCAGATGGGTCATGGCGCCTAAGCAACCAAAGGCCTCAATGTTCTCGCTCGCAGCCAATCAAAGCGCGTTCTTAATTAGGCTACTACCTGATCATAAGCAACGCTGTAGCAGCGAGGCGGATGCGCGGGGTTTGGAGACACTTGGCCATCGAGCTCCGAGAAGGGGCTGTATGGCAAGCCATGAGGTGATCGATGCTTAATTCAATTTAGACTTGTTGTGTCCGCTGTGTGTGACATCTGGTGGTCCATGCGCGAGCCCTCAACAAAATGTAACCCCCAGAACTGATGTCGCACCAACACACCCCCCGTGCCACTGTTTTTTAAACCCTGTGCTAGCGGATGGCTAAATAAAATTCCAACAAATGACAAAGAATAACATGAATTACCTATGACCGTATGTAAAAACAAAATGTAGGCCTTATTCTGATTATACATCTTCCGTTACCTTGAAAAACAGCATGATTCTTAATTCATAAAAATGGATAGAGAAATATAGTATTTATTTATAACAACATTTTATAAACAAAACATTTGGTTCAGATTGAGTAAAAAAATACCTCAAACAACAATGTAAAAACAAAATGTAATTCTGGTTCTACATCTTCCGTTACGTTTAAAAACAGCATGATTCCTAATTCATAAAAATGAATAGAGAAACATTATAGGCATAGTATTTATCTATTTTTAGCAACATTTTAAAAACGAAACATTTAGTTCAGATTGAGTAAAAAAATACCGAAAACAATCAGCACCTAATAGTATTGTTGTCATAGGCTCCTTAACACACCATGGCTCAAGATCTCCTCAGGTCCTCGATAAGAAAAGGCTCTATTTCCTCCAGCACGCTGAGGAAGATGTCCTTTGCTCTGGTTCCGCTGGACGCCAGGGACCCACTATACAGATGTTGGGTCAGGTCCTGCGGGTCGTGTTTGGCCATGATGGAGTAGTCCTCCTTAGGATGCTGCTCCAGCAGTTTATCCAGGATAGATGGGAACCTCCGGATTCTTGAAAGAAAACAGGGAACTCCGGTGTTTGTCCACAAAGTGCTCACCAGGTCTCACTAGAACTACACAATTCAGACCCTCATGTCCCATTCTTTATAACAAATTATTATATAGCAATTACAAATAGGCAAATCGAGAGTGCGAGATGATGAAACTGACAGAGAGAGAGAGAGAGAGAGAGAGAGAGAGAGAGAGAGAGAGAGAGAGAGAGAGAGAGAGAGAGAGAGAGAGAGAGAGAGAGAGAGAGAGAGAGAGAGAGAGAGACTAACCTGTGGACGGTGGGGTCGTACTGTTGCCACTAGGTCGACTGCAATTCTGCGCCAGAAAATAATAAATACATGGTATGAGATAGGATAGATAGATAGATAGATAGATAGATAGATAGATAGATAGATAGATAGATAGATAGATAGATAGATAGCCTAGATAGATAGATAGATAGATAGATAGATAGATAGATAGATAGATAGATAGATAGATAGATAGATAGATAAGTACTTTATTCATCCCCACAGGGGAAATTCAGGTGTCCAGCAGCCTACAGTGTGTTGTCCAGACAAGCATTCACCAAGCAATACACTCATACAAACACAAGTAAAGACATCGCGTGTAGGCTATATCGCTCGTGTGTTGAAATTCTGAACATAAAACTTTCCGAGGACAGCTCACAGGAGTCTAATGTAAAAAATGGTTGGATGATGACCCTAGATAGTTTTCACTGGAAGTAGCCTAATTCGCAATGTCTGAGCATCCACTTTCTATGACGATTCCGTGATTAAACCCAAATCGAGAGCGTGTGGGTGCACCCTGGTCCAACAGCGACCTCGTCTTAAATCCCTAATATATCACATGTCATCAGCGACCTCAGTCTCAACTTAATATATCATCTCCATTAGTCAACTTACTCTCCAATTCGGCCTCAAGTCCTACTGCGACTTGGTTACACTCTATGGCCCGCAGCGTTTCCAATGCTACCCTCCCGGCTTTAGCCTCAGTGAAGGTTGAGACGAGAACATCAGCGATGCCGATTTCGTCCTTGTCCTCCAGTGCGCTTCGCCTGACCCGAGGCTCTCCCTCCCGCTCACGGTCCAACAGTCTGGCGCAAAACTTCCTCTGGTCTCTCTTATCCAGATCCTCCAGACTGTCTAGCAGAACTTGTCTTATCGTTGAAGCCATAGCTTACACCAATGAGTTATATATTAGTTACATATGTAACATATGGGACGCTAGGACCCAGGTCACCAGGTGGGGAACCTAGCAACAGCAGCCTCACAGTACATGAGACTAGGATCTCGCGGGACTTTGCAAGTCCACGTTTGTTCTCGTAGCTCACCCTCGTCCATGCTCCTGTTGCCGGCGTCGCAGGTCTGAGAAGAAAAGAGGTACAAACACCTTTTCTGGGTCTATATGCTTTGTGTTTAATGTTGAGTTTAGAATATATTTACCTCTCCTTTGCCATTCTTAGTGTGTCGGTTTGGTGTGCCATGAGGGTTAAACTGCATTGTACCTCGTACCTGTAGGCCTTACCTCGTAGCAGTTTAAGGTGGGAGCTACTAATAATGTGTCCACCTAAATATGAATGTTGCCACCCGTTCTGCTGCTGTATATTCGGTGGTTTATTTTAACTTTGTATTTCCTGTTTATATTTGTAGATATTAATCATCAGCACTTTTATGACAAGCAGCATTAGCTGTCCCAGTCAATCTACTGTATTACTTGGATGCCGCTACAGCTTAGCTCAAAGCAGGTACGAGAGACTGGGCATGGGTATCATCTGGGTCAGTTTTTAATAATACTGTTGAATTTCTTGTAATGTATTTATTCGGTCTTGTAGGCTGAACTGGCGACACACGTCGGCAGGGCAGCCACTGTTCTCTCCTCCCAGAAATCCTTATAATTAGTGTCTTCCATTTTTGTTTTGTTGCGCTTACCTTGATAGTTGTGACCATCCACCTTTCCATGGTGTTCTGTAGAATTTAATGTTTGCTCTGGAAGTGTGCAGTGCCTTCGAACTTTAAGTGTATACAGTGTTTTTGAGTTGTTTAAGTGTGCAGTGTCTTTGAAGTGTTGCAGTGCCTTCGAACCTTTAATACATAACAGATATTCACCTGGTTATGGTTGTGTGCCACTCTAGGTATCAGCCCTAATCGAATGACAAAAGTATTGATTTTTATTGTTGAGGGGATATTGTTAAATAAAACTTTATTTTTGTACAAACTTTAAGAGCCTCTGCTTTGTCCTGCCCCTAATAGGTATTAACCTGCGTGGGGAGTGGTTTCTGCTGTAAATTAGTCACACTGCGTGTAGTCCAGGGTCTCTCCCTTTTAAAGGAGAGTGGCGTTGTCATACAACAAGTAATCTAGTGCCGTCACATTTGCGTGTGTCGCAGGATTAGCGAGGCTTTTTTTTTTTTGTGTGTTGTTTTGTTTTTTGTTTTTCTTTATTTTATTTGGAGGCACTAAGGTAGCACAAGGTTGGGGGTGGAGGTATGAGGACAGTGGCTGGCTTGCCATAGAGGACATCCCCACCGCACTCTAGCTGCAACACCGCCCTCTAGCTGCAACGCCGAACCACCAGCGTTTTACAAACACAGTGACAAAGACATTATTCTTGTGGGGGGGGTTCGCTTACCCATTGTCCAAGAATTGATTGTCGTATGTGTGTGTTTTTTTTTGTTTTTTTGAGAGAAGGTAGTCAATTAAAAATGTCTGAATCAGAGGAAACAAAGTCAGAGCCTTGACTGAACTTGTTCAGCAACTAAAAGCAGAAAATAAGATAGACTCAAAGGATGGGGGAAACGGAACAGTAAAGTAGTAGACGGCCCCTGGGCCATCTAGCCGTTTAGTAACTAATAATGTCAGTAGTGATTCAACGGGCGCGTGTACAATGTATGCACCAAGAGAGAGGAAATGTCCACGGTTTTTCAGGAGATATAGGCTCAGGATGGGTTAACTGTAGAGACTGAGGTGGTGTCAGAAGAGAGCAAAAAAGTCACTGTCTGTGCAGCACAACACAGGTTGAACAAGCAATCATTTCTTGTGATCTGCTAGATGGGGAAGCTAAGCGGAGGTAAAGAATTTAAGCTCTCCAACTGATAGAGCCACACCCAGAGGCATTTCACACAATACTGTTGATAATACTTGGGTGTGATCAAACATATGTGAGCTTACAGGAGACAATTTTTTCACAGCGCCGGCAAACAGGATAATCAGTCCATACTGATGTTTTTCTCAATGCTTTTGTGCATTTGATGGAACTACTTGAATAGTTGAAAAGATCCAAGCGGAGGAGTTTTAAATCTCAGATTTAGGTGATTCCGCCGACACATCTCATCCTGAAAACGTACGTGACACCAATTCTACACGCGGCGAATTGGCCCACTGTGGTACGCGGTCAACATCACCGTAACATAGTTCCTTCAAAAGATGTACGTAATGCAGCTATTAAATGGGTAGAGAAACAGCGAGGGGCTCCGCCGCTGCTTGTGGAACAATAAGAGCGACGAGCGCATACTCCCTGTCTGATTCAAATGCTACACAGGATTTAGTCACAGATGATGTCCGACCACCAACGCTATTGCGGGCTAGGTCCTTGTCTGATCGGCTGCCAGAATGGAAGGAGTGATACGACAGAACAGCAAGTACCAGCTGATTATGCTCATTCTGAAACACTTCTTTCTGTATGGTTGCCACTGGCCACTTGGAGCCGACTCAGGACCATCTCCAACCGCCTGCTGCCTAGGGCAGGCCCCCAGTGATAAGCTTGGCAAGAATGAAGGAAGTGTTTACCTGTAAAACAGCAAAAAGTACAGCCTAAATGCCATTTCTTGAACAACTAGTTGACTATCGTCCTCCAGCGCACCCCTAAATTATAACGAGAGCCCACTCAGAGTCTCCCGGGGACGCAGCAGCAGCAGCAAAAGCAATACACCAATTTCAGCCATGATGAAAAACTCAAGTAAGCTATGCGGATGTCACAAGGCAGGGTCATATTGCAGATTTTGTCGGGTTGAACATGCGGGACGGGTCTCTCCTGGGGGGGGTGGGATCACGGGGACGGGGCAATGGGAGTGGAGCAAGAGTGAACGCAGTGGACAGCAGGAAAACTAGCGCCCTCTGTGTGGGAACCCGATACCAAGAAGGGGGATTTGTGGGGTTCCTAAACAGGCAAGTCTGGCATCTGGCTAATTGGACGCTGGCCCAATAAAGATCAGATAGGGGGCTGAGTGCCGTCCTTAACTTGATACTTAGGTCAAATGGTACTACTGTAACACAGGCTTTCTTTGAACAGTACCATAGATGCCATCAAACAAAATGAGCAACTGAAATCTGTACCGTGGCTCAAATTAAACAGCAGCTAATGGATTAATATATTCCATATTTATGGGGTCACTGATGAGTTTAGATGTTGAAGTTCTCTCGACACGCCAATGCAACCCTGAAACATATCCCACAGATGCATCCCTGGTGGTAAAAGCCTCCTGATCCAGCTCCCCTGAACAAATAGGAAAACTGTAGACCTTGGTCTGGTTGGGAAATGACATTATCAAGTGGCTGTTACCCCTGTATTATTCCCGGACACGATGGTGACCAATCCTCTTTTTTCTCCTCTAGTAAAACAAGGCTAGAAGGGAATGGGGGCGTGCTTGTCAGAGTACAAACAAGATAGACGCCTCTTGCAGACGCGGCCAGTAGGGGAGGCCTGTGACACCACCGAAGATGACGTCGGACCCAGGAATCCGGAATACCAGTCGGGGCATCACCTACGAGTTTGGCCAGGCGACCTGCAACCAAGGCCCAGGCCCAGCCCTTGGTACTGTAATTGGCTGGAGCCTCTGCCCTATGAAAAAGGTCGTTTAACCCATGACCTGCTCATATCTAGCGCCCTCCTCGCACTGTTTCAGGAGGAAACTGTCAACATCCCTGTTGTAATGTTGGTGAGGAAGACCAGTGCGGTAGGTCAAAAACAGTGGTTGGGGACGTTACATGTTTGGCGAATCTACATTCCTTCACAAAGGGTGTACAGGTGGAGGATCCTGACTACAGGACTAAGGCGGACAGCGTGGTATTCATCCAGTCTAGCGGCAAAGTAGAGGCCCTCTCCCCCCCACCCGCCTCCCTGACCGGAGTGGAACTGACAATGGCCCGATCTCCCTGTTAATGATTGCACAAGCCAGCCAAAGTTTGCTGACTAAAGTACCCAGAGACGCATATCAGACCTGGATGATATCGCGAGAGATATTGGGCTGTACTGAGCACACTGATCTACCCTCTGAGAATCCCACTGATGGATGAGTCCTGTTGCCCAG